>OZ007518.1:6184205-6615660 GCA_963931865.1 Axinella damicornis | reverse complement strand
GGGATATAGATTTAATATTGCAATCAACAAAGTAGCTATACTGAGGATTTCATGTTGCTTGTCCAAGATCCATTTCAACTTTTTGGTGCATGCGCACTGATGAGAGAGTGTGTGCCTTCATCGTTTATATGGCGACCACACAACGAACACAATTCCCAGCTAGCTTAGGCTTCACATGCAAAGGCTGTTTCCATGGCCATATTTCTAATGGGTCTGGGACAAGCAACCTGAAATCATCAATACATATACCACACAGTGGCACAGCAGATTATGCTCAAAACAAAATTTCCTATTATACTTTTCAGTACAGCACAGTAAAGTTACAAGCCACAATCATGCACCAATTGTGCTCGATTGGGGTCAATCTGGGAGGACCGTAGCCTCGTTCCCAGGCCGTTTTTGGGAGGGAGAAACGGCCTGGCAACTTCAGCGAGTTCAAACTGTTACTTTCCCTGCCAGAGAGTTGGAAGACCCAATCAGATTTCATCACATGACAACAGTAAACCCGAATTGTGTCATGCGTTGAAACGTCACAGTCACGCCCATTCATCACAATAGTTGATCGTTCGATCGCGCTAGTGTTCATTCGTCTTCCGTTGCAGAACCTGCACAAACAGTTGCTTCCACGAGCACGAAAGGACCGTTCTCCGCCAGGGGAAAATATCAGAAGTATCACGTGGACTTCACTGCTTGAATGAGGTATGCAATTGCCGTGACGTTACGTCCGTAAACAGTTTGGAAGTTGCCAGGCCGTTTCTCCCTCCAAAAACTGCCTGGGAACGAGGCTAGGAGGACCCTAGTAGGAAGGAACATTATGGTCAAGGTTAGGGAATGGGGAGTTGGGGTGCAAAATGTTCCTGTGAACTGACATTGCAGAAACTAGCTACAGCTCACCCGGCATGAAGCTATTGCGGATCAGGGACTGACTTTGTGTCAGGGGTGGGGCACAGGGACGTAGGTGGATGTTGGAGAGGGAGGTGTGTGCACATGTGGGAGGAAGGGTGCGGGAGAGGGAGGTGTGTGTGCATGTGGGAGGAAGGGTGCGGGAGAGGGAGATGTGTGCACATGTGGGAGGGAGGGCATTTGTGACATACTTTTGCCATAATCATAGTCACCACTAGTACTAGATGCTGGTATATGTCCGGATGGGGAGGGGAGGGGGGGGGGGGGGGGTCTGGACACCCCTGCCCTTACTCTTCTCAGCAACTGTGCGAAGGAATTGGCGGGGCACATTGGCTCTGCTCACCTTTTTAAGTATTAACCTGTGACCAAGTTGGAGAAGCTGTCCTGACATGTAGTAGGGATGGGTCAGGATTACAGGAAGTCATCTATAGGGGTATATTTTGGCCATGCACCTCAGGAAATTTCCATTCATGTCACACAGAAATCCTATAGTCTATGAGACTACAGAAAACTTACTTACCTAGTAGAAGGGATAGGTACCGCTACGAGATAGTGTACTGGTGCAGTGACGAAGTCCTAGATCCTCGAGGCCTCTGCATGCTCTGCATCTGCAGATCAGATTCGCAACTCCGTGATATCTGGGTTAATTTAGTGTGGGTTAAAATTGCATGAACAGAATGGGAATGGAAACGGAGATGTGGGTGGGTTCACCGGAAATGTGACAAACAGCATCGCCGTGTCCGAGCTTGGGTATGCAAAAGCCCTTGGCAGAAGGTGGGCGGGCCATTTCTCATTTTAAGACCTACAAAATAGCCCTCTCACCTTGTAGGGCCTCCAATTCTAGTGCTCATGAACAAGGCCAATTTTCAAGCTAACTAGAGCAGTTCAAGCATTGCCCATGGTTAGGTGAGGTTAGAATAACAAATTGATCTGGGATATGTTTATATACCCATAAAAGACTGACCTCCAATCAGTGTTCTTGGCAGAACTTCGTTACAAAAGAGGGTGCACATTGAGATTCATAGTGTACAGAAACCCTCTGAAGCCTTGTCTGCCAGGTGGTTGCTAAAAGTCATCAAAGTGCAAAGGGCTGGTAAAGGGGCAATTTTGCTCAAACCACAAAGGGCACATTCAAAGCCCAAAGGTCACAGTTCCACTGCCTCCAATGTAGTCTGGTTGGTAAAGACTGTTCAACATTCACATTCACATTCACTCCACCCTAGCTATGACACATTTGTTATGACCAGGAGTGCATGAGCCGCCTTCAGCGGCTCATGCGCTCCTGTTATGACCAACTGTCTGAAGCGAGATACTAGCTGCCTGGAGCCGTAGAAGTAGTACACTCACCAACATAGAGGAGGGCAGACTCTGCCACTGGTGCTCCACAACCTCTACTCCTCCCACCAAAGAGCAAGACCATAAATTAGGTCCAAGGCTGAACACAGTAGCAGTATGTGAACATCTCGGCCGCATGGCTTTCGGAAGTGTAACCTGTACATGTATAAAGCCATTCAATCATTTTGCACGCACTGAAATGCATACATAATACATAATGCACATGTGTACAACTACACAATGAAGCAATGCAAACCAGTAGCTTACCTTATTCAACCAGTGGGCATTCCTCCCCAGCACTTTGCACATGGACTGCGACCCCAGGTATCCAGTTTTGCTCCAATGCTGAGGGAATCACATGGATAGGTTAGGAATCCGATTACCAAAGCAACTATATACTTAACAGGAGGATGCAGTTAACCAGAACAGAATTTGGATACAGTTAACCACAACAGAATTGGGATTCAGCTAACCCCAACATTCAAGTGGGGATCCATATTGCCACACAGCAGGAAATAACATCCGCCTGCCTTTGTCATTCACCTGCTTCCTCAAAATAATTATCATAATTATACCAACACCGCTACAATTATGTGATGCTAATAGGTTCCTGTTGAAACTAGAGGCTAAAAATTTTCTCCCAAAAATTATAAAAGGATTTAGCGATGGCCTGTAACATTCGGAATTATTCAACCTCTCGAAAAAGCTAAGAAACAAGGAGAGATGCCATTAACCAGGCTCAGTCCCATCCCATCGAAAAATGTAGAATTCAGGGATGGGATGGGACTGAGGCTGGTTAATGGCATCTCTCCTTGTTATCTTTGCTTTTTCGAGAGGTTGAGTAATTCCGAATGTGACAGGCCATCACTAAATCCTTTTTAGTTTTTGGGAGAAAATGTTTTTCCTCTAGTTTCAACATGAACCTATTAGCATCACATAATGCAATGGCTCCAAGTATTCCAAAAGTCTACACAGTTCTGGTCAGTATTGGTACATGTTCTGCACTGTAGTTACATCATGAAAAGAAAGCCACGCCTCCATGACGGCATAGTCACAATAGATCTTGGCAAGAATAGGTTGGTAGAAATTCCTCGCAGCAGTAGTGAGGCACCAGATGATGGATTCACAAGGATTCAGCTGATCAGCAAGCGCCCAAAATGCAACCATCACCAGCAAAAAAAGAATGCAACATGCGTTTGCATGTGAACTGTGCATGCACATTTGGCACGCATGACCTCTGGTTGCATCAAATGGCTTTTGTGGTATATAGCAATTCACGGAATTGTAGCTAGCCAGAAGTGCCGTTCTTGCCAGTATGTAGTCAAAGGGGCAAAAGGAGGTACTAGACGAAAGCAATGTTGTTCTGTGAGTGAACTAGGTCAGGAAGTGCTTTGGCCATTTTCCTGCTGGTGCATGAGTATGGTATTTCAAAATTTGCCATCCCTAAATAGAGAATGCTAGCTACCGTGTTCTCTGATAAAGTACAATGTAGGTACTAGGTACCAACTGATTGGTCACAACTACTTCATTCTAAGTGACTCCCAATGATATCAGCAGTTGGAAATGGTACTTTAGCTCTCTCTCCACTGCCAACATATCAGTTCTCAGAATGAAGCAGATATCACAAAACCTATACTGTACCGGTAAGTGTCACTTAGTTGTCCAACTGCATCACAAATGTACCCAACTCATCCAGCTCAAGGATACACGCATCACCAAGAGCCTCTTCACTTGTCAGGCCCCCATACACCACATCAGCCCTTCTGTCGTCAATCTTGGTAAAGGAGAAGTTATAGCGAGGAGGAGGCTGTGTCCCAGTCACAGGTGGACACGACCACTCTCCTGAAGCAGTGGAGGAACGTACAGATGTGCATGATTGAATCGTCACAAGTATACGTGCATTCAAGATGACAACTTGTCAGGCCCCCAGCAGCTTACTACCCAGAGCAAATGCAGTATGTCCGAACCTAGAGAGTGGATGTCTCATAGTTGGAATGATGGCCAGCCATTGCTGAAGAAGTAAACAAACAATGATATTTTTCCTATCGTCATTGAATCTTTGCTAAGATTAGTATGTCTTGTGGCGTCTGCACATGAGCTTGCTCACGCTCACCCGCAATGATTGGATCGTCACAAGTAGCTATACATGCATTCATGATGACAACTGATTTGCACCCGGTCGCTTATCAAAAAGTCCAGTCTAGTGACTCTAGTCCTACCTCCCAAAACACTCACTCCCATTAGTCACACATCCATTAGTCCCAGCACCACAGATATACTGTGACTATATAGCTACTGAAATGCATGTCTCTGTGCAATGTTCTTCTGCTGTGTCTGGAATCAGTGGTCTGTAACACTGGTCCCTAAGGATGAACAACAGGGCTCAGACCCCTATAGACCCTCATTTTTGAGAATACGGATGTATTATATGAATTCAACCGTTATGGTGGCTGTTTTCAGCTTTTAGAGATAGCAGCTCCTATGGCGATCTTTAATCTCGGAGAATGCAATGATTCACCAACAAATGCTGGTATGTGAACAAACTTCCATTGCTATGTAGGCTAACAAACTATGTAAACGATTACCAGTGAGGCATGCAGGGTACGTTTTGATCGATACTGAATATATTAAGGTAGGAAACATGGGTGCAGCGATCTCCGAAACCAAGTTGATGGATAAATGGACAGCATCAAAGCATACACACGTTTCAGCAATAGTTTGCATCAAACTGCTCCCTCTGCTTGAAAATGCCCTAAAACTCAATTTTAAGGCCCTGAGGCTCTACTAAACTGAAAATTTTGAGCTTCTCCAAGGCCCCACCCACACTCTGACCCCATCATCAATAGCTACACACACCAAACATGCCAAAAAACTCTGTATGGATTTACCACCTCAGGCTCTCCTCAGTTGCAGGCTACAGCCCAAAACTCACTGCCGCCCTCAAAAACAGAGGTTTGGCTACCCTAGGCTTTCAAAATAAATTCCACGCACACCAACTAGCTAAAACTGACTAAAGCCAAGGCCAGTTTCCAAAAGGTCAACCTACCCCCTGCAAAACTAGGTATACCAGCCTCTCACCAGCCCAGTCCAGCTACCAAATTCGCCCTAACACAAAAATGGGCGGGGCCTGTAATGCCGAAAGGTCAACTCTCTATGCCTAGAGTACCTTGGCCAGGGCAGAGGGAGCTGTTGGATGCTGTTCATCTTCGGCCCCTTCAGCAGCCCCACAAACATTCCTGCTCATTCGACCTATAGCTATTCACACTCAGATAGCCCATACATTCAATAAGCTAGCTAGAATAGCTCATTTCCTTTTTTGGTGTTCTAACAAATGTTCAAAGTACCGAACGGCCACATCAGAGTACCGATTTGAAACTTGAAAGGGCCGCTAGCCGCATCAAAGAGAGAAGCCCCCCTTGTTTATTCCGGTTGCAGCCGTGGGAAACTAACCGTATGCGAGTGACGTCATCTCATTAATTAATCATGAACAAAATTGCGCCGATGTCATGCTTCCTACCTTAATTGTGTGTTTCTGGAGCACCACAAAAGTGTAGACTATATGATGTTGCTGGACACTATACAAGAGTGTCATTCATAATGCTCAGGCACACTAAAGCTGGGCTTTTTTTTTTTTTTTTGTATATAATAATTTAGCCAAAGGCAGGGATACATAAATAGCATACAAGCTAATACAGGTATGTACCCCAAATTATCTATACTTATAGGCAAATAATACAATAGGAACATTAATTAGTGAGATAGTTAGTTAGGTTTCTCTTGAAGATGTCTACATTAGGACTTTCCACCACATGCAAGGGTAGAGTATTCCACGTGCGAGGAGTGTCACAGAAAAAAGAGTAGAAGTACGAGTTGGTGTGAGCTCTTGGTACTATCAAAGTATGTCTGTGTGATCTTGTGAAGTGGCTGGTGGTCCGAGTTTTGACTGGAAATGGTTCAGGGAGTGAGTAGCGGCCGTTTAGAACGTTGTATAGATATGACAGCTTAAGAATAAGCCTTCTTTTTCTAAGACTGGGAACTCCATATGCATTGAGTAGAGCATTGTAGTTACTGGACCATTGCTTAGTACACACTCTCATGGCGAATTTCTGGACAGCTTCTAGTGAATTGATTAGACCCTGCTGATGAGGGTCCCATGCGGGTACTGCATACTCTAGGTCAGGCCGGATGCAAGACAGGTACAATATTGCAGCATGGTGGACGGTGTGGCATGTTGATAGTATTTGCGATACAGTATTCCAATTTTTTGTCTTGCTTTTTTGCAGACCTCCATTACCTGTTTGGACCAGGTGAGATCAGAATCTGATGTTATCCAGACCCTAAATATTTATAAGCATCCACTCGTTCCAGTGGTGAACCATTTACTGTAAGAGCCACCGGCATGAATGATTGACGTCTCTTTGAGATTAACATGTACCTGCACTTGTTGGCGTTGAAGTCCAATAAATTATCGTTAGTCCAGAAACAGAGTTTTGTGACATCATTTTGGAGGAGAGCAAAATCTTCTATATTCTGAATTAGACGATAGAGAAGAATGTCGTCGGCAAATTGCGCCGATGTCATGCTTCCTACCTAGCTATATAATGTGCTCCCCAAGTATGTAAAGACAAAATAGAGGTGCTCAGCAGAGCACGTAGCTAACCCATACGCTACTTTGACTGGATATAGGTAGGCCAGGCCTATCGCCGATTAATACAGCATGCATGACATAGTTAGCCTACTGATTTTTGTCTAGGCACCGAAGTGCCGTGACACAGTGCTGGATGCGTAGGTACTTACGTCGCTTTTCGCAATGCGCCCGCGCTAGTCTGCTTAATAGGACGTCAAACGTATTTATAGCCTGCAAGTAGATCGTCAAAAGTGATTATGGGTTTGCATGACTGCTCATGAATCCTCTTACCAAGACTGCCGCTATATAGCTACTTACAATGAATATTCACTCATCCATAGCTACAGAGTGTGCTGCACTCAAGTGCATACATTACTAACTCAGTCACAGCTCTAGCTAGCTAGATAGATAAGTGCTGAAAGAATTGGCCAAGGTGTTGTCTATGAAATAAAACGCCCACCTGGCAGACTAAGCATCAAGCCCAGACATGACCATACTGCTTTCACCCTTTGGGTGCACATTCCCACCTCACACTGACCCACCCTTGCTCATACAGAACCTCCAAGCTGAAAGTCTCATAGCTAACAGGTTTTGCAGTCATAAAGGGTTAAACAGCTGCCATGTCCTCTGCATGATTCTAGCTGATACCAAGTCGTGCCGAGACACATCAAGTCTTTTAAAGACTCACTTGTTATTACAGTTGCAGGCTACTGCAGGCTACTAACCACTTAGCTACTCCGTAACCACTTACTCTATAACGTTCTGAGCATGCTCAGAAAGTTATTCGTGACGCTAGGGTCCAAAGTGTATTTTATGGATTTTTGTAAAGACGCGCATGTGCTCATGCCGGATATATATATCCGGCTACATCCATGAAAGGGTTAACTCTTACTATGGTACTCAGCCAGTATAAATTTGCAGCTTTTATTGTTTGTACAGGATAATTCAAAACCACTTCCTGCTGAGCATACCCACAACTAGTGGTAGCTAGTAAACTGCAGGGCCATTATGCATAGTATGGACTCCTCGCAAACTCATAACCTGCATGACGTTGTGTTTGTGGTTACTAATTATTCAGATGGTATGAAAGTCTTGGAACATTTCAAAGCCAGTCTGTTGTCATCATTGTTGCATGCAGGCCCCACTGTCTGTAGTCCTGCACCCTTCACTGTCTATAGTCCTGCACACTCCACTGTCTCCACTGTCTGTAGTCCTGCACACTCCACTGTCTCCACTGTCTGTAGTCCTGCACACTCCACTGTCTCCACTGTCTGTAGTCCTGCACACTCCACTGTCTCCAGTGCACTGTCTGTAGTCCTGCACACTCCACTGTCTCCAGTGCACTGTCTGTAGTCGATCCTGCACACTCCACTGTCTCCACTGTCTGTAGTCCTGCACACTCCAATGTCTCCACTGTCTGTAGTCCTGCACACTCCACTGTCTCCACTGTCTGTAGTCCTGCACACTCCACTGTCTCCACTGTCTGTAGTTCTGAACAGGATAATGGCTAACAGAGGCTAGGGATGCTTTTGAAGGTTGATGGAATTGTGCGTCGGATCGATGATGGCTGGTAATTTGAATTCTATATTATGTATACGTACAATAAAATTAATGATCTATAGCAAGAGTGCGTAATCATAGAATCGGTAGACTCTTATGTAGGGATAGAGATAGAGCTGATACGCAATAATTTATGCTGATAGATATAGATAATAGATAGTTAGATAGATAGATAGATAGATAGATAGATAGATAGATAGATTTTAAGCAGGAATGCATGTTAGAGCTAGACTGCCTGGACGTCCTATAACAATACAAGGAGCTGCTGATTCACTATCTTTTCAAAGATCGACCTTGGCCACCATATCAGCAGAGCTGAAACAGGCCTGAAGTTGGCTATGACCGTCTCCACACCACTCTTGTGCACGCGAGTGACATTGGCTTGCTTCCACACTGCAGGTACATTTTCAGTCGCCAAGCTTGTGTTGAAAAGTGATGTCACTGACAGGTTTCTGGCCAAAGCCGGTGCCATAAGTTTTTTAACATCCTCGTATCAACCCCAACGGATATTCTAGGATGATATACCGGTAGCAAGTGTAGTACACCGATGATCCTCCTCATGCAGTGACCTCTTGGAAGATGAAGGTATGAGGAGGGGAGAGGATGTTGGCTTCTGCCCTCATATCACAACTAGCACATGTGGCAAAGAACTTGAAAAGTTCAGCCTTGTCAATCAAAAAAACCCTTCAAATCTCAACATAGCTACAAGCCTTTATGACAGCTTACCACGCTTTATCTTCAAGTGTTTTCCCAAGAAGACTCCCAGTGTTGCAAAAAAGCATCGCGCAACCGAAAGTCACCAAAGTTGGCTCTCTTCTTCTTCAGATGGGCTAGTTCAAAATTTGCCCTAGCATTAAAAATGTATAAGGAGATGTAGTGATAGCGAACGGCAGGAAACAAGAAAACGGTCTGTAGGGTGGGGTTGTATACTATTACTGTGATAATGACATAAGAAGTGTCATTATGCTCTTGTGTCTGCAGTGTGAGCTCTGAGCTAACAGTCCCCTACCACTAGTTCAATGAACAGCAGCATCACGATGAATATGATCTTCAACAAATTGGAGGTGACACAAAAATGTTAAGCTTCTGATGGCTCTATTATAAAATGAGCAATCACATTAAAGTGAGGTATCACTGCAATAAAAGGGTTACTGTTATGTAACAGTTAACCCATCGCACCCAGTAGCAGCCAAATCCATAAACCCCTATATACTAGGTTAGGAGATTCAATATTAGGCTTTATAATACTTTCCGCATGCTCTTCTGTTTCTTAAAGCTGGTATACATAATGTGTCAACCCTGTCACGGATATTGAGACAGACTTGTTCCTCATGCATGTATTTCATGTTTATGTGGAATCAATTTACTACTAGTTAACTTGTTTAGCCCTTTCACCAGTAGCTTTAGTCCACTTTTGGGTGCCAGAGTAAAGCATAATCACTTTACATTAGTGCCAAATATAAAGGAGCCATAAGTGGGAATATACCAACAAAAGGGGTAGTCAATAATTTATCAGGTGTTCACTAAAAATCTAATACTAGATCCATTAATGGCTATATATATCTCTGAGAATTCCCACTAGTGGTGATCACTTGACCAATGGTATTTTCCCCTGGTACCAGCACGGTTTCACAGGATGGTAGTATGGGTACTGCCAACTACACCCAAGACTATTGTTGGTGAATGAGCAATTAGGCCTTGTGCTTCATATCACAACAATCTTGGCATTGCCTTCTTCCAGTTTTGTGGGCACATTTCTGGTGATGTAAGTAAATTTCCCATGCAGTCATGAGATGTTACCAAGTAGCTGTTACCATACAGCTAAAAACATTGACAAGGAAGCACAGAAATAATGCAAAATGCAGATAGCGAATGCGACTACGTATAGGCATGCATTAAGGTAGCACATACCCCTTTTACCGTTAGGATACCTTTATCCGTTGGGGGCCCCGACGGTTAAAATGGTAAAGGGGTATCTGCTATCTTAAGGTAGCACATACCCCTGATTGAAAGTGATCATGTGGTCATGCTATGGTGTTCATCTTCCAGTGAGGGATACCCCAGAGATCTGTGCTGGAACAATACTGTTCCTGCCTTACATAAATGGATTGGAGGGAGCCCCCCTTGTCTGCAGGTAGAAATTCATTTGCATGCAGATAATATCTTGTTGTCATATACACTGGAAGATCATCACCTCTTTCAATCCGACCTAAATCTATAAATGCAATTACCGACTGGCTTGTCCAGTGTTCATGACTCTAGTGTAAAGTTACTATGCTGATCAGTAAGAAATGATCCAGCTTAATAGCTCCCATCCTGCCCCCTCTCTATAATGGGTCCTCCACCATTGAGAAAGTTTCCTGCATGAAACATCTGGGAATTCTCACGATTTATCCTGGTCTGCTCAGATGTTTCTAAGGCTAGGAATACTCTTGGCTTTAGCTCTAATATTCTACAGAAACGTTTACAGGAATGTAGCTAGCTATGTCCACCCAAAATCCTTAGTCCAGAGTTTGATAAAAGAATTTGACGGTCATGAATGGTTGGAAGACCAAGGATGTGCTGGGAGGTCACTGTAGCTATGATTATATGAGCCTGACAGTGTAGATCTTACAAGATGCATTGCCTCGAGCTTTCATTGTCCTTCTGTAGATGAGGATCCCACACTGTTATTATTATTATTATTATAACATGTATTCACACCACATAAGGTGTACACAACACATAGATACTATATTACATAGTTGAAATAAAATTTGCTAACTGATTTAACTCGTGTTGCTCAAATCCATTGACAAACAATGACGGATCTTTTATCTCCATGATTAAATTTGCTAGTGACATAGAAACAGAATTGTAACTATGCACAAAAGAATGACCAAACTTAAGGTTATAACCAATGAAATTACGGCATGAAACAGTGGAGAATACAGAACGCACCAGGTAATTGCCACAAGCTCTAGCTTGACTGATCAACTTACAGCAACGACTGTAGCAAACATTGAATACACTAGTACAATTAGAAATAACATGAAGAAGATCAGTGTGACAATTGAAAGGTAAGGACCAAATACGGCGTAAAATTTTGTTCATAATGGACCTAATTGACCGAGTAATGAGGGACCATATAGCACATCCATAAAATGACATACAATAAGAACGTAACAGATGAACTAAAACACGAGGGGTACAAAACTTAAACCGGTATAAAGAGTGCTGTTAGCACGTTTAACAAAATCAAGAAGACATCTCTGAATATCTTGATCATCTTGCAACTTAGACGTCAGTATGTGACCAAGATGAGTAACAGACGTTGATAAAGCAATACTTTTCCCACAGAATAGGAATCGACTATCTTGGGACAGGTTAGCATTGCCCTTGCAGAAACAGATGCATTGGGTTTTATCAGGGTTGAATCTCATCTTATGTGAAGCTCCGAAATTCTCACATATCTGAAGAAGCTTCCTGAGTGCTGATGGGCTGGGGGCTAACAGAGTTATATCATCAGCGTAGGCTAAAGCACCAGCAAAGGTACCATACCAGTGACACCCAACTTTAGACTGGGACAGTTCAAGTAAGAGATCATCGATATACAGAGCAAACAGTATTGGGGAAAGAATCCCACCTTGACGAACCCCTTGTGAAACCGGAAATTGTTCTGAGAGATGACCATTCCAGTTCACACACAGCCGTTGAGACAGGTACCAGTTGAGGATAAATCGGATCACCACATTAGGTAACCCCCGAGCAAGTAGTGTGCAGCAGTAATTCCAGTAACGGGAGCACAATGATTTACATTATGAACAACAATTCCTGTTTCCCTGATAACATAAGATCAAGTTTCCACACTCATTCTAGCTCTACTTGTTCTGTGTCTGCTAATTTATTGACTGTACAGACTTTTTGCAGATATATATAAGTCATTTAGCTCTATGTAGCTACTCCTTTGTTCCGATTACCTCTTTTTTGTAGAATGGCCTACTCAATAATATTACTTCCTCATCTCCATATGAGGAAGTTGGAGGAAAATTGCTATTCACACCCATAGTGGGGAAATTAGCAGTTCGATGACAGGCACATACACTGTTTCCCTGAAAAGAGTGGACTAAAATGCCTAAAAATGGTATTCAAGGTTGATATTTGAATGCTGACAAGTTTTCCCTGGTACCACAGTCATGTATAGCTCCTGCTGAGTGTACCCATACTAGTTATGTAACACTCAGCCATTGTTCTGTTCCGTCAAAACAGCAGTATATATGAAGGCTTACAACCACTCCAATAGACTTAATGTACTTGAAGCACTTCACTTCTTGTACCTATCCAAGAAACTGGCTATGAATGTCTACTAAACTACTGCATCACATTTGCCCGCCCCTCCCAAGGAAGCCTACCGCTTATAGATTCGAGTAGCACTGGTTTCACAAGGTTTCAAGCTTATTTAGGTCCGTCATTTTTGGGTAGTTTGTCATAATGAAGTTTTACTATACATACAGTACTAGATGCAGCTACCTCAAACTATTGTTAGCACCTCTCTTTAGTGTGAAAAACAGTTACCCTTTGATCTGATATAGTTCCTTTTCTGGCACAAACTTCCTCATATGCACTAGTTTAATGTTTAAAGCATATTTTTAAAGAGATCCATGTTACTTATTTTGGATACACCAGTATTAGCAAACAGTGATTATGCTAAATAGCTAGCTAGCTAGCTAGCTATGTGTCCTTTGCCATGCATATATTTTATCAAGTAAAAAATCCAACACTTTCAAGGGCTTGGAGGTGGCTGTTGGGAACAATTAGCTGTTCTGTGCTGGAGGCGCCTCCATGTTCCTGGATCGGAATTGTATATATGGATTTCAATGGGGAGGCCATAACTCGGACATTGCATGTATTTACAACAACTTTGAGATGCAGCCTATCTGCATGATAACCAATGTGTACAAGGCGTTGTTGTCAAAGTAACAGAAACCTGGAATTTCATTTTAGCAGAAAAGGTCTATCGTTATCCGTAATGTAACGTTTGCAGATATTCGTGTTCAGTGGTACGTTGCTACATACACCATTCTTAGTCTTGGATTGCAAGAAAGAATCAACTTTGATGCTCCAAATCCAATTGACATAGTAGCTATTAGCTATAGGAGCTCAATATAATTATGCTGTGAAGTTGAAATTCAAACTGTTTGCACATAGCTAACTGTAATCATTATACAACAGCATGGAATGCTATTATCTAGTAGTGTATGACAAATTTTATGCATGTTATGATGGCATCATTGCATCACTAGCTATTATGTGTACGTGCATATGGATGATGTTTGGCAACTGAAAAGGTATATATTTCATAGAAACAACTTTTTCCCTTCTCTGGAGGGAAACCGCCGCTGTAAGGGTTGCTTGTGAAGGAAATCCGGAATAGTTGGCATGCAACGTACACTTGTTTGCCCTCGTCAATGGCACAGCGCACCCTTTGATGTAGCTAAACTTTCACCGCTTTAGCCATGATTAGCTATATTATGAGTGACTTGGGCGGGGAGTAAACGCCACAGACCCGAGGCCTTACGTGAACAAGAGTTCCTTCCAGGTACGCCATGTTACATTCGAGGACATCCTCGGGACAGAGGAAAATGGGATGCGAAGGTCATACGAAAGCAAAGTATCCAGTTCCTCATCTATTCAAACTGCCTTGAAAGCTTCAGTCACTGCAATGCAGCCAGTGACTCTAGGAGTCGATTCTGAGTTATCGAGGGGAAAGGAACAGAACAGAAAGACCAAAGGAGTGAAGGTGCTGAATCGTACAGTCTCCTTTAAGGAGGATTTTAAAGAGAAGAGAATGTCGATAGCTGAAATGGGGGGACCGGGAAGTGAGAGTACGTTTGAAGAAAGGCTTTCTCATTGGATCCTGCATGGAACAAATGCAACACAAAGGAACTCCTGTGCCAGAAATAGGTGGCAATGCAATCCAGATTCTCACCACTATGATCAAAGACAGCAGTGGTGAGGAATTGCAGAAGATCACAGGCATGCTGGAGATGGATTGCCTTTCGTTTGTCTGCTGCCACCGCATATATACCAAGTAGTGAAAGAGGAGGAGTACAACATCAAGGCCAAGGCTGGAGTGAATGTTGGAGTCGCACAAGCAGCGAGTGTTCAACCCTCCGCAAGTGCAAGCAAGAAGAACTCCAGTAAGAGTGTTGCACAACTGCAAATTGGCCTCATGTTAGAAAGTGGTGCAGTCCCGCGAAGGTCACAGAATGAAGCAGTGATTGGGGTAGAGGTCAAGCCAATCTGCCATCTAATCAATATCCCATTGCTCCACACAGCATTTAAGAATGCGGTAGATGACTTCATTAAAAGAGATACAGACAAAACAAGTAAGCTACATTCATTCAGTTGGGTTGTAAATAAATTTCATGCGTTAGGTCGAGGGCAACTATGAAAATATGTTAACAACAAAAATTTCCCGCTCTACAGAATAGTGCTGTTGCGTAAGCCCCAAAAATTATATCTCCTCGACATTAATTGACGAAACTGATCACATAACTGACCACTCACACATGCACACACACAATGTTATGGCACACAAACACACACAAACAACACTCTACAGCTGGTCCTTTCCTCATTGCATGCAACTTTGACAGTCTCTTTCTGAGGGTGAATGACAGTTTTGAAGTGGTGTGCACGGATGACCCCAGCAAAGCATCTCAGTTTTATGTCATCCCCAACGATAACGATGAGGACCAATTTGGCATTGCCTACAAGGCTAAGTCTTCACAACAGAACATGATGCCTACTACCTGCTACCTCTCTGCTCCAGTCAACATTTTCGGACACAACCCTGGCCCACTGAAAGTGACCACTGAGCAACCCAGTTCAGAAGATTTGAATATGACTATTGAGAACCGGCTAACAAGGTGTTCTGTTCCTGTTGACCTCGAAAAGTGGGTGCATGGAGAGGATGTCTTCTACATCAATTGTGCTCGAAGGTTTGTCTTCGGCAATGCCTACATGTGTGTGAAGCAGTACAAACCACTTATCAAAACTGTTCCCGTAGTGAAGCCCGTTTTCTTGCTCCCTGGGGTTAAGCCTGGAATTATGCCTGCTGCAGTCACTCCCAAAGAAACAGAGATCCATGCATGGCAGCCCTCTGCTGACCCGCAGGAGGATACTACCACGCCCACCCCTGCAGTACAACCTGCCCTACCCACTTATGTTACTGCCTGTGTCCCCTCAATGTCTTATAGTAAGGAGACAGACACCTTCATGCTCTTTCGTCTTGTACGTGCAAACCTGCTCCAGCCTGACAAGCAGGAAGATACGACATGCTGTAGACGGACTTAAGACTATAGTTAGAACCTCAGCTGGAAGAAGAAAAAACACGCACTTACTACTCTACAAGGAACACTTATATAGCAGCTGCAGTACTTTAACATTTTACCAAGCAGTGTCCCTATATTTGGCTATCATGGAATCTCATAAGAATTTTATTGGGGGTTTAATATTAGGTGTCAATTGCCACATTATTTTATTTGTATTAATACTACTTACTTATTTACGCGGCACAATTTTGCCTTGTGCCGATTGATTTGCAAATCACCTCCTGAAGAGCTCACTCTCTCCCTGCAAACAGCCTGGATCAGTTTTGACCCTCATTTGTATAGCGGTGGGTCATTATCAGCAGGCACCACTCTGGTGGAAAGTGCAACTACAAGGTCTTATACTCAACAGGGGCATTGTGACAGAAGCCACCCCCTGGAGCCAGGATGGTGTGCAGTGCATTCCACTCCATCAAAGCTGTTGTCATGAGGCATATTACACCCCTCGTACCTGGCACGTTTTTCACAATTTTTGTCTTACCACTATAACTATAAGTCAAAAGGCTTAGTTATATATAGTTAACTAAGCAACACTACAGTGAACATTTATGCATTGAGAACAGTGAATACATAATCAGAACTATGAACTTAAATTTAAATTCTAAGCCTTTTGACTTGTAGTTAGATCTACTGGTAGGAGAAAATTGTGCCACGTAAATACACAGTATAAATAATGTTTGACTACTTAGAATGGCCCACAAAGTTTCTGACTACATTGCTATGATTGCCATCACGCAGTGACATAAACATAAAACTTTGGTGCTGAAACTCACCTTGATGGTGGACATGTCTAAGTGCTTTGTCCTCCCATTGGCCATGGCCGCCCAAAAATTTATGCTGAAATGAGCAAAGGTACAAGAGCAGCATAATTGTGCTAAAAGAATGCACCCTGATTACAATAAGTAGCTAACTTACTAGAATGATGTGCTTTAAATGTAGAAACTCCAAGTGCATGTGTAATATTACTAGGTAATAAGTGCAAAGTAATGAGGAATGAGTTGGTACGTGAAAATGGTTGACTGAATGTGTGGCCGTAATGACTAGCTACATATGGAAAGGGTACAAAAGCAGACGGGGGAAGGAAATAAGGTTATGTACAATTGTATACAAAGCGCACAATATGATATAGCTAGCCTACGACTCTCAGAGTGTGGAAACATCAACTTTTTCAAAAGCTCATTATAACCCAAGTCCCATCGCTTGATACATATTCTTAGTCCAAAGTTGTTTGTCGTTCTGTGAGTGGGGGTCCTATACATGGCATCCATACTCTAGCTAGGTGGGGTCTGACAGTGATAGGTAGAGTTGTAATAGTGCTGAGAAGGATCTGCATGCCCGCATAATATAGAATCGGCAATAGAGCAGTCCCAGCAGTTTGCGTGCCTTATTAGCTACATTAATGTGATGTGACCACTTCAGAGCATCGGTGAGCAGGATGCTAAAGCACTGAACTTTCTCAAGCCTCACATCACCAAGGAGGAGCTCCAGCATTGGGTGTTGATGTTGCCTTTTGCGGGAAATAAGCATAAATTATACTTGCACTTTGCAGCGTTAAGTGTAAGGTAATTTGCCTTGATCAAATTGTTAACAAACTCCTCTGCACTGTCAATTCTTCTATAAAGTAACATGTCGTCTGCGTGAAGTACCAAACTGTCCTTCTGAGAGGGGACTCTTGCTATATCATCAAGCACAGAACCCTGTGAGATGGTTGCTGACTGTTCCTCTCCAATCACCACCTTCTGCATCCTGGCTGTTAAAATAGCTGCTCATTCATCTTAGAATAAATGGCTCAGATTCAACTGTGTGGCACAGAGTCGAAGGCCTTTGCAGGTCAAACAAGACTGAAACAAATTAGGAGAACTTGCACTTCTCGGGGAATATTCCAGACGATAATAACTATAGAGATGTTGAATAATTTCGTCGGTGAAGGCAAGATGCTAGCAGCTGTCTCTATCAACACATTTGCCGAGATACCATCCGGTCCAATTGATTTATTCATATCCAATGAGATCAGCATGTTAAACACCTCCTCATCTGTATACGTACACGTTAAAACACTCAGGAAAGTACATAGTGGCTTCGTCACAATCCTTAGTTGCCGTAACCCAATTCCTTTCTAATAGTTGTAGCTAGCTATTAGTATCAACTTCACAGTTTTCCGAAATTGATTGGGGTTGCAGCTTTCTGAAGTATTTTTTTATGGCTCCATGTAATTCCTGTGCAACTTTGTTCCTTTTGTTCTGTTGCTGTCGCCAGTAAGAAGACTGTCCCGATCAGTAGCGTTGATCTGTGAGCAAGCCTTGACAGAATCTGTGTGTGCATTTTTCAGAATCAAGACAACTCTCTAGCTACTGGTTGCAGGTCTCCTGATGTTTCTCCATTTATACTCACATTGAGACGAGTGCCTGATATTGGGAATTGATTGCTTTACCTAATTGTGGTTTCTTATGTTCACAGCAACCTAGTACATGGTCTTGTACCAGAGAGATAATCCGGACAGATGGTCTGGGAAAGAACGGCCCCTTCAAAGGACTTACAGCAACTTTAGGGAGAAACGGAGTTTGGAATGGAGTCTATTTTGGGACCTACTACAACCTCAAGAACCTGCTGCTAGATCCAGCGGTGAGGAGAATGTTGAATAGATAGCTAGCTACTGGATGCATGCTTTTCTAGCGTGATTTCTAACATCTAAGTATAGGATCTACTACATTGACAAGGAGGTTATCCGCCTCGGCCTAACTTTCCCAAGGAGGATATATCACATAACCTCCGAGTCGACGTAGTAGATCTGGCTTCTATCACAGACATAACTTCCAAGTCAAGTTAATAGCTGGATGCGGCTGGAGACAGAGGTGGCATTATTCGTGAACTAGTAATGCACCAACATTAAATGGCTACTGCTAGGCAGCCAATAATTCATTTGCTACTACAACCATATGGATTGGTTGGGAAAATTCACTGTGGGAAAGAGGGCTTGCAAGTTGTGTTGTTCATTTTGGGCTAGGCATGGAGCTCGTCTGGAGTGTGTCACAATAATAGGAAGAGAGTCAAGGTAGGCATTGAGTCAGTACTCTTGCTAGCAATCCTGTTGTCAGAAGATAGAGATAGGACTTTATCCGCTAAAGCGGACATCTGATGAATTCTCACTGCCCCAAAAGAGGAGGTATACAGTACTCAAAACAGAAGTATTTGCTAGCTATGTAGCTACACTGAGTATTTAGACAGCTATGGCTAAGGAATTATAATTGTCAAGTCTACTGGTGACCTCAGTCCTTGCATTATGCCCTAGGGTTTCCTTCAGTGAGCCGACTGTGGAATAACTATTAACATAATTAATCAAATGGACTGTTACATAATCACAAATGGACCTGGTTTCACCATAGTGGGTGGCCACTTAGGTATTGGCCCAGGGAGGGCCGAAGGGAATAAGCTGTGTGTGCATAGCATTCACAAGAAGTCGTTGCTTTGGTGACGTGGCTGTTAAGGCCCACATGACCTGCTCTGCTGGCGCTGTTGTGATATGGTTGTCAGTCACACTCATAGCATTGCAAATGGATTCCATAGCTCTGGAGCAAAACCAATACTGGACAGGCACCGTCATCGTCAAAGCTGCACCAGACTTAACTTTTGAATATTACGTTATTTCCTGAGTAGACCACACCTACAGGCACTCCTCTCACCCCTCCATATGGCCACTCCTACAGGGCTCAAGTCCTGGACGGACTTGGCTCAGAATGCCTCTGAAGCTACAATGCACTTGGGAGTGAAGGGAGAGGATCTGAACAGTTTCTTACAGGCAACAATAATTAATGTGGACTGTAGTGATGGTCTAGGTAGCGAATTCCTTGTCTTGTCATCATTAAATTTATCGATTCAGGTGAGCTGCGTATATGTGTATAGTGGTTTGATAGATAGATAGATAGATAGATACCGTATATCTTCTAAAAATTCGGCAGGTTTTTATTGAACCCTGCCGAAATAGTAAAATTTGTACAGAAGTGCCGCGTAATTAGAAGTGCCGAATAATTAGAAGTGCTACCCGTGGTCCGTTGTTTTTTTTCCACTCAAGATTCAAGTCTCAAGATTGAGCAGCTATACCGGTAGGGCGAGCTACGTAGTCTTTCCTCTTGGTACAGACTGTGACACTCCATACTTTCGACTAGCATCGGAATTGTTGGTGTACAAAGCAAACGATCTCGAACTGTGCCGCAGACTGTACGATCCATACTCACCCCGTGTCGTACTATGTTCATCTGTGTTGACTCTCAGGGTAGTGGGGATATCCCTGGATCTGCAGGGATCAAGCTGGGACATCCTGGTACATTCCCAGGTTGTGTAGGGATAATTGGGACAATGGCATGTATTGGCATTGGACAAGTAGAGATATCCTAAGACACGCACTGTCCTCAACTAGCTTTGAACATACAGGGCAGCAGCAGACAGTATGTGGCAGTCCATGTACTTTTATTGCATGTGATAATGAACAGACCATGTGCTGAATGGGTACCTTGCATCGTTTCAAGTGCCAGTTTGCGTATGTTTTCTCCATGTCAACAAGTACTGTACTTTTCTCTAGACGTAGTTGGAATTGGCTTTGAGAAGGTATTCTACACTGAAGTTGCTGTGGAAGGTGCTGGGACTATTAGCTTCTGTATTGTCACGAATGTGACCCTAAATGGGAGCCATTCTGCCTCAGGCGTAGTGAAAACAGTGGACGTTACAGCAAAAGGTCAGCGTTTGTTACCATGCATATGCAAGTCTTCCATCACTGATTGCTTGGTATATTTCTCTGCATTCATGATTCTGTTTACTGTCTTAGCTGGCTCTGACTACCTTGCAGCACATGAGCCTATCTTTGTCTTCTTCAATTTTACAGTACATTGCATGGGACCAGTGATGCTGTAATACTCTGCTTTTATAGTACTGCATGGATCTGGCTGTACCATGATTTTATAGTATACTGCATGGATCTGCCTGTACCATGAAATGCATAAATCATTATTACACTATCAAAGACCACAATAGTTACAAGCATTGTATACATACGTACGTATAAGAGTAACATTGTATTTTAACTGTGTTCACTGCATTCATAATTGTGTTGTGGTAGTTACCTCCGACACATCAGTCTGTCCTTCATAATGCTTCAGGCAAGGCATTCACCAACATAATAATGGCGGGGGTGACTACAGCAACACATGATTATGAATGTGTACTGGACATGTACAAATACTGCAAGCAGTTGAAGAACAACTCTCAGTAGTGGACTGCAACAGTTCAAGTGACACGGCCAGCTAGCCCTATAGACCTCACTGGTCAAGAACTGTCGAGATCCTGTATGTTACCCCAAGTGTACCTGGAGCACAGAAGGAAGAAGAGGATGATGAGGTAGGCCTGGACAACAGAAAAAATGGAGACATGGGAAGTGCAGGATGGGTCAGGAAGGTTACGTATGAAGGACCAATAAGACTAGCAAGACCAATAAGACTAGCAAGACCTCAAGGGAACAGCAGGATCTCAAGGCCCACCAGGACAAAAATTAATGGTGGCATGGGAGAGAAACGAGTATATATCATTGGTGAGACAGGAGATCAAGGACCAACAGAACGCTAATAAGGTTCACATGGACCAAAATTTCAGTAGCTATAGGATCACATGCTCCATATGCACGAGCATCAAAATAAAGGAACAATACAATAATATTTATGACATAGGATCCACCTGGACCACCAGACTAATACCTGATGTCTTAACACAACTTATGCTCAAAAATGTATGAAACATGCTCATAATTTTGCCATTCAGTGGAAAAACCCACTTAGTTATCTGCATGTGCACCTGAACAAAGGTGTCACAAACAAAACCTTCACGGTTCAAAGCTTGTGCTATCTTTAGTGAGTGCCACCTTCTTAAGGTGGCATATACCCCTTCACGTTAGGTTACCTTTAACCATCGGGGCGACAGTTAAAGGTTAAAGGTAACCTAACGTAAAGGGGTATGTGCCACCTTAAACCGATTTGGGTCGAGTATCAATGAGCCAGTTGCATGCCAGCGAAAGTATCCATGGAATGTGATGTCACATCCGCTTGCTCTATTGCAGCCATGTTAAGTATTGTAGTGAATGGCAGGTGAGCGGTTGAAATGTGTGTGTGTGACTAAAACTATACTGATTACGCAATTTAAGTGACCATGGTGATAAACAGGAGACCTGGCCGTTCAAGACAGTGTGCGAAGAGTGAGAATTGAGCGGTCTTGCTACGTATGTCCACAGCCCCCTTGCCTCAAATGTTGAGGCTGTTTCTGAACAGCTAGATTATTATACTTCGAAAGTATGGTTTCTGTGATGCTTACTGCCGCGGACATACCAGGAGCAGAACTGAGCGAGCCATTGGTACACTTTTGGCAACACTATCAGGAAAAGTGAATGGAACGAAACTCGCGACTGCAACCTCAGCTGGCTCTCATCCCTCTCAAACTTGCTGAGGGAGAAAAATATGCATGGAGAAGTGGGAACTGCAGGACCGGTGGATCACTATCAGGAAAAGTGAATGGAACGAAACTCGCGACTGCGACCTCAGCTGGCTCTCATCCCTCTCAAACTTGCTGAGGGAGAAAAATATGCATGGAGAAGTGGGAACTGCAGGACCGGTGGGACCAATAGGTTCTGCAGGGGTCAAAAGGTGATATGGATCAAGAAGTGATCAAGGATCAGTAGGACCTCCAGGATGAACAGGACCTCAAGGCCCACCAGGACAAAGAGGTGACATGCATGGGAGAGAAAGGAGTGTCTGGGGAGCCAGGACCACTAGAACTAGTAGGACCAACAGGACCAGCAGGCGTGAATGGAGGGATGGGTGGTACTGGTTTAGTGGGACCAGTAGCTAGGACTTCCAGGACAAAATGGAGAAAAGTGGGAGCTTGGTGACGCTGGACCAATGTGATCTGCAGGACACCATGGAGAAAGTGGACAGCCATGGCAGGAGAAGTGGGACCTCAGGGACCACAAGGGGAGACCGAGGACCAACAGTACCAATAGGACCACGGCGTTCACAAGGGCTTGGGCAGTGCACGGTGCTGACACATTGGCAAGCTTCAGATGCACATGGGAACCAATACATAGCCATCCAGCAAACAAGGTTTTATCTTGAGGGGCGGTTTAGGTGAGCACGAGATCAAATATATTTTCCTCACACTCATTCTCCTCCCCTGAAGAGCCCTGCAACTGATTGAAGTTGACAGCAAGCACCTTGCATCTCCGTTGACGGGAACCACAACCAGTGAAAAGAACATTAGCTCCGAGGACTCCATCTCGATCTCTGCAGCAGCGCTCCACCTTGGTGAAGTTCGTTCTAATCAGTGCGCACTTCTGTTCGGCAACATCAAAGCAAAGATCATAGGTTACCATGGATACAAATCGACTGCAAACATGTCTCGTGCTGCTGAGTTCACAGCTATAGCTCACGATCTGCGAACGGTGTTCAGAGCATTCAACACGAGTACTCGCAAAGGGCACCCTGCAGGGACACGTGGACTTCGAGGGCTTTCTGCAGATCGTGGAGAGGCTGCAGGGAAGCAGCTACGACAGCCATGGAGAGATCCTGCAGGTATACACGTTATGCAGCAGTAGACCAACAGTATGTATACAAGGAGGGAGCCCGAGACACTGTGCTTGAATGTATGCAATTGCCATGACGTTACATCTGTATATAGTTTGAACTCGTGGAAGTTGCCAGACCATTTCTCCTATGGAACGGGAACGAGGCTATGGTAAGCAAGGCAGGGATGATGGCTGATTATCATCATCATTCAGTGGCAAATACGTTCTCTTGAAGAACACATACATGTGTCATACGAGGTGATTGTGTCAACCTCTAATATGCTGGCCCTCCATTCCCACGCAGGCACTCCATCTGATGGATTGAGACAGTGCATGATCAGATGCTGTCGTTGCAGGATCTGAAACAGACACGCAAAGAAGCAGGGCTCAAGCTTAGTGAGGTGGAGCTCCAGGTACAATTGTACAGTCGATGATGCCACTCTACCCTTGAGCCTTACTTCCACATTTGGATGTACCTTCTAGCTATAGCCTCGTTCCCAGGCCCCGCCCATCTTTTTGTCGCTTGCGGTACAGAAAACAGTGTGGGCCCAGGAACAAGGCTAGCCTACGTACGTAGCTATATTTGTTTAGTATCAACAACATTTTGCTGTTCCCTAGAATGATTTTGGTTGTAGACACTGTATCTTGGTGACGAATTACACTTCCTGGTAGGGAGAAATTAATTCTGGGGCTGTCGAGGACATGGAGAGATTATATGTAGTGTTGTGATTGCTGATTCAGTGATATAGTAATTGCTCAGATCAAAGTTTGAGCATCAGAATGCTTTGGTACGTATAGCTTGCTCATAATGCCGCATCCACCCTACAGAATGATGCTGCAGTCTTACCATCATGTACGTTCCTCATGCCCATCAATCATGTGTGAGTTGAACCGTAATTACGACAGGTCTCGTGCCCAGACGTCCACACCACCGGTGGACAATGTCTGGCAGCTTGAGTTCCATTCCCTGTCAAAGAGGCATGTCCAACAAAGGTGTAATTGGTTGTGCTAAGATATAGTCAGGATTTGGTGGACAGTTCTGGACAGCCTAACCGTTGGACAGTTCCCGGAATGACCAGACTCCTGGGATGTCCTAGACAGCTGTCCAGGATGTCCTGGATGTCCGGACACTCCTGGGACATCCTGGTCACTAAACACCACAGCTGTTTTGCAGATAGAGATAGTATACGATCTCTTATACATGCATATGCAGGGTATGTCGGATGAGGCAGACAGATATGGAGATGGGAAGATCAATCAGCAGGAGTTTGTGCAGATCGTGCTCAAAACAAATCTTTTCCAATGACCCACACACCCATACCTATGACACCAGTCCACCTACATTTCACAGTTGAATTCATTACTATTATATCAATCAAAATTGTTGACTGATTGTTGCATGGGTACCTTAGCTTGAGATTTTAACTTCTGATGGCATGCTATATGTGACCGGATTTGGGAAAACCCGACACTTCCCGGATTTATTGATTTTGTGTTAGAGCCAATTATAGTCACACAGCAACATTTCGGCGAAAACGCGGTTATTACAGCAACGGGTCAGCAGACCCATGGACTACAAGATATCGGAGTATAAAGCCTGGATCTACTTCCATTCCGGCGTTATAAGCCCGAACTCAAGCTATATCGTCGTTAGGCTTGCGGAAATTATGCCGGGAATAATAAAAGAATAATAGGTAGCACAAAGAATGAAGAATATTTCCGGAATAATCGGTGAGTTTACCGGGGAAAAAACGGATTATCATGTAGTGGAAATGGCTGCTAGCGACTGTTCGTCGGAGAAAGGAGAGTGTAGCCAATCTACTAGCTCTCTACTAGGTAGGCTCAAGTTCCCAGAGCCCTCTGAGATAGCTAGGAAGCGTGAAGTAAAAGCTAACCCTCCGGTTCGAGTGAAGAGAAGCCAGCGACGGTCTTTACTAAGGCTATCTCGATCGCCGACGCAACGTGTGAAGGAGAGTTCGGTCTCACGGTTTGGTTTTTCATTGAGAATAATAGGTGGCTGTCTTGGGAATAATTTTTTTCTAGGAAGAATGATAGGTAAAATTTTTAGGAATAAAAGAATAGAATAATGGGCAAAATTTGGGGAATAATTTCCGCAAGCCTAATCGTCGTGCATAAATTAGTATACGGAAGGCGTTGCTACGCACACAGAACGAACTACTTACCACAAACGGTGTCATTTCATGCTGTCCTCCGGTTTATTCTCTCCATTTTCACTCAGTCTGACCTAGCTATCTACCGGATGAGTCGCGAAAAACACGACTAGCTAGCTAAAGCACGAACTAAACGCGTCCAGCTACTTAACAATGGACGACACGTAACACGGATAGTATACGGAAAATAATCACATACCATAGCAACGTCAATAATTGCATTTACACGGAAAGCAGTTTTCTGTATTACGTGCGCGTTTCGAGCTGTATCTCGGCAACTGGATTACCGATCGCTTTGAAATTTGCTCTACGGCAAGATGAAAGGTACTGGTTACCATTTCCGGTGTTAACTCAATTTTTTCAAAATCCGGGAAGTGTCGGGTTTTCGCAAATCCGGTCACATATACCCATCCAGCATTAGTATTTGCAAAGCTTGCATTGTCAAAGGAAGGTTGTAGAAGTCCTTTTCATCATCAAGGTTGCTCAAATTATTAATGCTGCTCTTCCTATTTCCACATCATTCTCGACTTGACTCATTTATGCTTTGAAGACAACACCTACAGGCCATTGTCACCATGGTGACATTAATTGTTTTGTCTGCTCCAACACAACCTTAAATCTATGAATGCCTTTCAATGAATCTACTCAGTTTTCCAAACATTCCAGAGCAATTGCTTCTGAAACTGATTTTTGCACCGCACCTCATCCTGCTCATACCACATACATTTGCTACAGAAATTCTAAAGCTGAAGCTGCATGGACTGATTCAGCTAATCTGTGCCAGAATTTCTGTCGCAAAGGACTATGCACCTCAAAGAATCGTCCACACACTGTGGTAGGACTTGGTTGCATGGCACTTGGAGGGCCATTTCCATCATAAGTGGACTTACAAACAATTTTGTCATCTTGCCTTGTAGGGTTCATGTACAAGTTCTGTAATTGATTTATATTATGACAACTTAAGGAATGGAATGTGCTATGCATAAAATTATGACTATTCATACATACATTGCACGTCTTTAAAATGATGCACATTTGCGGATCTGCTTCCGTCACAAATGCAGCTATAGCAGCTTTAATATCTCCCTCTGCATGTGTACAATTAAGATCTACCCATGCACCACAAACTATAGCTCTTTAAAAATTTCCTGTACTTCTCAACAGATCTACTCCGTGTTGTGGAACTCCCCTGCAATTGACCTTCAAGTTGGTCAACTCAGTCCATCAACCATTCAGTTGAGACACTTCTCACTATGACTAGCTCTAACTGATGCTTACTCTCACCATATCCTGTACAGTATTATAATTACACTGCATGCACGCATTATATGCATCACTATTATTGGTTACCCTAGCTATAGGCTGCACGAATTTAGTACAGATTGCTATGACTGTATGACCACAGATCCCTCATTGTATTCGTGCTAGGAGGGATCGAGGTAGGGGAGAGTGGGGACTCCAGTTCTAAGGACCACAGACACTGGCAAGTAGGGATGGTGGAGGGAGTGCATGGACTTGCCTGTAGGTAAGGGGCACGAGAAAGGAGGGGGGATAAAAATCAAACACTTCATCTCAGAGGTACATGTAGGACCACCACAATTCTTATAATAGTAGCTACTACTGAATGAGTGGTGGTAATGGCTAGTTCCACATGGATTGTAGCCTCATTCCCAGGCCATCCCATCACCGGTATTTGATCGCTTGCACTACTGAGGATTTCAAGTTGCTTGTTCAAGATCCATTTCAATTTTCGTCACATGTGCACTGATGAGAGAGTGTGCGGTGTGCACCTTCGCTGTTTATATGGCATAGCTGTCTTCCCGTAAACGAACGCACAGTCGTTTGAACGAACAGAACGAACACAGTAATTTGCAATTCTCAGCTAGCTTAGGCTTCAAGTGCAAAGGTCATTTCAATGGCCATACTTATGTGCATGCGCTAATTTTTTGAATGGATCTGGGACAAGCATGCAACCTGAATTCTGCAAAATACTGGCGGCGGGAATGGCCTGGGAATGAGGCTACATGATTGTATGATAACACAACACTGGACTTTTCCTTACCGGTAAAGACTGTGTGATTTGAAACTGCTCTAATGCAGTTCTGTGTGGAGGTGGGGAGCGGCCAGTGCTTCCTCAGACTGAGAGCAAGAGGTGCTGCAGGGTTCCAGCGACTATGGCTGCCCCTGAATGGGGAGGGAGGAGAAAGGAGAATTTTAACTTTGAAGCCCCAGGAAGGTGTTAGCAGTAGCTTCATTCCCAGGCTCCGTGGGAGCCTGGGAACGAGGCTAGTGTTAGCAGTTGGTGCACCACTCACAGGTTCGTCAGAACTGGGGATGGCTTGAGTTGGGAATAACACAAGGCCTTGGCCTGTCCTGCGGACAGCAACACAGTTTCAGTGATCACAATGTTAGGTGATGGCCTCCACCAGTGGGCCATCCCACTGTGCCTTGTAAACAGGGCCTTACCGGAGTACACATTCCAAGATGCAGTGATATCCACCGTATAGAAGTCAATGCTGCAGGCAAGGCAAGAGCAGCGTGGGTGAGGGGCAGGGAATAGCCTCGTTCCCAGGCCCGTGACGGCAGGCCTGGGAAGGAGGCTAGGTGGGGAAACACAACAGCTTATTAGCTCTATTCTGTGATATTAGCCTGCGTGCTCCAGGGTTTGGGACTGTAACTCGGTCCGAGGCTCTCTCTCTGGTAGTTTGAGGAGAGAGCCTGGGACTGAGGCTATATAGCTAGGGTGGGTTAGGGGGATCCAGTATGGCTGCAATATTCTGTACCGGGGATTGATCGCCTAAAGATTGATTACTGTAAGCAGTCTGCTTTCATGTGGGACCATACATAGAATGATAACCTTTTTCTCAGTTTAGGGCGTAGAACTGATTGCACCCTGAAGAGCATTTCTTCTGAATGAAACCTCAGAACCACATGCCCTGGGTTGCGTTGCCAAAACTGTCAGAGGTACTGGTAGGTATAATTGTAGGTCCATACCTTGAAGGGGAGGGTCCCGAGGCTTCCACCATGACTACAATGAGGAACACCACATCCCCACACTCACCACACACCTGACACGTATAATGGTGGACTATAACAGTCTATAAGGGACTTTCGACCACGTTTTGTACAATAGTGCAGTGGGCTTACCTCGACCAGTTGCAGATCGTAGTCGGTGAGGGAGTGGAAGGTGAACCCCTGGGATCGATGGGAGTCGAGCTCACTCTGCAGAGCTCCAATCGCCCACAGCTCCACATCCAGACTGCTCTGACATACAACAACATGCCTGTAGTAGATATACATATGCATATGTGCACTGTTGGGATTAGGGATGGGCGATATTATCAGATCCCACAATAATCGTATCATGATGGTTTTAAAATTATCATCATAATTATCGTTTTCACACTATTAGTGGTGTTTTTGGCACTAGTAGGCATGCAGTTAGTGTACACGCTATTTTGTAGGCATGCAATTAGTGTATACACGCAATTTATGACAACATGATAAAATTTAATGCTTGGCTTTGTAGAAATATTGCAGTTTGGCTCAAAAAAACTATTATCATGATAATATCGAATATCGTGATTACTTGATATAATTATCGTGACTACATTATTCTAATAACGCCCACCCCTAGTTGGGATGACGATGAGCATTCATGGTATACAGCTACATGTGTGCGACCTTTGTAGACGTACATAGCTACCTTCTTGGGCATCTTGACACGTCTGTGAGTGGTTGGTTACAGTAATACACGTCAACTGGGAGCAGATGGGTTGGGCTGCAGACTGGAGGGTGATATAATTATACCATCCCACTAAGCATCAGACTAGGGCTGGAATCAACAGCTGGATAATGTAATGGTCCCTTATCAAAATATGTGTTAGGTATTGCGTATCTTGATCCTAACGCCATAGGATTATTGAGAAACTTGGCACAAACCCAGTTTTCGTTTCTACTGATGACACTTGACCAAAATCCCAAGTTCACAAATGTTAGGTACAAGTAGCTTCGCTTGCTCAGCTACTTCCCCCTCGTTTGCCTATGTGAGTAATCATCCAGTGCCGTGATTGCGTCCGCTTCAGCTGCTGCTCCCCGATTGCATCTACTTCAACTGCTGCTCCCCGATTGCATCCACTTCAACTGCTGCTCCCCGATTGCATCCGCTTCGACTGCTGCTCCCCGATTGCATCCACTTCAACTGCAGCTCCCCGATTGCATCCGCTTCGACTGCTGCTCCCCAAATGCATCCGCCAGCTGTTCTGGAAGATTCCAGCCCATGCCCAATGTTCTTGAACATTCTTCGCGGAGTTCAAGGTTCAGTTAATTAAAGTACGAAGGTCACGCATCACTAGTCTAGTCCCACCCACGAAAATCCCACTTCCGTTACACAATTACAAACACACGGTTAAAATCTTAATGCATTGATTGTGCTCTTCTAGTCTCGTTCCCAGACCCTCAATACTGAGACGGCGAACGGTACCGTACCTTGCACGCACTCGCGTACTATTCATGTATGTAGCCTCGTTCTTGCAGTAATACCTACTGAACAGCATGTACTTTACCTTGGCAGCTACATGTACTTTACGGTACCGCCCGTGCAGTGCTAGTCAGAAAAAGGTCTTACCTTGGTCTCAGCGACGAAAAACGATTGTTCCGGGCTTTAGTACTACCCTAGTTGGAGAAACAGCACAACAACATGCAGTTATGAACTACATGTACAACATCATTTCGTATGATTCCTGATACCATGGCAACGTTATCCCAGAGTATTATCATTCCGAGCCCCCCCCCCCCCCCCCCCCCCCCCCCCCCCCCCCATCCAGCTTTACGCTGCTTGCAGGACCCAGACCCGTATGCAGCTTTTTGCTCTGCAAGCAACAAAAATCTGGGCAGGGACCTGGGAACAAGGATAAGTACGTATGGGTGTGGCGTGGTTCACTGGAAGAGTGAGTCTCTAGTGCTCAATTCAAGCCCTGTCCTGGGTTTGAATACTAAAGCCCTTAAATTCAGTTGCCATAATAAAGGAATTTGTCCTTTGCCCTTCCAGAAAAACATGCCAGTTATGGCAACTCAAGTGAGATCAGCGATGAAGTATGTGGTCACCATCCCCCGTTAATGGGACCCAGGACCTGCATGAAACCGGAGACGCAGCATTCCTGGGATTTATCAAACTACGTAACTGAACTGAAGTCAACAGTCCGGTAGCCAATAGTCCTCATCTCAAATCTCACTCTGCAGTCTGTTTTGTCACTGCTGACTGTTTGCACTAGACAAATTTTACAGTGAGTTATAGGGACCTTCCATAAAGTGAAGAGCAAGGGGTCTCACATGTCTGAGGGGCTTGTGCAGGTCAAACCACCACCAGTGAAGGGTATACTTGTGGTGGGAGTAAGTGGTGGTGTCACCATCAATCTCATACTGGTAGGAGATCATGTGATTTCCACTGCGGCTGAACCCCAGGATCACATGACTGTGTGTATGTGAAGTGTGTGTACAAGAACAAATACACTATAATTATGGAATCAAAGTTGCATAGCGTCATTCCCAGGCGCTCAGAAAGGGGAGAGGAGGAGCACCTTCCCCTTGTGAGCGCCTGGGAACAAGGCTACGTACATCTTACAGATCTACGAAATACTTGTTGGTAGAATGCAAAATCTATATATAACGCCAAAATCTGCTTCCTTCCCTCCCTGGACAATGACCTCGGCCATAGGGTGCAAGCAAGGGTTTGCCTCAATGTTCAAACCCTGCACATGGAGGAAGAAGGGGTCTGGGCACGTGCCTACATTCGAGTTGTCCCCATGGAACAATATATACATGGGTAATTAGTGATCAACTGTAAGTGATCAATGATCGGACACACTCCAAGAGAAGAGCCCCTCCTTTAGAGTTCTACAGTTGATTAAATGTGGCATCTGAAATCAGACAAAATTTGCATATCATACGATGGCTGTTCAATGGCAAGGTAGCGCATTATGATGTCATTATGCATTCCTGGTATATCTTACAAGGCTGTAACCAAACTTCAGTCGCAAGACCCTCAGCCCTTCCCCCCCAACCACACCTACAATTGTGATTATGTAGGTGTTACCCACTACGCAAGCGCACTACTGCTCAAGCTAGCTAGATGTAGATACTAGCCAGAGTAGCCAAAACACTCATTTATGTCGCTAGACTGGACTCTTTACTTCCATTTCTTAGGTGGTGAGTGCGCTTTGCCCCGGGAGCCACAACTAATGTAAAGTTGTAATTTTGAAATTCGAATGTCCAATAGTAATTTTAGTAACTATATTGTGATAAGTGGGAAGGGTATCATGATATGCAAAACAATTCTAGTATCGCCCAGCACTACTGTTGGAAGAGGCCTGCCAAAATTACATCATGAATTATCCTGGAACGGAATGAGTGCCTGACTGACATCATGTCATGAATGCAGCTCAAACAATGCTTGCTGACCAGTTCGACATAACCACAGGGTTCCAGAACACAAATGCCGGATTGTGTATGATGTTTGCAATTCAACCAGATGAGTTCGTTCAAGTTCTACATGACGGGAGTGGTCACTGGGTTACGATCTCCACGATTGGTTGTAAACACCCACAAGTCCAAAATTTAATGTATGACAGCCTATACTGCACACTTCCACCTGTCTTGAAGTGCCAAATCGCTGCAATTTTAGCCACAAAGCAGCGTGAGATATCAGTCAAGATTATGGATGTACAGATGCAGGCAGGTGGCTGTGACTGTGGGCTGTTCGCCATTGCATTTTCCACATCGCTTTGCTTCGGCCACCGGCCTGGAAAGTTTCACTTCAACCAGAGGGCCATGCGCTGCCACCTGATGAACTGCTTAGAGAAGGGCCACATACATCGATGTTCCCTGTCGACCGTAACAGGCGGAACAAGAAGCAAGTGAAGACAACGAAGACTGCACGTGTCAGACGCTGGAACTGTCCGGAAGTGAGATGATCCAGTGTTCGTGTTGCAAAGATTGGTTTCATGTAGATTTTTGTGCAACTGTAGACGTTGTAGCTAAGTGGAATTGAATCACTTGTTCATAGATCTCATGACTGCAAACTGCTGTAAACTGTATTCAGCACTATTGGGAATCCAAGACTGGGTCCAGCCAACACTGGGCTCCCCAGGTCCACTTTTGGCAACCAAAACTGGCCAACCAGGTCCACTTTCGGTTGCCAAAAATGGACCTCTTTTTGACATCGGGGGTCCATTTTTAGCAACCAAAAAGTGGACCTGGTGGGCCTGGCCAAGTTTTGGTTGCCAAAAGTGGACCCGGGGAACTAGGGCCACTTTTAGCATGACAGGTATTAAGCGATCAACTGCGATACCACGCATATGATCACAGTCCATCAGCTTGTTGCATGCTCCCCTCAACTTTTGTCAAACACTCGCATGTAACACGGAATAGAACAGCGATTTGCCGTGTCTAGTCGCTGTAAACACTGAAGCCTGGAGAAAAATCGTTTCCATGACGTCATTAGCAACCAGTCCTTCTGATTTGCCAGGTCAATATTCTGTCCTGGCGACAACTCGAATGTACATGTGTGCCCAGACCCTTCTCCCTTCGTCCGCTTCGGCTGCTGCTCCCCGATTGCGTCCGCTTCGACTGCTGCTCCCCACATCCGCTTGCAGCCCCAGCTGGATTCCAGCCCAATGTTCTCAAACATTCTTCGCGGAGTTCGAGGTTCAGTAAATAAATTAAAGTACGAAGGTCGCGCGTCACTATAGTCTAGTCCCGCCTCCCACTGCCGTCACTCACAGACAGACAGACAGACAGACAGACAGACAGACACACACACACACACACACACACACACACGGTAAAACCGTTAATGTATTGATGTGCGATCATCCCTACCTTGTTCCTTATACTTTTTTTCCGTTCTACATTCTTGCATGTTTTTGTTACTTTGAATAGAAGATGTGACTATGTTGGGTGATGTGAGGGGGTGTGAGGCAGGGGGCCCTCCCTAACTGCTTCTCACCCTCACATGTGCACACTCCCTCACGGCCTCTCCCTGAGTGCCTCACACGAGAGGGTGCACGTGAGGGAGGGTGTGCGGGAGGTGGTGAGAGAGGGGGTGTGAGGCAGTAAGGGGTGGGGCTGAGTGTCATACCTTGCTCCCTTATGCTTCTGTGTACATTTTCACAAACACAGGCACACTATCATCCCCGGCAACCACCTCTAGGGGAGATCAAATGTAGCACTGCCGCTCTGGCTCTTTTAAATTCATAATGAGCCCAAAATCTGATGTGAAAAAAAATGCCATTCTTTTGTACTATGTAGACTAATAATATCGAACTTGTAGACTGCTGATTGCTAGAAGTCACTAGTCAAGAATCTTTGGAATCAGACCTTAACCTAGCCTCGTTCCCAGGCCTCTGCCCAGACAGTTTATCTCGCAGACTTTTCTCCACGGCTGCGAGATAAAGTCTGGGCGGAGGCCTGGGAACGAGGCTAACCTTAACCTACGTCTGCCTTTTTCAGGGAATGCCAAGCATACGGGTCATGTGTGGGTACATTCTGAATGAACAAAAGACAGCTGTAGAATGGCAAAACATAATTTTACAATGGGTCAAGATGATGGCTGCAGTTTGGTGTAATGGTAACATATTCTAATACCTTTGGCCACATTATCTTCTTCCTTCTGCTGTTGCTGCTCAATCATCTTCATCTCCCTCGGATGTGAATGGCTGCAGATGTGAGGGTTGCATGTGTGAGGGTGCATGTGTGAGGATGCATGTGTGAGGGTGCATGTGTGAGGGATGCATGTGTGAGGGTGCATGTGTGAGGGTTACATGTGTGAGGGATGCATGTGTGGAGGCTGCATGTGTGGGGGTTGCATGTGTGAGGGATGCATGTGTGGGGGTTGCATGTGTGAGGGATGCATGTGTGAGGGATGCATGTGTGGGGGTTGCATGTGTGAGGGTGCATGTGTGTAAGGGTTGCAGTGCATGTGTGTAAGAGATGTGTTTGAGGGGTGCACATGTGAAGGATGCATGTAATGGCATCTTTTGGTGGCTTGAGTACCAACAGAACCGATTCACTTATCCCATGCATCTCACACATCATTCTCCCACATCCCCTCTCCTCACCCCTTCTCCCCCTCCTCCATTCCCTCTCCCCTTCCTCCATCCCCACCCTCCTCCTCCTTCTCCATCCCCTCTAGGAGGTAGATCAGTTGTAAAAGTAAGTGTTGTTATCTAAACGAACATGGACACACTCACCTTGCTAAAATGCTGGAAATACTCCAGTGCCTCTTCTGTGACAGTAACTGTTCGTTGCTGCTGCATCTAGCTATGCGGAAGTTGCTCTTAGGGTCAAAGGTCGGTGCGGAAGTTGCTCTATAGGTCAAAGGTCGGTGTGTTCCCGAATGAAAGACATGTGATTGTCACGCGGAGTTATGAGTGTTGCTGCATGACAGCTGAAGCATGTGAAGTCAGTCTCGTTCTCTTGAAAAGTACAACAATGTTGTGGAACGCTTTGACAAAGGTCAGCAGCAATTAGAGGGTATGCTATATTGATACGACGTGTATATTGGTCCAGGGATGTCCAAGTCTGCCATCAGAATCCATTGTACATAGGTGGGAATCCCACTGTACCGTGGGACAGGTGGGACTGTCCATGGGAATCCACTGTCCCACCTGGGTCCACAGTATACCACTGCCACCATACCATGTAGGACAGGTAGGAATGACCATGGGAATCCCATGTACCACCCATATCCTACTGTACCATGTAGGACAGGTGGGACGTCCAATGGAATACCACCCATACCCCCAGTGCTGCCCCAGATCCTACTGTCCGTCCTATCCTACTGTACCATGTAGGACAGGTGGGACGTCCAATGGAATACCACCCATACCCCAGTGCTGCCCCAGATCCTACTGTCCGTCCTATCCTACTGTACCATGTAGGACAGGTGGGACGTCCAATGGAATACCACCCATACCCCAGTGCTGCCCCAGATCCTACTGTCCGTCCTATCCTATTGTACCATGTAGGATAGGTGGTACATCCAATGGAATACCACCCATACCCCTGTGCTGCCCCAAATCCTACTGTCCGTCCTATCCTACTGTACCATGTAGGATAGGTGGTATGTCCAACGGAATACCATCCGTACCCCTGTGCTGCCCCAGATCCCACTGTCCGTCCTATCCTACTGTACCATGTAGGATAGGTGGTACGTCCAATGGAATACCATCCGTACCCCCAGTGCTGCCCCAGATCCCACTGTCCGTCCTATCCTACTGTACCATGTAGGACAGGTGGGACGTCCAATGGAATACCACCCATACCCCCAGTGCTGCCCCAGATCCTACTGTCCGTCCTATCCTATTGTACCATGTAGGATAGGTGGTACATCCAATGGAATACCACCCATACCCCTGTGCTGCCCCAAATCCTACTGTCCGTCCTATCCTACTGTACCATGTAGGATAGGTGGTATGTCCAACGGAATACCATCCGTACCCCTGTGCTGCCCCAGATCCCACTGTCCGTCCTATCCTACTGTACCATGTAGGATAGGTGGTACGTCCAATGGAATACCATCCGTACCCCTGTGCTGCCCCAAATCCTACTGTCCGTCCTATCCTACTGTACCATGTAGGATAGGTGGTATGTCCAACGGAATACCATCCGTACCCCTGTGCTGCCCCAGATCCCACTGTCCGTCCTATCCTACTGTACCATGTAGGACAGGTGGGACGTCCAATGGAATACCACCCATACCCCCAGTGCTGCCCCAGATCCTACTGTCCGTCCTATCCTACTGTACCATGTAGGATAGGTGGGACGTCCAATGGAATACCACGCATACCCCTGTGCTGCCCCAGATCCCACTGTCCATCCTATCCTACTGTACCATGTAGGACAGGTGGGACGTCCAATGGAATACCATCCGTACCCCTGTGCTGCCCCAAATCCTACTGTCCGTCCTATCCTACTGTACCATGTAGGATAGGTGGTACGTCCAACGAAATACCACCCATACCCCCAGTGCTGCCCCAAATCCTACTGTCCGTCCTATCCTACTGTACCATGTAGGATAGGTGGTACCCCATACCCCTGTGCTGCCCTAGATCCCACTGTCCGTCCTATCCTACTGTACCATGTAGGACAGGTGGGACGTCCAATGGAATACCACCCATACCCCTGTGCTGCCCCAGATCCCACTGTCCGTCCTATCCTACTGTACCATGTAGGATAGGTGGGACGTCCAATGGAATACCACCCATACCCCTGTGCTGCCCCAGATCCCACTGTCCGTCCTATCCTACTGTACCATGTAGGATAGGTGGGACGTCCAATGGAATACCACGCATACCCCTGTGCTGCCCCAGATCCCACTGTCCATCCTATCCTACTGTACCATGTAGGATAGGTGGGACGTCCAATGGAATACCACGCATACCCCTGTGCTGCCCCAGATCCCACTGTCCATCCTATCCTACTGTACCATGTAGGATAGGTGGGACGTCCAATGGAATACCACCCATACCCCTGTGCTGCCCCAGATCCCACTGTCCGTCCTATCCTACTCTACCATGTAGGATAGGTGGGACGTCCAATGGAATACCACGCATACCCCTGTGCTGCCCCAGATCCCACTGTCCATCCTATCCTACTGTACCATGTAGGACAGGTGGGACGTCCAATGGAATACCACCCATACCCCAGTGCTGCCCCAGATCCCACTGTCCGTCCTATGTCTGTCGGCATTGATACGACATCATTATATGGCCATATGTCCAACACTATGACAATCAGTCACAAAACAGTCTCCCAACCAGAAGTAAAGAAAAGGAAAAAGGAGCGACCATGCCATGAAGAATTGGAAAGGTAAGAAGAGTAAACATCTCATTGTTAGACAAGACAACTGGGGGTAACATGGTCAGCCGCAATTGACATGCAGAACTGAGAAGGATCGTGGAGTGCGACTTCACCACCGAACCTCACTCAATCCCAAACTGATATGTACATATGGGCATAATTATCACGATATCTACAAAGTGCATGGTCTCTCAACATATTGGTGTTGCATAATATCAGACCCCCTATGGTCACCTAGCTATCATAATGTCTCCAAGTGTTTTACACATTTGTGATTGGCTTGCATGGATTCTTGCTGGAATGTGGTCATGTGGTACAGTCACTCTAATTAGTGAGCTCTTTCTGGCTGAATCCAAGTCTCAGGTATATGGCCACCTCCATCAATTCCTGCAGTCATTGCCAACAATTGCAGCAAATCTGAGTAAGTCGATACACTTGTGTCATCAACTGTGTTTACCAGGTTAATAAATTGTCTTCCAATGATGCTGCCTATTAATTATGCACATGTGTGCATGCAAGGCGTTCTCTGTGAATACACATTGCTAGTCGATCACAGTGAAGCAGCTAAGCCCTTTCTGTTAAAAATTTACTACATGTATGTTATTGCATCCATACTAGAGTTCATTTGCTATGATGATGGCTGCCATCTTCGCAAATATGCAACAAACTCCTCTCGCTGTGACCTGACTGCAACAACCACTCTCCTCTCCCAAGTTGAAATTGTGATAGACAAACTGCACTTTGCTGGGCATGGTGCAAAACAACTTGTGACCCACACCTTTTCAGTGACTGGAAAAAGGTATGTACTTCCTTGCATATTAGGCCATAAAAAGTTAATTCCGGTTTCTGGTCCCCACCCGCGCCTTTGGTACGCAGGCCGCGTGCATGGTAGCAATTTACTAGCCTCGCGGGCCAGCCTCTCACCACACCCACTACAGGATCAGTCTATCGATGCTGGGAACGAGATGACCGAGTGGCTATGTGCGTGCGAACTGAAGACTCAGGGCTAGAGTTCATAGTCCACCGAGATAGCCAGTTACTATCTCTGCTGGTAGAGTCGTGCTCGTGTTTGTGTCGGTTCATTTTACTGATCGGTATACGAGTCAAGACTGTACGGGGCTGGAGTATGGTGGATTGAGCATAGTCTCCTTCCCAGACTACCGCACGAAGGGTGCCTTGCAGTTCATCGTTGTACTTGTCGCTACAATAAAAAATGAAATATAAACCTGTGTGCATGCCTACTTTGTCATGTATACTAGTTTTGTGAACCTTGTCCATTTTACCCTAACTGGTTATTGGAAGCCTCATATTGGATATTGACAGGTTATTGACAATATTATTAGGCATGCTCTGTCAACTCATCAATAGTAAACTTAATTGAGAGTACAGCTTGCAGGCAAACTTTTGGTCTCTTAAGGAGGTGATGGTATAGACAGGTGTGCTAATTCAATCACATCCTTGAGAGACCCCACCTATCTACCTGTACCTCAACCTGCAAAAGAACCTCAGAAATGTATGTAATGATGACAATCATGGTTCAAAACAGACCATGTTTCCAGTGCAGACAATAACTGGTTATTGAAATAGTAAGCCAATAATTGATTGGCAGTGAAATAACTGGTCAATAACCAGTTATTGGGTACAGGTATGTATACTTTGACCAGAAACCGGAAATTACTTTGTATGGCCATACTGTCCTGGTATACATGTACACCTGTTGGTATTACATGTGATTGATTAATCACACAATTTAATTATTAATTCCCATAGGTTGACACTGAGGTCTGTGAGCAGGTTTTCTCATGGTTGCCTCGTTACAGTAAGATGACCAAAAAAATGAATCGCCACACGTTCGTCTTCTTCATATTGAACATCTGTGAGCTCCATAACACTAGGGAAATTGAAAAACTCAAACGTGCTGACTTCATGTAATGATGTATTTGGTGTTCATTGGCTCATGTACCTTAGAAGTCTCTTGATCTATAGACATCATTGTTAACCCCTATAGCTACATGTTGGTAACCTCATTATTGACTCATGTGGGACAGTAAATTTATTCCACTGATCCTCAGGTAGTGGGACAGTACGATTTGACGGGGTGAAGTGGTACCTGGGATTCCATTGGACATTCCCACCTGTCTTACATGGTACAGTGGGAGGGACGGACAGGTGGGATGTGGTGGGCCCAAATGGTACATGGGATTCCATTGGACAGTCCCACCTGTCATGGTACAGTGGGATAGGACGGACAGGTGAGCTATGGTGGGCCCAGGTGGTACCTGGGATTCCATTGGACAGTCCCACCTGTCCTGCATGGTACAGTGGGATAGGACGGACAGGTTGGGGGGCTATGGTGGCCCCAGGTGGTACCTGGGATTCCATTGGACAGTCCCACCTGTCCTACATGGTACAGTGGGATAGGACGGACAGGTGGGATGTGGTGGGCCCAAATGGTACATGGGATTCCATTGGACAGTCCCACCTGTCCTGGTACAGTGGGATAGGACGGACAGGTGGGCTATGGTGGGCCCAGGTGGTACCTGGGATTCCATTGGACAGTCCCACCTGTCCTACATGGTACAGTGGGATAGGACAGACAGGTGGGATATGGTGGGCCCAGGTGGTACCTGGGATTCCATTGGACAGTCCCACCTGTCCTACATGGTACAGTAGGATAGGACAGACAGGGTGGGCCCAGGTGGTACATGGGATTCTATTGGACAGTCCCACCTGTCCTACATGGTACGGTGGGATAGGACGGACAGGTGGGATATGGTTGGCCCAGGTGGTACATGGGATTCCATTGGACAGTCCCACCTGTCCTACATGGTACAGTGGGATAGGACGGACAGGTGGGATGTGGTGGGCCCAGGTGGTACCTGGGATTCCATTGGACAGTCCCACCTGTCCTACGTGGTACAGTGGGACGGGACGGACAGGTGGGATATGGTGAGTCCAGGTGGTACCTGGGATTCCATTGGACAGTCCCACCTGTCCTACATGTACATGGTGGTACCTGGGATTCCATTGGACAGTCCCACCTGTCCTACATGTACATGGTGGTACCTGGGATTCCATTGGACAGTCCCACCTGTCCTACATGTACATGGTGGTACCTGGGATTCCATTGGACAGTCCCACCTGTCCTACATGGTATGGTGACAGTGGTAATAGTGGACCCAGGTACATGTGGATTCCCATGGACAGTTCACCTGTCCCATGGTACAGTGGGATTCCCACCTGTGTACAATGGATTCTGATGGCAGACTTGGACATGAGTGCACTGGTCTGGCAGGAGAACCTGGCCCTAATATAACCCATAATTTGCCTACTTCCTGCCGGACTAATATCCACTTCGTTATTAATGAGGTCTGAATAGATACATCATTTTGGGGAGGAGTGGGGCATTGCCGTTCATCAGATCAGAGAGCTCATTGATAGTCATCCAGAGATGACGTGCTCGCAGTGGCTCCATGTTCTGCGTCATGAACCCAGCCTCACCAGTTCCCCGTGAGGCTCTCATTGAGAGGTGCATCTGCACAGTGGAAGGCTAGAGTACTTCCAGTTCTTAGGATACACTGTGGCTACTTCCTGAACAGAAAGCCCGCCTCTGTGACGGTACTGTCTTGATAGATAGACCAAGACTAAAACTGGTTAGCCTCATAATCCGAGTGAGCCACCAGATGACGGAGTGATTAATCGCCCCAAACACAACTGTCACAAGCAAAGAACGCAGCAATATGCGTGTGATTTAAGTGTGCATGGGCAGTAGGCAGGTCTGAACCTTTGACATCCTATTGCCTCGGAATGGCATCATGTTGAACTTCATCTAGCCAGAACTGCTGCTCTGCAGTCTAAAGGGCGGAAAATGGGCTGCTATGATGTTGTTGCTCCGCGCGCGCATGCGCGAAGCTGGGTTAACCAATCAGTTTTGTCCGTCAGTCAGTCAGTCAGTCGTCTGTCTGTCTGTCTGTCTGTCTGTCTGTCTGTCTGTCTGTCTATCTGTCAGGCAAAAAAAATCTAGCCACATAGACCCTCAAAAGCCATCGAAAGGGAGTTAAACAATGGCAAATAGCAAAAAACTACTCTGTGTGTACCTGACTGAAGTCAAGGCGCTTTAGTCTGGCTTTAGTCTTTAGTCTTCGCTGTATTTTGGCTATTTGCTACTTTTCATAACTATTCATGACATTGGCTCCACCTCTTCGTGACCTCAGAGTCCCATCAAGAACACTCCACCTACTTCTTTCTTCCCTGTTTCCCCCTCCCTCTCCCTTCTCTCTCTCTCCTCCCCCCCGTTCTTCCCTTCCTCCCACCTCCCCTCCCTCTTTCTTCTCTGTTTTCCTCCTCCGATCCTTCTCCCTCCTCCAACCTCATCCCTACCTCTTTCTTCCTTAGTCACTGTGACGGGCTGGAGAAACCAATCAGCATCTCCATGTTTGTCGTCCAGGATATCGTCTGTGGTGAGTCCTATCTACTCCTGAGGCCAGACAGAGTGGCCATGCAGGACGCCATGGCCCAGGTGGGTGTATGTATACCTGGTGGCCATCAGGCTCGTGGGTAATGGAGTTGACATGATCTGTGTGTACTTCTTTGTACAGATGGCTCTGCTGCAGTTCATCAGCAGTGGACTGCCTATGGTCAGAGCTTGTGCCGACCTTTCTTTAGTTCTGCATAGAATACTGATGTAACGGTATTGCGGTTAATTATTATTCATGTCCAAACAGCATGCCAGCTGCTTGATGTAACAAAGTTTAATGGTGGTGTTGCACGAATAACAGTCACCTTGCTAGTTCAGCATGCTAGCTACTGATGGTGTTCATGTCCAGACACCATGTGTAACTGTTCAAATTATCTGTCGCACAAATAGCAGTCAGTGAATTTCACCCAGTGAATTTCACTTTTTGTGCTGCATGTAGTTCAGCATGCTAGCTACTGAACCAACTTTCCTCCACCTCTGTCCATCCTCCTCTCTCTCAATATCTTCCTCTTCTTCCTTCTCCCTCTCCCCTCTCTCTCCTCCTGCGTCATTGTTACCCTCCTCCCTCCCAGGTATATGGCAACCATCTGCAACATGGGGGCTGAGGTGGGAGCCACCACCTCCCTCTTCCCTTCAACCACAGGATGGCCTAGTACCTCCAGGCCACGGGAAGAGGATGTAGGGACAAAACCACCTTTGCACACACCCTCACACTCACATACACCCTCACACACACCTGCACCTTCACACACACCCTCACACTCACATACACCCTCACACACACCTGCACGTTCGCACACACCCTCACACCACACACACCTGCACCTTTGCACACACCCTCACACTCACATACACCCTCACACACACCTGCACGTTCGCACACACCCTCACACTCACACCCTCACACACACCTGCACCTTTGCACACACCCTCACACACACCTGCACCTTTGCACACACCCTCACACTCACATACACCCTCACACTCACACACACTCTCACTCACACACACCCTCACACTCATACACCCACCCTCACACTCACACTCACACACACCCTCACACTCACACCCTCACACTCACACACACTCTCACACATCCACACCCTAACACACACATACCGCTCACAGGTGGTCTAGATGGTGTGTGTATTGGAGACGTGTTGGTCCACAGAAACTTAAACACCTGTACATACCTTTTCTTCACATAGCCTCTGTTCCCTCCACCTGCAGCCCAGATTGGCAGCTGCACTAACAGCTCGTACGAGGACATGACACGCTCTGCCAGCATCGCAAAGCAAGCACTGAAGCACGGCATCAAGGCAAAGTAGGCGAGGTTTGTCTGTACCGATGGTTTCATGTATAGCAGCTGTTATACACATAGCATGTTTCACTGCTTATTGTGGAACCTCCGATAGAGGGCACTTCAATACTTGAGTGTATTATTTGGGCAGCTTCCCTATCAAGAACAATAGAACGGATTCACTGCATAGTTAAATATGCACAAGTGGAGTTGATGCTCTCCTCATATTTGCAGGACAGCGTTCACTGTGACCCCCAGGTGAGAGCAGATCAGAGCCACTATGGAGAGAGATGATCTGGTAGGCAAAACAGACACACTAGCAGGACTACCACATCCTCTCTCTCCCTCCCCCATGTGTTCCTTCCCCAACCCTCCCCTCCATTTTTTTCTCTTCACTCTCCGTCCCTTTCTTCTCTCCTCCCCCTCTCCTTCCTCCTTCTCCTCCTCCTGTTCCCGTCCTTCATCTCCTCCACCCCAAGGCAAACCCCTCAGAGAGATTGGGGTGCTGGTGCTGGCCAATGCTTGTGGTCCCTGCATTGGGCAGTGGAACAGACAGAAGGGCGAGGCAAACACCAAGTCACCAGCTACAACTGCAACTTCACTGGCAGAAATGACGCCAATCCAGCTGCGCACACCTTCGTTGCATCACCAGAGGTAAGTGCACTTAATGACTGTGTCTTTGAGTTGTCTACTGATGGGGGTGCAGAATAAGTCACAACTGGTAGTTCTCTGAGCCTCTGTGCAGAAGAGTACATGGTAGTAGCAATACCTGTAACCCTCAGCCGAATTCTAACTGATACATACTCTCGTGGTATTTCCATCAATGTTCATGAAACATGTTTTCACATACGATTTGTTGCTTCTACCTTGATCAGATTGTGACGGCACTGGCCCTCGCTGGAGACCTTCGTTTCAACCCTGTGACTGCACTGATGGACAGAAGTTCAAACTGGATGCCCCCTATGGTGACGAGCGTCCTTCCAAGGTGGGTGTGGCTACTTGGGCAGCTAGGCTAACCCACCATGATGCAAGGGGTTAAAATAGTGGGCAACAATTATACTGTGCTAGTGTACAGAATGGACACTGCATGGTTGGTACGTGAGGGTCTGCATATTCCCCAGGGATTTGATCCTGGCCAGGTCACCTACCAGGAACCACCGGAGGACGGCTCACAGTGCAACCTGGAGGTGGACCCCAAGAGGTGGGTGTGGTTAAATCAAGGAGCCACTTTTGTTGTGTGTGGGGATGTTGGGGGAGTGCAATGGATGTGATGCCAGACTGGTTATAAGACACTTGTTTTTGAGTTTCATTTAGACAAACTCCTTGCATGCATATGACCAAATCAGCTGTGAAATCACACACGTGAGAATGAATCAGATGCCAAGCAGAGGGGAGCTATTCGAAAACAAGGCTCTCATTGCTTTTGTATGAAAAGCACTGCAGCTAAAGTGGCAACAGAAATGCATGTATACCCCAGCTAGCACGATCAAGGCTATCCTCCCTCCCTCCCTCCCCTCTGTCCTCCCCCCCCCCCCCCCCCCGCCTTAGGAGTCCACAACTCTTGGGCAGGCCAACCCATATTTTATCTGCCGCCTCAAGTCCAATGGGGAGAAGGTGGCTGACAACTTTGTTCCCCAGATGGTCCTCAACCAGCTCAAATATTCAGGTATGTAGTATCAGGAGCTTATGAGCGGCGAAGCCGCAAAGGAGCGTGCAACTACCGCATACTCCCGAGTGCCGTCCAAATCCAAATTATTAGCTAGCGAACTTCCAAATATGGAAACCTGTTCTTTAATCTAGCGTCATAATGATGACATAAAAACCCACGTGTTCTGTGGTCTGTGGTAGCAATGTGAGAAGTTTCAGTGGAGCGCCTTTGACCTAGCAGCAGTGAAATGGCCAAGCGAACTAGTGACAGTGAAAGCGATTTGCCACAAAAACGTGGTAGATTTGAAGATCCCGAGACCCCTCACCATTTGGAGACGACTTCTTCTTTGTTTCCAAAACGGAAATACGTAAGTAATTAGGATTTGGACAGAACCGGAGTTACACGCTCCTTCGCAGCTTCGCCGCTCATAAGCTCCTGGTAGTTTGTATGTGTGTGTGTGTGTGTTGGTGTGTGTGTGTGCTTGTGCGTGTGTGCTTGTGCGTGTGTGTGTGCTTGTGCGTGTGTGTGTCGTGTGTGGGTGTGGGTGACTATGTATGGGTCCATTTGTGTGTGTGTGTGTGCCAGAGAGTGTGTGTGCACATGTCAGGTTTTGAATTCCATTTCATGTCTGTTGTCCTCCTTCAGGTGTAACTGGAAGCCACCGCTACTTTGCACTGCATGGAAATTAAAGACCCTCTTCTACTACTCTGAGTCTGACCTCTCTACTGCCAAACCGAATGGGGCCATCGACCTCACAGATCTATGTCATGTGAGTCCCAGGGCCCTTGGCGGATGTTACTGGGACCCAGGATCTTGGGTGGCTGGGAAGGGAATGTTGCAATGTACTTGTGGGTGTCCGTAGCGATGCACAAACCTGTTGCACCTCTGTTGCATTCCATGTTCCTATCTTATGGTATTCCATCCTGTCCATTTCATGTTCCATTCACCATTCTCCATCATTCCAGGGGCATCATTGAAGAGGGAGGATCCCGGGAACATTCATTTGGCATCATCACAGGACATTCCACCTTACTGCAGAGAGCGACAAGGACAAGAGGTACCGCCTTTCCCCCCCCCCCCCCCCCCCCCGCACAAATTAATGATTACTCATCTCCTGGCAGAGTACTTAAATCAGCATGCTTTGATAGTGCATTCTATTCCAGAGTTCCTAATTAGCCTTTACTGTAGCCTCATTCCCAGGCCTACCCTGTTTTTTCTGTTCTTCGGTTTCCGTTGACAATAATACGGATGCGGAAGGGCGGCGAAAAACGCGGAAGGCCTGGTATCATTCATCACGTGAGTGACGTCAGGTGGACGTAGGGGGGGTGGGGCCCGTAGTCGTTTCAGCAGGTCCTGAACTTGGCTGAAGGCTGTTCATCATCCAGTTGGCTCGGTTCGAACGCTCCGTGACTAGTCGAGACCCTCAGACGATCTACACAACTTTGTCGGCGGTTTTGAAACTTATCTGCGGTTGGGCCACATCCCCCCTACGTCCACTTGACATAAAGCACGTGATGAATGATACCAGGCCTTCCCCGTTTTTCGCCGCCCTTCCGCATCCGTGTATTATTGTCAACGGAAACCGAAGAACAGAAAAAACGGGGTAGGCCTGGGAACGAGGCTACCTTTACTGTGTGCGTGGTAGTTAATTGCTTGGTCATGGTTTCTTCTACCCATTAGCTCCTTCCAGCTCCATACCTTATATGGAATAGCCTACCCTTCAAACTCCACCTGCTACTGCTTGTGGTTTAGGATAGCATTTTACTGTGTGCATGGTAGTAATTGCTTGTGTCACTGTTCGTTTACAGTCTTCTACCAGTTCTGCATACTACTCTGCTTGCTTGTTGCTGGCCTGCCATCGTGAGGGATGAGTGGTTATCCATTTGTAGGTTAATAATATTATATGGATGCTCAGCTTTCATTGCTATTCCTGGTGTAGCGTTTTTGTGTTGATACTTTATTTTGTTGGGCTATGCATAAGTAAGTTGGTTAGCTGTTACATGTACAGTACTGTAGTCGCACGTTATTAGGTACAGCTCACTTATAGGCGCATATTCGCTGTTAGGCGCATGTTCCACTCTCGTCCCAGGTACTCGCTTTAAGCGTTGCAGTCTTCTTCCAGAAACTCTGCCATTTTTGATCCTACGGAGTGGAAAAAGCTATAATTCTAATTGAAGCACACTTCCTATTCAAGGAATGTCATTATTATTATATTCGTTGTTAGGTGCATCTCGCTTATAGGTGCATATTTCCTTCCTGTGGAGATATAGGCGCATGCGCCTAATAACGTGTGACTTGCACGTCTGTGCTATACATGACAGTAGGCAGACATGAAAGTAGGCTTTAGGGTGAGCTGCTCAAGCAGGGCATTATGAAGAGCATTGATGCCCATGCAGTGGATCAACCAGGTGAAACCAACAACCTAGTACCTCCCCCCCAGTAATGATGTCTAAGTAGGGCCCATAGTATCACCACTTCAGCTTGTGTGGCAGCAAGTCATATTAAAATGACATGATGCAAGTTGGAGGGATGGTAGTATGGAAGCAGTGCTACCCTTGTTCTTGGACAGAGATAAGAGTCAGAGTACTGAGCAGTACAGTCGACTTAAAACCGGACCAATGCGAAGCAGGAATTATTACAGGTAGCCACCGCATCACAAGACTTGTAAAGATGACATAATCACAAGACTTATAAAGATGACATAATCACAAGACTTGTAAAGCTGTCATAATTACGTTGGTTCAAAGTGCACCTAGTGCTAACTTAGTGGTCCTGTGTGTTTGAATATGTAACTTTACACTTCCCTGTTTGTCTGCTGGCAGTGATAGCATCTCTTGAGACTACCACAGAATGAGAAAGACACCATGAAGATGGATCGAGGAAGTTGAAGAATTGCAGGTGAAGGTCTCTGCTGACGTGAGTAATAGGACGTTCACAATGTGCTGTTTGTGACCCACATTGAGAAAATATCAATGAAATGATGACACTACTGTACTATAATGAAATGCAGCAGGGCTAGAGAGGTAAGAGTCACAGGAGGTTGAACACTCTCCTGTGTAAGAAAGAGCAGATCCTATGGACTGCTGAAGAACTACTCTGCCAGGAGATGAGTAATCATTTCCTATACATGTAGATACCCCCCACTTCACCTATTTTCTAGCCATGATTTCCTTGAGGCTGAATCGACAGACAGCTAGTCAGCTACCCTGTTGCCATGTAGAGAGGCATAACTTGTAATCCCTTCTGATCTGGTGATGATGGATATACAGTCCAGCAATGTGATATACTGCACACTGCATCATTTTCACCCTGCCCTCATTATTCCCCCACTCCCCAGCCTCATTCCCAGCATCCACCAGCCTTGGACATGGCGACTCATGAGAGTTCTGTACTGGTGTTCAGGACAACTTCACAGCACAGACAGCCACCCAATATGCACTCACATTCAACACACTCTGAAACTACTTTTTATATTTTCACACAGAAAAACCATCCACCCATCCCTCCGTGACAGGTCAGACACCGAAGTGTGCTGCCTCAGGAGCAATGGATAGGCGTGACTGGGATCACAGGACCTGCAAGCTTAAACGGACCTACATTTGTAAATGGTATCCATCCTGTTGGAGTGTTTTTGCTGTGTTGACGATCTGTGTTACTCCAACAGGACCAGGACGATTATAGATGAAGGTTCTTAGACATTCATTCTGATTCAATTCACAAAGTCATGATTATAATCACATGCAGCTCATTGGACTATCACAATGTCATGTACACTCAGAAAACTTGTAATGTCAAAGCTGATTGTGACATAATCATGTTGGTTCAAAACTTCAAACTCTCAAAATAATAATGCCTTCATGCATGTTGGTGTCTGAAGCTCAATCTCTTTTGGAAATTGAAGGCTGAAGGTTAGGAACAAAGAGAGGAGGGGAGGAGGATGGAGGGGGGAGAGGGAGGGAGGAGGGGAGGAGGATGGAGAGGAAAGAAAGAGGACAGGGGATAAAGTCAACACGTAAAGGATGGATGATCACATGTATGTACGAAACAAGCAGTAGGATATACCACAACAGAAGAACATCGCAACTTTGTATCTCAGCAGCCACACCCTCGCCCCTCCCTCAACATTCAGGTATGTTCAAGTGCCATAACTGACACTTCCATTTTAGGCAGAAATGGCACAGGGTGTAGAACAGGAGTGCTGTTCCTGCCAATTGTGATCTACTTCCAAAAATTGGCAGGTCTACAGTTATGGTTTCCTGATCATGGCACAAAAACATACCTCTCCAGCAGACACACCCTCACCCCTCCCTCTGACCCCCAGAAGTCACGCCCGCACTCCTCCCTCAATATCGTCTTAGCAGGCATACCCTCACCCCTCCAACATCATGCAGCAGACAGGAGTGGGTGGAGGGAGGGGTGAGGGTGTGTCTGCTGGCATAATGAGGGAGGGGAGGTGTGGCTGCTGGGGGTGATAGTAGCACTGGAAGGAGGAGCGAGGGTTGGTTGGTTTGATCGGACAATATTGAAGGAGGAGGGAGGGTGTGGCTGCTGGAGGTGATAGTGGGTGGAGGAGGGCACCCCAGTACCAATCTCACCCACTATCACCCCCACCCTCCCTTCCCTTCAACATCGTCCCAGCAGACCCATCTTTTACTCACTATAATTCCAGCAGCAGCGTGCCCCCTGCAGCAGTGCACGGATGTATGTTTGAAGACCTCCCCTTCAACTGGTCAGCCTCAAGTACGTGTTGTCACTAGAGTTATCGGATCCTGAAGGGAGGAGGGAGGGAGGGAGGGAGGGAGGGAGGGAGGGAGGGAGGGAGAGAGGGAGGGAGAGAGGGAGGGAGGGAGGGAGGAGGGAGGGAGGGGGAGGGAGAGGGAGGGAGGAAGAGTGGGAGGGAGGGAGGGTGGGAGGGAGGGAGGGAGGGAGGGAGGGAGGGAGGGAGGAGGGATGTAGAAGGGAGGAGTGGAGGGAGGAGGCAGGGAGGGAGGGAAAGGAGGGAGGGAGAAGGGAGGAGGGAGGGAGGGAGGGAGAAGGGAGGGGGCAGAGGACATAGTTCATATGACGTGGATATTGGTCCGGCAGGAAGTACATACTTTAGGTCTAGGTACCGGAAACACGCGCTCATCTAGAACCGGCCCTGGCCCTAGTATACCCTAACCCATTGCCCAACTTCCTGCCGGACCAATACCCACTTTGTAGTTCATACAAGAAGTCATACTAGGCAGATACACGGAGCAAGTGTGAAGGTGATGGGTGTTCAACAGCAACAGTGAGCATTCTGCTAAAGCCAAAATTAGGGAAACAAAGTAGGCAAAAACAGTATACAATAATACAACCCCCCTACATATATTATGTACATGGCGCATGTTCCAAAGGAAATAATAGCAAGCTAGTGCATGCCTAAAATCCTATTCATGACGTTAATAGACCAAGTGGTTCAAGACTACGCACAAGTGGAGTGTACAGATGACCTTATCAACTTTCAAGTGAGCATGCAGATGTGTTTTGTTTTGATATTATAATGTCATCAAATTAATGTCCACTTTTGAATTCGAGTTAATTCATAATGAATGAATACACACACGTGACACATTACAAATATTAGTGCCCAAGTATCTTGCACAACTGAATTGTCTTTGCCAGTCTCTTCTTGTGCCCATCATCTGGGGATGAAGGTAGCATGGCCTGGGAATGAGGCTAGTGTGGCCCGGGAAATAGGATAGTGTGGGCTGGGACCACCTGGTTTCAGTCAAAACCTTGATTTAAGGATCCAGCTTTGGATATCACTGAAGGTATTACCTGCCTCTAGTTAACCACTACATGTAATGAACATACTTGGCAGCGGAGTAGCTAGCAACCATCGGTGCAGGGACATCCACCAAAGCTGAGGAGATGCTAACGTTTATACCATGTCCTCTGTGTGTGGGGGTGTGGTGAGGGAAGGAGGAGGGACATGAGAGGGAGGGGAGGGGTCAGGAGCGAGGGAAGGAGGGAGGAAAGTTTCATATCACAACTTACTTCTCCTGGTACGTCAGCAAAGAATTCCAGAAATGGCAGATGCACGTTCACTGCGCTGAATGAGAAAACACTACCATCATCAACCAACCTAGTCTCGCGTGGCCCAGACCCTTCGTCGCGGGAAGGGTCTGGGACTAATCGCCGCGGGAAGGGTCTGGGCCACGCGAGACTACAACCAACCAGAGCCTTGTTTCCATACCAAAACTAGAGGTGTTCATAGAACACATACCCCGCGCTGTCATGAACGTCTACAGGCCAGCAGTGCATGCAGCTACAATCGACGTGACATCTCTGCCGATGCGCACCAAACAGGGCGGCTATCGCGTATACTGTGTTCGTGTATGGCCATATCTAGCCTCGTTCCCAGTGACCGCTTACTGTAACGAAAGTCCAATCGGAGATTGCAGAACTAATTACTTCCGGTACGTGTTGCGGTTTGACCCGTACGTACCCGTACGTACCCTGACCCGGAGGTATGTACCGTATATCTGGAAATTTTCGTGTAGTAATATTTTCGTGTTTTAAATTTTCGTGTCATAATATTTTCGTGGATCGGGTTACCCACGAAAATTTTTTTACGGCAACTTCTCTGACACGTCGGAGAAAAGTAGTACGAAGGGCTTGCTGCGAGGCTACTGCGTTTATCCGGAACCTTGGGAAGCAGCTGTTGGCCAAGAACTCGTGAATGAAAATCTAGGAACGCCACAGACAGGTACCTGCGTACGCTATGCACGGTAAAGAACGAAACGATTATCGGACACTTACCGCCGCGAGAAAGGTGTCGCGTGTTAGCTCGCTTTTCCCAAGGAGACTCAGACCGTCCCTCGGTTGCAGGCAGCCGTCTAACGAGGGCCATCTCGCGAAGTAGCTAACTAGCTAGCATCGCGAAAAGATTGACCGTTGACTGTTCACTCGTGTAAAAATAATTTCGTGTAAGAAAATTTTCGTGGTTTATGGCAACCACGAAAATATTTTTACAACGAAAATTTCCAGATATACGGTATATGTGGTAGGCCACGATTAATTATGCAAAAATGCGTGGGGGCGCGGTCCACATGAATTTTTTTAGCCTCAACCAGTGCTGGTGTTCCACTTTGCAGGGTGTGTGCTAGAAGGGTAAGTTAGAGTCGCCTCCTAGCCAGATCAGCATCTAAGGGTATGCACAGTCTGATCCCACACACTAACTACGTAGTCTGGTAAAGTCTTGCATGTCTTGCGTGGCCAGACCCACCTGGAAAATCTGTGCATGCGTAGTGGCATTGGCCCAACCCCTTGGGGTCCTCATCAACTTCTTGGGGGAAGCGTGGGGCCTGATCGAAGTCTTAGGGGATACACAGGTCCTGATTGACCTCTTGGGGGATCCTCTTGGGGAATGGATTTGTAATGGCATAATGGCATGGTCTGACCTAGCCTCGTTCCCGGGCCCGAGACGGTGAGGAGAAAAGGGCCTGGTTTCCACTGTTTGCGCATGCGCTAAATAGCGGTGGAATTCCGCCTTTCTCCTCCCTCTCTCGGGCCTGGGAATGAGGCTAGGTCTGACCATGTCATTACCTGTTATTCCCCACGTTGATCAGGACTATGCCGGCATTCTCCAACGGGTTGAACCTCATATTCTGGATCAAGTGTTTTGGTACATGCACTGTATTACCAGCCTCTCATTAGTTAATGTGGAGTGGTCTGCGATGAGCCAGTGGAGTGTGTCACACCTGAAGTAGGGTCGAAACGTTGCATTGAAATGATGCACCTGGCTCATCACGGACCACTCCACATGAACTTACGTACTAGTTTTCAACACTAGTGGACCCGAATTGAGTTGTAGCGGGCACTTGACTCTTACCACAGCCTCTCATTAGCTATACATGTATATACATGAACGTGAACAAACGAAACCCTTAGGGGACTCGATCATGGGTGCATGGCATGGTCGTGATCAACCCTCTGTTACTAGAAGTACGTGTTGGGATGTGTCAGCCATGATTGCTACATGTATATTCTGTGTGTAGGTGCTCTTGGCCCAGTTGCTGTTGGCCCAAAGATGGTACAGCTCAAGCCTGGTGAGGGAAGACGGCTGCTTTGATGTGGTTACCCATGCTGACTTACTGCCCCCCGTCATCATCTTGGCTAGGTAGAGGTGGAGAAGATGAACAACATTGGCATCTCAGCACACATTGACTCAGGCAAAACCACCCTCACAGAGAGAATGCTGTTCCACACTGGCAGGATAGGCTCCATGCACGAGATGAAGCAGCAATCACTAGCTATGGTAGGGTCACTGGCTGGTGATTGGTTCACGCTGATCACATTCTACCCCATGTCCTGCGTTGTGTGTGTGGGTGTGTAGGTGAGGGGGAAGGACAATGTTGGAGCCACCATGGACTTCATGGACCTGGAATGACAGAGAGGCATCACCATACAGGTACAGACTCTGATCACCACTGAATGCATCTGAGAATTGCATGTCTGCCGTCTTCATACCCTACACCTCTTAGTACAGTAGCAAGATCGACCATTGACTTGAGCGGATTTGGTACCAGATCTTCCCCTCTGTACTTGCATGATCTAAGAGCTGAGTATGTATGGATTTCTGGTCTTCACTGGCTCCCTCAAGTAGGAAACCAAACTTGAGGGAGGCAAAGTGTTTAGAAGTTGCCACTTCAAAAAAGTAGTTCTGCAGAAGGTGGCTTCTTGCTAGGGATTCTGCAGCACTGTTGACATCGCAACTCCCCCACCCGGCATGGGGCCGGAATCCAAACTGATGAATTTGTCACATCCTGCCTTCACTCTAAGACTCAGCACAGAGTAGTCGAAACATCGTGTTATATATCTCACTGGTAAAAGAATCAATGAACACCAGAACAGATTCTGTTCTGGTTCATGTGCACTCACTTGTGTGGCCGACCTCAGCTCAGTGGCATATCCAAACATGTCATTGAGGGGCACCGGCGGTAGGAAACAGAGTAGCATCAGGTGGCACCATGCAAGCCACTGGTATGACGAACCCACCAAGACGAGCACTCATTCTACCCCTCCTCGTCTATCCTCCCACCTTCTCTGCCCTCCTCTCTCTCCTCCTAATCCCTTCTTGAATGTCTCTCCTCTCCCCTCCACACCACATACTCTAGCCTCTTCTCTACCCTTTACGCACCCCTGCATCCTCCCCCTCCTCCCTTCCCCCTCTCCTCCCCTCGCCCTCCACACTCCCTCTCCTCCCTTCCCCCTCAACTCCCTTATCCTCCCCTCCCTTCCCATCAACTCCCTCTCCTCCGCTCCCCTCCCCCTCCCCCTCCACACCCCCTCTCCTCCCTTTTCCCTCAACTCCCCTATCCTCCCCTCCCTTCCCCTCAACTCCCTCTCCTCTCCCCTCCCCCTCCTCCCTCCCCCCTCAACTCCCCTATCCACCCCTCCCTTCCCCTCAACTCCCCTCTCCTCCCCTCCCCTCCCCCCTCTCCTCTCCCACCTCACAGTAGAGTGTGAAGTACCCTTCCATGGCATCGGAGCCACTGATGACCACTGAGATCACCACTCCCTGGAACTCAGTGACGTGATGGGCTTCAGGACACAAGACATGGCACGGGGGAAGGCTGGGGGAGGGGAGGGGGGGGGGGGGGGGGGGGGGGGACAGACGGACATAGTCTGAAAACCTTTATTGCATATTTTCATGGGCACACACACGCTCCCACATACCTCACCCACCATGCACTCAGACACACATGCACTCCAGCACGGAATGCTCCACTTCGATGGTGAAGTCAACGTGCCCGGGCGTGTCAATAATGTTGATGTTGACATCCTTCCCTGTTGTGTAAGTGGCTGCTGACTGTGTGCATGTGTGCACCAGGGAGTGTGTATGAGTGAGTGTGTACGGGCCATTCATTTGTGACTGTGAAGGAGTGTCAGGAGGCACACAGCAATTCCACCACAATTTGATGTAATATTAGTTTATTCAGGAGCGCATAATGACCTCATTATGCGCTCCTGGTTTATTGCAGGCCACATTGCAATTGAATCAGCTACAGGTAACCTCGTTCCCAGGCCACGTGGGAACGAGGCTAAGCTAGAGGAAGCGAGTGTACATTTGGGGGTATGACCTGCAGCCCATAAACCTGAGCGAGGGAGAACTGTATCCCACCGTCATAGATCAGAGAGGAATCGATGGCCTGATGATACTTGGGACTCCCCTGCATTGACTGCGTAGTTGTTTGTCAGCTGTTGTGGTCAGAGACCTGCTCTACCAGGTTATTACCGTGTACTGTAAGAGTGGTTCAGTTCATGGTAGAGTTCCTGCTGCCCTTTGTGTTCCTACCGAAGTAATTTTGGTGACTTACAATGCATATCATGACAGACTGTCGTGGTACATGTACATGCGTATTTACGTGCCTAACAGCTATGCTGCAGTCAGTGTGTTGAAGTGTGCAAATACTTATATTATGGGATTGGAGGCACAGCTGTTGTTGTCCAATGATGCTAGCAGATACATTTTGCTATAAAGTTTACAGAGGGAGCCCCTCAAACATTAGATACGACTGATGTGTGAGACTAATGCCTCACAGATCTGTACCCTATAGCTAATGTGCTTTTCAGTGCCCCAATTATCTACTCCAGATCATCATAATTATGTTGGTCACATGACTTGCCACACCTCCCTCCCACAGGGCAAGGGTGAGTTTACGATGGAGTACTGCAAGTACCAGCCGGTGCTGCCACACCTCCAGGAGGAGCTGGCCAAGTGATGGGAGGAGGAGACTAGGGCCAGGAAGAGCCGGTAGCTATTGGAGGACGGCCGGCTGGACAGAGGTGTTCAGACATAGGGAGTTAGTGCAGAGGACTGGCTCAGTATCAACTGTGTAGAGAAATTTAGTATCAGATCCTATTCACATGGTAATCACAGAGTCGGTAGACTCTGTATGTAGGGATACGACGTACACGCAATATATGCTAATACAAAAGAATCTCTCCAAATCTCAGAAACGGTACACTTATAAGCCTTTATAACCACATACCGTTCATCTTCGAGTGTTTTCATGACCAACAAGACTCCTCGCGTCGCGAAAAACCGTCGCGAAAGTACCGCACCAGGTACTCGCAAAACGGGCAAATTGTTTTTCTTTCTTCTTCTTTCTTCTTTCAGACGGGCTAGCTCAACGTCGCCTCAATCTCTCATGATGGTTTTCGCACGAAACAGCAGCATTTTACACCGAGCAGTGCACCAGCCCATCGCTTTTTGGCAACCTCCAAGTCTTCACCAGGCGGCTACAGCTGCCCACTCAATAACTATGGCTTCATTTGTCACGCCATTTTCATGTTTGTACGCATGCGCACTTAAACGATCACTTAGCAACGATACGTAATTATTATTATTCAAGATCGCTGAATTAGAAGTGCCTTGCGCTGTTGTGTTACCGTAACTAGACTGAGGTGAATTCTCTGTGCTATATATGTTACTAGACTGTGTTCTGTGAGAGGGGTGAATGCCTATCAAAAGACTCAACAATGTGTCACTACTACTATCTGGTATAGCTATTTTACCTACACTACTTCAGCCGTCAGGGAGCACTGGCTTAGTATCCATCCAGAAAAGGGTTGGCTTTTGAGATGCTTGGGTCTGATTCTTCAGCCATTGCTGGCAGTGTAAATGCCAGAGTCCAGTATGCATGCGCCTGCTGCTAAAAAAAAATGACATAAACAAGTAATAAAAAACATTTAAAATGTAACAGGATGTAGGGATACCAGAACTGCAAAAAGTAAGGAAACAAGGTAGGGATGATCACACAAAACAGTGAAGTATACAATCCCCCTACATATCTTTTTTCATTATACACGTATTATGGAAAAAGATCTCTGTAGGGGGTTGTATACTTCACTGTTTTGTGTGATCATCCCTACCTTGTTTCCTTACTTTTTGCAGTTCTGGTATCCCTACATCCTGTTACATTTTAAATGTTTTTTATTACTTGTGATTATTATTATTGTGACTACAATAATACCTCCCACATCGACCCCCTGACGTATACTACTGTCAATACTGTCGTATACTGTCAACCGCTATACATGCAGTTCTGGCTGACCTGCTGTACCATATCAGCCTGCTGTCCAGCAACCTACTCCACATCAGCCTGCATGCTGTACCACTGGCCTAGCTGCTGTATGTTGTCTTATCTGGTTCGGTTCATAGAGTTCATTGGAACACATCACGTGTTACACTATAATAGAAACTGCTAAGACGCAGATTGGATGAGTGGTTACAAGAACTACCATATTAGGGAAAACAGAAATGTACAAAATGCATGTGTACTATAGGCTAGAGAGAGAGCAGCAACAAGGGAGTGTCTCCAAGCCCAAGAGCTGTGTGCTGAATATAATCCGAGGTTTAAAAAGTGTTATAAAGTGGATTCTGACATGAAACAGAGAAGCTAAGAACCGGTTCAATGTCTTGGTCTCTTAGCAGAGGAACATTGTACCAGGCTACCAGCCATCCTCAGGGTAGCACTCAAAGTTGCGTGTGTCTCCTGAGTGGGATACTCGTGGGATGATGAAAGGCTGTTCGGGGGATGTGTGTGTGGAGGAGGAGGAGAGGCAGTTAATTTCATAATGCACGTCATACTCCCATACGTCCAGTCACACCCACAGCACCACTCTCTACAACCCCACACTCACTCACTCCCATCCCACTCACCACCCACCCCACACTCACTCCCACAACACACTCACCACCCACCCCACACTCACTCCCACCCCACACTTACCACCAGTTTTCTCTGCAAGACTGCGTCCCAATCCATTGCCTTGAACCACTTGTGCTGCTTCACGTCTTCCACCCCTTGCTGCAGAAAGGAATCAGGACAGAATCGAATAGAGCCAGGACAGTGGATTGAAACCAGGGCAGTAGAATGGGAATGGAACAAGGACAGAGATGAGGGAGCCAGGACAGCGCAATGGAACCAGGAAAAAGAGGAATGGAACCAGGACAGAGAAAGTGTGGAATGGAACCATCAGATGGATTCATTAGTGACAAATTCCAATAGCAATGACACATCTTGGAATCAATTTGGTTCACATTATTATTTGAGACAATACCTGGGTCAAATTTCATGCCAATATTATAATATTGGAACACCAGCTATGACTGTATAGTATCCCTTACCCTCAAGCTGCCAAGCCTTCGCGTGATGTCTCTCACAAGCAGCTTCTTAATGAGGTCTTTTGCGCTTGACTCCAGGTGTTGTGTAGCCTCGTTCCTAGGCCTTCCGCACCTCCAGTTTTTGATCGCTTGCAGTATGCCTCAAACCCAGTTACGCCCCTGGATGATCTCTGGAGCTAGATACTCCGGGGTACCACACGGTGTGTATGTCCGTCTGCAGTGGGTGCGTGTGTGCGTGTGCGTGCGTGTGTGTGTGTGTGTGTGTGTGTGTGCGTGTGTGTGTGCGTGTGTGTGTGTGTGTGTGTGTGTGAATATGTATGAACTTTCTTAACCAATCAACCTTTGTATTCTGAACCTGATCATGGCTGGTGTCACTTGCAACACAGGCTCAAACCACAACCACAGATCTGACCCACAGGCAGCATGCAAAACACACCCACTCCCCCATGCATGTGTGTATCCTGAACACTGTCCCCTCTCTCATTTGAATTCATTATTATAACCACCCGGTAACAAAAGAAACCATTTTATTGCTGGATACCTGACCTTGAGAATCAGGAACCTTGTCTCGTACACCACTGCCCCTGGCACCCCCTATCCCCTGCACCCCCGCTCTCCTACACCCCCTGTCCCCTCCAGAGATCTTAAACCGGAGAACATTCTACTGGACAGCACAGGCCACATAAAACTAACAGACTTTGGATTTGCCAAGGTAGTAGTGTAGGCAGGGTGTATGAGAAAGGGGACCGAGGGTAGGACAGGGGACAGCATGCCGGGGGCAGGGGGTACCAGTGGCAGTGGTGTAGGCAGGGTGTATGAGAGAGAGGACCGAGGGTAGGACAGGGGACAGGGTGCGTGCCGGGGACAGGGGGTACCATGCAGTGGCAGTGGTGTAGGGGTGTATGAGAGAGAGGACAGGGTATAGGAGACAGGGGGACAAGGTTAGTGTACATTAGCCTCGTTCCCAGTCCCACACCCAGCTTTTCGTCGCTTGCAGTACGGTAAAGCGCTTAACCGTACTGCAAGCGACGGAAAGCTGGGTGTGGGACTGGGAACGAGGCTAAGTGTACATCACGCATTATGCAGCACAAACACAGTCATGAATACTGACAATTAAGAAGACTTCTAAACTCTGTTACTGGTCCAGCCCAGACACTCTGAGGTCAGGCCTTGAATGATTACTGAAGTGCTGTGCCCACAGCGCAGGCGGTAGGTGGTACACACAACAGTGGAACCAGCCATGCATGTTGCTATGGTGATACACTCATGGGTATTTCTCTCCACATTGTTACCCCGCACGCGCATGCGCGAAGCAGGGTTAAGCAATCAGTTTTGTCTGTCAGTCGTCTGTCAGTCGTCTGTCAGGTGGAAAAAATTGAAATCTCGCCACATAGACCCTCAAAAAACATCCAAATGGAGTCAAACAATAGCAAATAGCAAAAAACTGCTCTATGTGTACCTGACTGAAGTCAAGGCGCTCCGTTTCGCTGTATTTCGGCTATTTCCTACTTTTCATAACTATTCATAACATTGGCTCCACCTCTTCGTGACTTCAAGAACAGGACACGCAGTGCATTTGGAAACTTCATGCTTCGAGATGACCGCTAGGAAACAGTGCTTTCTCACGATCTATGTACTTCACAGACATCATGGCTATTGTTTCGGCTGTTTTTTTCCAGCTATTTCCTATTATTCGTAACATTTGGCCCCACCTCTCCAGCTTCACAATATAGTATATACGGTAAGCGGTCACTCCCACACCTTGGATATGGCCATACACAAACACAGTATATGTGATATAGCAGCCCTGTTTGATGCGCATCGGCAGAGATGTCACGTCGATTGTAGCTGCACTGCATGCATCCTGGCCTGATGTTCAGCGCAGGGTATGTGTTCTATGAACACCTCTAGTTCAAGATGCTGCTGGTAAGTGCGTCCACGGCCAAATCCACACTCAAATATGATGTGGTATGCTCTTCAGAACATTGAAGAACTCATCTTTGGGAAACACTGCTTCAAGCATTTCAACACACAAGTAATTAACTGTTATGCTGTGAAGTGGGTGTTCCTGACACAGGTGTTTCAGGACCCAAACAAGAAGGTCACTGCTCACCTGTAGACATTATTCTGGCTGTGAAGGTAGTCGAGTGCCATGATGATCTCAGAAGCAAAGAAGAGCCGAGGTTGGATTGTCGAAATGGTGTGCTGTTCTGTGGTATGTGACGAGTTCACCACCTGGAACGTACTCCAGGAGCATGTACATTGTACAGAAACGTGTTGTGATAGGTCCAAATCCTGGGTGGAGGGAAGGAGGGAGGGAGGAGGGGGAGAGAGGAAGGGAAGAGAGGGAGGAGGGGAGGGGAAGAGAGGAAGGGAAGAGGGGGGAGGAGGAGGAGGGAAGGAGGGGAGAGAGAGGAAGTGAAGAGGGGGAGGAGGAGGGGAGGAGGGAAGAGGGGGAGGAGGAGGGAAGGAGGGGAGAGAGAGGAAGGGAAGAGGGGAGGAGGGAAGAGGGGGAGGAGGGGGAGGAGGACGGGAGGAGGGGAAGGGAGGGAGGAGGAGGGGAGGAGGAAGGAAGCAGGAGGAGAGAGGAGGAGGAAGCAGGAGGAGAGAGGAGGTGGAGGGGAGGAGGTGGAAGGAAGGAAGCAGGGAGATAGAAGAGGAGAGGGAGGGAAGGTTGTACAATGAAGACACACATGGTGACAACGAAGGGGTGCACAATGGAGGTATATACACCACTGTACACACAGACTCACATGTTGACGATGAAGGGGTGCGCGATGGAAGCCAGGATGGACTTCTCACGGTTGACGTGCTCCACTTGTCCCTGCTGAATCACCTCTGCAATGGTTATAATCTTGAGAGCGTAGAACTGCCGCGTGGGGATGTCATGAGTCAGCACCACACCACCAAATGTGCCTGTGCCTGAGTAGGGTGTGTGCAAGATGACTAGCGTAAAGTAGTTTTGTGGTCAGGGTGTTCAGCTACAAGGAGCTGGTCCACCCCAACCTGCAAATATAGCTCTGCAATGCTGAAAACTGCTAAGGGACAACCAAATCCCCCTCTTCCTAGGACATATTATCACACTCTGATGATGCAGGACGAGGAAGAGGAAATGATGTCATACGTATGCATGTGTGTGCATTTTTACTTTTGAGTGGCTGGATGGCTGTAGCATGATGAACACACACTGTTACCATGCACAGAGAGACTGCTGGAATGGCCATCTCAGTTTACTGCTTTGATTACAATGACATGACTAGTAATGCTGTGAGGAAATTGAATCCACAGGAAAATGCACATACCCGCAGGGATTTCAACCCTGAGTACTAGTCAGATACTCTTACCACTACGCCAGTGGACCCATGGCAGAGGAGCAGCACACAAGCTGCACATGGCAACATTGCGTAGAGGCCTCAGACCAACTGGTTCTCGCTCTGATCGGCTGGGCTGCACTGAGATGGTTGTGACCCAAGCCCTCACCTTGTGGAGTCCCCTATGGAGGAGTTGCAGGACTGGGAGGGTTGACCGTACAAGCGCATCCCCGGAGCGGATGCTCTCACTACTTAAAAGCAGTGTACATACTCTATTCTCCTGTTCTCACTCTGCATGTTCTATACCTGTCTAATACAAATTACATTGCAGCTCCATCTGCCCCATGGTACACTAGGAGATAGAACATACAGTGGGATATGGGGTCCAAACTGGGTACGTTAGATTCTGATAGCAAACTCGGACATCATGCTCAGCAGTTTCCACTTGGCTGCTTGAGTTCAATTAGCCATGAGGACAGCACGAGATATTTGAGATCAGATCAGAGCAGGATTGTATACTTCACTGTTTTGTGTGATCATCCCTACCTTGTTTCCTTGCTTTTTGCTGTTCTGGTATCCCTACGAGCTACATCCTGTTACATTATTGAATGTTTTTGATTACTTGTTTATGTCATTGTTTTAGCAGCAGGCGCATGTTTGAGAAATTTGCCATCACAGAGCTGGTACTTACACTGCTTGCAATGGCTGAAGAATGAGACCCAATCATCTCAAGTCAACCCTTTTCTGGATGGATACTAAGCCAGCGCTCCCTGTCTGAAGACCATAATATTAGCTAGCAAGTGGTAGGACGTTTATATATTGTTGAGTCTTTAGATAGGCATTCACCACTCTCACAGAACACAGCACAAATATACGCAGTGTTCTTATAAAGTACCTAGTAACTAGTTCCAGAGCAAGTTCCAGACAACACAACAGCGCAAGGCACTTCCAATTCAGCAATCGTGAGTAATACTTACGTATCGTTGCTAAGTGATCGTTTAAGTGTGCATGCGTACAAACAAGAAAATGGCGTGACAAACAAAACCATAGTTATTAAGGTGGCTGGCAAGTGATTTTGGAATTAATAATATTATTATGTCATCTAAAATATTATGTGCCAAACCAAATGTGGTATTCAAACACTTCATGGTAAGTGCTACTTATGTACCAAGCCAGGATGTTCTGGAGCAGCAAACAAACGGAGACAGCGACAGCTGCTACCACCTGGTCAAGACTCGCAGGTTGCGACAAAGCGATGGGCTGGTGCACTGCTCGGTGTAAAATGCTGCTATTTCGTGCGAAAACCATAATGAGAGATTGAGGCGACGCTGAGCTAGCCCGACTAAGAAAGAAAGACGAAAGAAGAAGAAAGAAAAACAATTTGCCCGTTTTGCTAGCACCTGGTGTGGTACTTTTGTGATGATTATTGGTGACGCGAGGATCGAGTCTTGTTGGTCATGAAAACACTCAAAGATGAACGGTATGTGGTTATAAGTATGGCTTATACTTGCACCGTTTCTGAGATTTGGAGAAATTATTGCGTGTCTGTCGTATCCCTACATATAGAGTCTACCGACTCTATGATATTACTGTGTTCCCCAGGATGAAGAGTGGTACCGGGTATACCAGGACTCGGGTCGATAATATCCTGCCCAAAATGCTCAATTCATTGCATGTTCGGGGTCAAAAAAACCTCGATAATAATAATGGGCATGCTCTGGAGTTCCTTGCACCTTGCACCGGTATGAATTGTTGGGAGATGGAGCTCTCTTCTCCTCACACCTGGCCAGAGGCAAAGGTAGATAGGTGAGGTCTCTCAAGGATGTGATTGAATTAGCACACCTGTCTCTGTACACTAATCGAGTCACCTCCTTAAGAGACCCACCTGCTAATTAAGGTCTGTATGTCAGTGCAAGGCTGCATGCTAATTAAGGTCTGTATGTCAGTGCAAGGCTGCAAGTCCTGTAGTAACAAGACTACTAGAAGACTACTAGTGGAATCAGGAGCTTATGAGCGGCGAAGCCGCGAAGGAGCGTGTAACTCCGGTTCCGTCCAAATCCTAATTACTTACGTATTTCCGTTTTGGTGACGAAGAGGAAGGCGTCTCCAAACAGTGAGGGGTCCCGGGATCTTCAAATCTACCACGTTTTTGTCGAAAATAGCTTTCACTGTCACCCGTTCGCTTGGCCATTTCACTACGGCTAGGTCAAAGGCGCTCCACTGAGCGAGTGTCAAACTTCTCACATCGCTACCACAGAACACGTGGGTTTTTAGTCGTCATTATGACGCTAGATTGAAGAACAGGTTTCCATATTTGGAAGTTCGCTAGCTAATAATTTGGATTTCGACGGCACTCGGGCATATGCGGTAGTTGCACGCTCCTTCGCGGCTTCGCCGCTCATAAGCTCCTGGTGGAATGCATGTCCGTGCAGGACATGCAAGGAGCAGTTGCATTCACATGAATCATTGACTGTCATCAGAATGTGACCGGGCAATGAGCACAGAAAATTTAACTATGGCACTCTTCAAACGTATAACACTCGTGCACATCACAGCAACTGTGAGTCAGGTTAGCATAATTTCAGTATAGGTAGCTAGTTAGCTATGCCGGCCATGGCGGTACGTGTAGGTCCACGTGCTGTCTCCGTCTTTGTCAGTGTCGCCGAGGAGGAAGAATGTTCATGGTGCTCTAGCATAATAATGCCCTCGAGTGGTCTCCATCTTTGTTGTTGCCATCGTTTGTCAAACAGGTAGCTACACGGTTGGTCGAGCTCGTTGAATTTGTGCCCATGCAAGTGAAATTCGCTGATTTAAAATTTACAAGATCCAACCAAACAAGACACGTTGACACATACACACACACACACACAGCGCAATGAAGTCACGCTAGTGTGGGGCTCGCTCAGGCTCGCCCCAACTATTCATACCTTGACATACGTAGCATGCCAATCGGTTAGGGTAAAAGGTTCATAACACTAATGCCTTATGACCCACACTACATGTAGCCTCGTTCCCAGGCCTCCGCCCAGTTATCTCACAGCCGTGGAGACGTCCGGGGGCCAAGGCTACACGTACTTCAGCTAACAACCCAGAGTTCAAGGCTACAACTATACGTGTATGGGGCGGAGTACGAGACAAATTACCATATGGGCTGTTCGTCACTTACTAAATTATGTCTTGTTCAAAGGTGCCTATAGATTACTGCCCTGAAACTTGCGGCATTGATGAATCATAGGTAAGGCTACAGAACCTGTCTGTCAATTATGTGACCGGCTACAAGAAAACCTACCACTCGCAGATTTTCATGAAAGTAATAGTCAGCCTAGAGTTTGTTGTCAACTTGCACTATGTGAAAGTTTGCCTGATGCACTACCATAATATATGCCAGACTTAGGATGTAGGATGCATCCATGATAGAAATAACAATAATCATGTACCTGTCACAAAATCATGTTGACTAGCAATTACATTGCAAGTAGCCTCGTTCCCAGGCCTGAAAAGATGAGAGCAGGGCCTGTATTCACAGTTTGTGAATGCATGCTGAGGGGGAGGGGCTTGTGCATACCAGCCGGTGGTTCTTCTCTCTCCATTCGGGAATGGCCAGGGCTAATGTTGGTGGTAATGAATCTAATGATGCACTTGTGATACAAACAACGTGCCACACTCATCAGTTGCAAGGACGCAACTTCATTGAATTCCACAGGATATCCTACCAACATGGTACATCAATGCTATACATACCTTGAGGCTGGTGTGGTGACGAAGGCATATTGCAGGCCCTGCTCTACCAACAATGACTGAACAGCACTTCAAGGGAACCGAGCTTGATGTCCTGATCGTCTGTCAGGATGTAAACTGCATGTGTTGAGGAAGGCAACTTTACGGTATGCAACTACTAACACACCAAATTTACAATTTTCATCTTTGTGTACTTACGTTAGTCTCGGAACCAGACCCTTCGCGCGAAGGGTCTGGTTCCGAGACTACTATCTTACGTCAGCCTCTTTTCCATTCAATGTGACTACTATCCACCCAGTGCCCCCCTAAAGCAATCTTGCAGTGGAAAAATTTAGCATGCTGAGGCTGGGAGGCTGCAGACAATGTAACGCTGCTATAGACTCATACCGACTTCTATTTCGCCGCAAAACGAAAGATTATAGCCCCTTCCCCCTCTTGTAAACACATACATGTACACTTGCAGACAAACCGATATTTGGCTTTGAGGCTGCATGGGTGTAGGGGGAAAGAAGCAAAAGCCACAGGACAGCCACAGATCTCACCAAACCGTAAACGCAATCACCTGAAACGATCCATCATGGGATCCGGAGGACTCGTACTCTGACGATCAAGTTGGAGTTATACAAATTAACTCTTTTCAGTACGAGAGGGTTATCCAGCATGGTTAACCATATAGGCCATAGGGCCAGAACTGGGGGCGGGGCTACATTCTTGGAGTTTGCAGTCTGTGATAGCTAGCATGTTGCTCACTTCGACGTTTGTCATCTGCTGTTTGGCTTGTGTGCTGCTGGCGGGAGGAGGTAGAGATGTACGGTAACTGAAAGTATGTAGTTGAGTAGCTTTTGCCCAGACCACTGGGCGTGGGACTAGAGTTTGTCATTACAAAGTGGTTTTTGGTCCGGCAGGAAGTAGTAGTGCTGAATGTGCATGCATGTTCGTTACCTATGCGTAAAGTACTTCCTGCCGGTCCAATATCGATGTTGTTGTTGTTAATAATTATGTGCTCCTTATTGTAGCACCAGAAGCTGAGATTACCACTGTCTCATTCCTTGTGTCGGTGAACTTGACTTGGGGTAACTGCATCCAGACTGTCAGGACCCCACACCTCAAACCCAACCAGCAGTGGAACGAGACCACACCTATCACTGTTGGGAGCTGTGACAATGGATCTCTCACCATCTAGTGAACGTATGTCACAGGCCCAGGCGTATTGAGTGTTGTATTCAAAGACTGCTCAATATTGATCTGTTCCGTAGGAGAAGGTAACCTTCTACACAACTGCTATCGGGGTACAGCCACCCTCCTGCAGCGGGATTACAAGTACCTCCCTCCTGCCTGGATGTTTCATCTCTGACTCCCAGGAAGGCTGGCACGTCACCATTGGCTCCATGTTCTAGACTGGGAGGTCCTCCGACATTGATGCATATAATTAGTAATGCTCAGACATTGATGCATATAATTATATGCATGGTTAAATCACATAGCTGATTGGTCTCGGCACCAGCGTGGATTGCTTCCAGCTGGTGTCACGCGTGTGATACTGGAAGTGATCCGTGCTGGAGTTGGTTTGGGTCAGGACTATAATAGCTGCTATGACCTCAACACTGCAACGGAATAAAATACTGTGTCATTCTTTCTAAGCAATTCCACCACAGGCCATGTTCATGCCAATTTGTAACCAGCCTTCATTAACTCTTTCTTCGCGAGGTTACATGTCCTGCTTTTTGACCTTTGAACCCACATAATTATGTCATCAAAGAATGAAGCTGTACACACACTCACCAATAACACACCCACTCACCAGTAACGCACACACTCACTAGTAACACACAATGCACACTCATTTTCAGTATCGGCACACTGCACAATCACAACTTTGATTACGTACACAGCTGTATCATGTACACTACTATATGCCTACATCATAGCCTTGTTCCCAGGCCCCTCCTAGCTTGTAATGAACGAGGGTGTACTGGGGCTCAGAACAGCAAGAAGAGTGAAGGCACCAGGTAACATACGTACCACACATATGTAGCTAGCGGGGGGTGACTGTCATACATACCAACGTGTAGATGGTTGGCAAAATATAGCATTTCGTTCTGACTCGGACAATTTTGCTATTTGTAGGCTATGTCTTGGAATTGTACCAGACCCTCCCAGCTTTGTGCGACGAAAAACTGGGCAGGGGCCTGGGAACAAGGCCACATACATTATGCATGGTCTGTGAGTGTGATTGAGTGGCATATGCATGTGTGTCAGTGGTGTATAGCTGAAGTTGCCGGGGCACAGAGCTCTTGGGCATTTTTCCCAACCCCCCCCCCCCCCCCCCCCCCCCCCCCCCCCCCCCCCCCCTCCTCCCTCCCTGCCAAAGAAAAAGTATCAACCATCTCGAGTTGCTTCGGGTGCTGTTTTAGAGCCAACTGACAAGATGCAACAACGAACTCACTGGAATGAACTGTGCTGTGTACTGATCACAACCCTGCAATGCTACTACACCATGTGCTAACATTCCAATACAACAATACGACAATTACTTTCAACCAATTCCATGTGCTCATGCAATTAAACCTTTAACTCAAATGCTCATTGCTTGTGCCCATAGCTGAGTTTCCTGGGAAGGCCCATAGCTGAGTTTCCCGGGAAGGCCCATAGCTGAGTTTCCCGGGAAGGCCCATAGCTGAGTTGTCTGGGAAGGCTCAGGTGTGGCTATGCCACTGATGTGTGTGAAAGAGAGAGAGCAATTGCACGATGTACAGTGGTGGCCTGCAACACACAGTCATTTTCTAATTAAAGTGTTAACAGCACCGTTTGTGCCGTGTACACAGCGAAAGGAGCTATCCTCTACCCAGCCTTGTTCCCACAAGGGGAGCCTGCATGGTACACAATTTCCTAACCTCCAGAACCTGTGTGGAAGAACCAGCTGTCACCGACTTGGGACAACTAGCAGGGAGCTGCAGGGAACTGGACTCACAGGGAACAGCAGAGCTACTGGTATTTTATTTAGCTTCTGAAAGTTGCTGTTGGGAGGAGAATGGCTTCGGTGTGCATGGAGCAGAACAACCACATTGCTACTCAATAGTGTGTATACGTCCTAAGGGCGATATGTCACCCTAGTCCAAGATGTCATAGGGGGACGTGTGGTCTTAGGACCACGTGTCTGAGGGACAATTTAGGGTGAGAGGAGACATCCTGTCCTGTGACACAACAAAGGGACTGAGTAGCTAGTGGGGAAGGAATGTACTGCACTCAAGACAGAGCAGAATGTTGCAGATCTGCAATGTGAGCATTATCCACCCGAGATGTAATCAACTGACCCTGTTGCGGCATTATCCGCCTGAGATGAAATTAGCTGTTGCAGATCTGATATGTTATTCACACTAAACACACTGGCCGATTGATGACATAATGCGAATCGTGTTAGGTGGCATGTATAACGTTGGTTACATAATGATTTGTGTGATTGAACAACATTATAAATAACGCTATTCACCTGTTAGAGTCATGATTCTCTAGCTGCTGTGTTCTTGAAGTATGTGGCAGTCACTGCTATGTGTCTGGCCAGAGGAGTCATATCAAATCTTGGCAACCAGGTGATCTCTCCACATCTGAATCACACTCCCTCGGACACTAAAGTGAGTAATTAACTCTTTAGGGCCTAAATTTATTTCTCTAGGTCATTTTCAGTCTATAGAACACTTAAACATACCCTAATTTCTGTTCCCTGGCGTTGCTGGGCTCGAAACTGCTCACACAGGTAATTTCAGCTACACTAAGCATATACGTGACTTAACCACACCCACCAACTAACGAACTTGCAATCAAGCCTCCCGAGAAGTAGCCAACCTGCCGTAGCTAAAAAACTGACCATGAACACTGGAAATGGAGGGCCTACAAGGCAAGACAGCTACTTTCTAAGTCCATTTGTGCTTAAAACCCGAGAAATGGCCTACCCGGCTCCAACCAAGGGCCGTTCAAAGCTGAGCCCAAGCGCGGCCATGCTGTTTGCACCCTTCGGGTGCACCCACCCACCTCCCCCTGCCCCGCCCTTTCTGCTGGCGCAGAGCCTATCTCTCAAGGACATTGCCGGATGTGACATCATGAAGCTGAAAGTCTCACGTTGCAGATATGCAACGTTAGATCTTAAAGGGTTAATACATGTTTGTAGTTGAATAAGAGACATCGGACTTTACTACTCTCTTCAGCATGAGGCTGCCCTTGACATAGACTCGTACCCGGCCCCTGCCGACCCGAAGCTAGCTCAGTATTGAAGATAAGGTCCCCCCCCTCACTAACCGTATCAGCCTTCACTGGGTCCTACTGTGAGAGCGAGGTTGTCCCAGACCCATGCACCGAGTCCCTGTGTGGTAGGAATGGAACCTGTGTGCAAACCCGGGGTGGCAGGGTGGCCAGGTGTGGATATGTCGGTACAACGTGTGGAGAACAGCGCGACTACTGCAGAGAGTCTGGCATGCCGTGTGACCATGGCCGCTGTAGAAATGAAAGTACATCTCCGTCCTGTGTGTGTGATCCGGGGTACTCGGGTCAACGCTGCCGATTGACAGTAATTTCTGCATCCCTAACCCTTGCCAGAACAATTCCACCTGTGTGAGTCATCCTAGCAATGAAACATTCTCGGGTCAGTGTCTCGGTGGTTTTATGGGAGAGTGCTACGAGATCAGGACTGCTGATCCGTGTCACCCGAGCTCACAACCGTGCGCCAACAGTGGGACCTGTAGCGTCAACGGAACCAGCATGGTCTGCACTTGCCCAGTGGTTACCATGGAGACCACTGCATGGATGATAACTGACTGACTCTCCCTGTTTTTTTTTTTGTAGTAAGTCTATATTTATACCGTTTCAAATTTCAAATTTCTCAAGGAGATCTCAGATTTTTTATGTACCTTGATGCAATGCCATGTAGTTTGTACAACAGTTTGTTCAGCATTGTGCTATTTTGTGATGAATTCATGATTACAATGCTGGAATCATCTGACTTGAAATTGATATGCCTCTGATTGGCCAGCCATTGTTCCCATAGCAGTAGTCAAGTTGCAGCTTGCATGCACGCATGATGGCAGCGCCACCTAGGCACTCCTCACCTCTGTAGAACACAGCTTGCTGTGTGTGCATGTGTACATGTGTGGGCCGGATCTGGAGTCAGGGTAATCCCCCACAACAAAATTAACCCTCATGCATTCAGATTAAGCACATAAGAATCTGACAACTGGCTGCAAAGTTATAACAGAGAGGCTTACTTGTCCTGGAGTAACAGCCAGCATGGGTTTGCATGGTCACACTGCACTCTCAAACATCCTCTAATAGTGAACAGTACAGTTTGAATCAAATTTCAAAGAGCTGCTGGCCGGTAGCATAGCCTCTTTCCCAGGCTGTCTCCCGCTCTACTTTTAGCCTCAGTTCAAACACGTGCGTCACATAATATGAGGTTAAAACGGAGTGGGAGAAACCCGAGAATGATTCTAGCTGCTGCGAGAGCATTATTGGCAGCTGATGAAAAATATCGCAGCTGCTTATCTCTATAGGCGTGTTTGTTGTACAAACAGACATGCATCATACATGTACCTGTCTGCCAGTGTCTGGTGATATTTCCTCTAATGCTTCTGAAACAGAAAGACAGCATGTGCATGAGCTGCTGATCCCTCAGCTAGTGAATCTGGTGCACACATCACCTACTAAGTGGCTGTTGGTGTCTGTACCGCATGAGGCATTCCAATGGCTCTCCCGGCCCGTCCTGGTGGGGCAGGCACCTCCTCTGCGTCAGACCCAGCGAGGGGGGGAGGTGGTGAAGGAGTGACAGGAGAGGGCGGGGTGAGAGGCACCCTTAATCTAATCACAGGTGACAAAAAGGGAGGGGTAGCATCAAAAATCTTCACATGACCACACTAATCTCATTCCTATCCCAGGTATGGAACCTACCACTGTGATGGTGTTGTTCTCTGGGTCCTTCCCGGCTACAAACCAAGCGTTGGCCCTCCCTCCCAGCTTCGCCCGCTGATTGATGGTGAAGAAATGGTGGCCTAGAGAGAGAGACCAACCAAACATGCACACTCATGCAATGTGCACACATCGCTAGCTTGTATGCCATCAGAAAGAGGAAAATCGTAAGTGCACGCATGTGTGTATTTTGTGTGCTAGAGTTGTGTGTGTAACCAGGAACTCCTGGTGCAACTGGAATACATTGTAATTGACGCCAGCACGTAAATTGAGGAAGTGATAGTCTCGCAGGCCAGACTCTTTTCCTGTTTGGGGGTGTGGCCGGAAGCGCGACCATACCCCCAAACAGGAAAAAGAGTCTGGCCTGCGAGACTAAGGAAGTGGCTGATGAGAAACGATGATTCTGTGCTATAGGAGTCCACCCACCTCCTGGGATGACTTGTGCATCTACTCCACTGAGACTCAACCATCTCCTGATAGTACAACACGTACAGTGGGCAGCAGAGGATCCTCTACCAGGTTTGCAGCTACCCTGGGCCCCATCCTAGGGAATCTCAGCACATCCCATGCATCCTGCACGCCGAACGACTTGCCCAACTCTGTGGGCACCAAGGCCAGCCATCTGAAGCAGTCTCTCCCTAGGCTCACAGCTCAGGGAATCTGGAGTTTCCGCTGAGCACTCTTCATCGCGAAGTAGTATACCGGTAGTATTACTAGTTTACTAGATTACACACCCACTTCCAATTCTGATATTATTGCCTCATTCCCAGGCCTCCGTTCTAGCATAAACTTGAGGTTTTGAAAGCCTGACAACGAGGCTATGGCAATCTGTGTCAAGGTGCTGGTAAAATTGTGATTATTCAGTATCGTTAGGAGTCCATAACTGGAACTCCTCGACTGCAAAAACAGGGTAGAACGTCATACTTCATGATCACGACCCATAGCATACATATTGACAATGAGGTTCACACTTTGGCGAAATGATAAAATGCTGATCTTGCTCTTAAAAGAGATAATACGAATCATAAAAGCAATGAGGTTAGATCACTGTTTGCTTGATGCTGCTGCTGCTGCTTTAAAAGGCTGGGTCAAACAAATCGTGCTCCCATCTGCCATCAGCTCGTGATTGGTGAACTTTCTCATTCCTGCATATGTGAAAAAGTGTGGCATGGAGAGTCAGATTATGCTGCCAACTTGGCAGTAATTCAATGTGTCATAACAGGAGCGCATAGCTAATGACGTAATGAGTGGAAGGAAGGGAATGAGTGTGCAATCACCACGCAAAGATAACTTAATTTCCACTGTTTGCATGCATATCAAGACTAGGATAACTACTAGAAGAAAACAGAGAAGAGCCACCCATTGGTAATGAAGCAGATAGTGACAGACATTCAGAAAGAGCTGTATGACGATGTAGTTGATCAAGCCGCTTAACAGCCGAGTGGATGTCTTAGCTAGTGGAAAAACGTCCCCTCTGGTTATATCCTCATTGCAGAAAGTAAATGGCATGATGGAAAAACAATGATGCATGTGCATGCTAAAAAACAGTTATGTGACTACCATTGGTTTCAATCTTTAGCATGGTCATTGCATGCCCCTTCTCTTCCTTCCGCTCTTTTCATCATCATGCACTCCTGGTCGTAAGTATAGCAGTCTATGCAGTTCAATTAAACACATGAAGGAAGGAAAGCTACAATGTAATTGCTCCAGCAAAAAATACACCATATTGAGGAGATGGATTCTTGCATAATATTATATACAAATCAAGCCGATTGCGGGTCACATGGGCAGTTTACCATTGCTTCTTTGCTACGTACGATAATGGTATTCTCATCCCAGCATTTGTGACACTCCTCCAGACATCCACCCAATGTCCACTTGCGTCACTGCACGTGACGAGTTACCAGGCCTCCCCCCACGTTAGTACTGCAAGCGACAAACGCTGGGGTGGGAAGGCCTGGGAACGAGGCTAGAGCCTACCATGGCTATCCATTGCTAAACTTTCAGTACGTTTACCGTTGCAATCACAACACTCAAGGTACAATCCTGTGCAGAAAACAATCCCTAACAAGTGAAGCTCAATAGCCACCAGCTGAGACAACCAGATTAGCCCTTTACCCCTTATCACCTGAGGCATTAACCCTTTACCTATGCCATTACTAAGTACACATCATTTGGCAAGTAAACTCCTAACAATTATGCTTCACTCAACTTGCGACGACAGGGAAAACACTAATCCTAAGTCTGGAATGAGTAGCTATGATAATATTAATTCTCAGAGCGCGATCGGCGTATATATATGCCTGTCAAATCTTCTGCTCAGTGCGAACAGTGTATTGATACGCCTACTGCTATTTCACAAGCTAACTCAGTTTGCTTGACATAATTCCAATCACAGCGATTGAAGTCTACACAGCGATTGTAAGTTAAACGGCGAGAAGCCTTAGAGATGTGTAACCAAGGCAATAAATTGATCAGGAGTCGCGTGAGCGGAAGTTCAATATTAATGATCGCGTTAAAGTCATTCGGGCAAAAACAGGCACTCTTGGGGTTGATGCATGCGTAATTTCTGGGTGCATACAGGTGTTACCGGGGGTAGAGGGGTTTACACGACTAAAAGGTTACTTATTTACTCCCAAGTACAACCTGAAAGTTAAGCTCTAATGTACAGTGTTTTCCTCACCGAAATCCAGCCTTAGGTGGGGACTGAAAGAACTTGATTGGAGTGGTTGGGGTGATGGGAGACTAGAGGGCGCAAAAAGACCATGTTAATCTTGGGGGTGGAAACTGCACCTGTACAGTTGATCATTCCAGAATGCTGATCATTCCAGAATGCTAATCATTCCAGAATGCTGATTATTCTCTACCTCACTTGTAGGACAACTAGAAGCATTGGTAGTAACGTTAGTGGAACCTTACCTGTGGCTGTTCATTTATTATACCAAGTGCCTCAGCAAAGCGTTGAAACTTGGGGGTGGGAGTGGTAAAGGAGCACAGTGATACCAGTTCCTGTCTGGAGTACTTCATTCAGAAGCCGCTGCAGTTAAGTAGGAAACATCAACCATGATGTACGCACATACCGTAATCACCTACCCATGGATGCTAAACACATACAGCCAGCGTACATTGTGGATTCAATATGGCCCCACAGAGGGAATACCCGGAAAAAGGAATCAACAAAGCAATTTCTAGCGCAAATGTGATTACCAGGAGACGGGGTGTTGGCATCAATCAATCTAACTGCCAGTCTCTTCACATGTGAGCTCCTCTGCTGCAGAAACTGGGGTGGGATATACGCAACCAATTATCACGTACCTGGACAGTTAACTTATCATACATTCTGATATGGCTATTCCCATAGAGAATGTATGGCATGCAAGCCAGAGCAACGAGGGTGATATTTTCTCATCTCACCCTAGTTGCTCTGTGGGTTATCATCGCGTCCCCCTAGGGCATAAATGTTATTGCCATGGTGCCAATGCATTAATGATAGATGCACAACACAAGGAATTCAAAATGAAGGATATAGTACCAGTTGCATGCAAGATGCTGGCCTGGAACCTTACTGCTGCTATATAGAGCGGATGGAGGTGTGGACCAGGCGTGGCTATCTAGTAGGGGGCTGCGGCCAACTTACTCGGGGCTAGGCTCGCGTATCAAAGAACGACAAGAGGCCCGTTTCTCCAACTGCAAACCAAGTCATGGTCGGCCATTTCAGGTTGCACGGTAAGTCCCACGCGGCCTGGGAACGAGGCTGTACCGCGTACCATTAGTACGATAATAGAACTGTATGGTACGCTGATTGTGAGGCGCTACTGTTGCCAAGTCACGACCGTTACCAAGGCCGCGATATCGACGTGTTCCTATAGCAGCAGGGTCTGGAAACATGATAAATGTATTATACAGTGTGTACTGGGAAACATCACTCGTCTGTTGCCGTATTGTTACTCGTGCCTGCGGCACTCGGCAACAGACTCATGATATTTCCCTGCACACACTGCAGAGGTCGAAATAACATGCGGTCATCGGTCAATTTCTGTGCAAAGTGACAGCACACTAATGCACTTGTTGGGTAGGCGTGACCGAACAACATGCATGAATACAATCATCTAAGTGCATGACCCGTACCTGGTAGCCTCGTTCCCAGTCCCACGCCCAGCTTTTCGTCGCTTGCAGTACGGTAAAGCGGGGAGGGCCTGGTACATCTTCTCACGTGAGTGACGCCGAGGGTAGAAAGGGGTTGAAAGGGATAGAAAGACCGGAAGGAAGCGTGGGCGTACGTGGGTCTCAGAACAGCAAGAAGAGCGAAGGTACCAGGTAACATAATTATACCACACGTATCTAGCTAGCGGGCGGCGACTGTCATACTCACCGAGCGTTGAACGTGTAGATGGCTGAATAACACGCAAAACGCAGCGTCTTCGTTCTGAAAATTTTGCCATTTTTCGGTTACGTCATGCTCACGTGAGAAGATGTACCAGGCCCTCCCCGCTTTACCGTACTAAGCAGCGACGAAAAGCTGGGCGTGGGACTGGGTACGAGGCTATGTACCTGGTTCGAATCTGCCAATTTCTTTTCTCTCTTTATGCACGAGTTCTAGTCAACCAAATTCTTTTTTTTTTCCCAATACACATATACACACAACCAACATGGATTTGAATCTAGCTGGAGAACACACATTCATCCTCTTGTGATTTCTTTTTGGTGACGGGCGCGAGCATGACCTAACATATTTTGTAAATGTCCAATCAAAATCTAAAGTACTAGGACATTTGACCGCTCAACATGTAATCCTTATTTCGACCTCTGCACTGTATAATATATAATTATCAGTATTAATATACGAAGTTATCATACACCTACGATTGGATAATGTACAGCAGTCAATGGGAAAGCCTGGTACGCAAGCGCAGTTGATAAAAACCCGTATTTTGTACAGTAGGTCACGTGAAAAATCCGTATTAGTACTGTTGGTCACGCGAGAGATCCGTATTATGTACAGTAAGTCACGTGCGCTACAGCAAATCTATGTCAGAGACTACCTGGACTAGCTGATACTGACTACCTTTTGGGCTCCTGAAGAGGACTGACTTACATCTCGATACTTCCGGAAGTCGAGGTTGAACTCGTTCGTATACTCGGGCATCCCGTTTGAAATGGACCGTACAACTGCCAGTCATCAGCGTGGACCGACCGTACAGCTGCCGTGGCTCCGCCTTGGGCTTGGTATGCAGGCCTTCTCGCCCAAGCGTTTGAAGCGTGCCGTACTAACGCGAAGGGTGAACCAGAACTGAAAAATATTGTCGCCAAGCAAGCTATGGTAACGCGCATTCGCTATGTTCATTGGTAGAGGAACGTGCAATGAAATTCCAGGTTTGTATGATAAAATCAGTATCACCATAGTACCAAGCTATACCGGAAACATATCACTCGTTTGTCGCCTTCGGCATTGTTACTCGTGCTTCGCACTCGTAACAATACTACGGCAACAAACTCGTGATATTTTCCGGTATAGCTTGGTACTATGGTGATACTTATATATTATCTAGCAACTCGTGAGTGCTCATTTCGTTAACTCCACAAAGTCATACAAGCTACTTATATTGTGGTTTAGATACTCGCTCATTGTCTTCGAGGCCCCGCTCACACAGGGAATCAATGCACTGACCCAAACTTACAGATTTCTTCCACTTTTGAAGTAACTTGGTACAACCCTCCACATCAGATGACAGTGACCCACGAATGAATACAAACCAAGGCCAGTGTTCACATCTGCAGAGGAAGTCAGAGGCAAGCTTACAGTCAAAGTGTTTGTTCTGCGTGCATGCAATGATCACACTATTATGAGCGTCTCTGTTCTGTACTATGCAATTGTTCTGAAGTACGATAGCTTACTCAGCAATATCAGTAAGGGGCTAAACACACCGACATCTAGGTAAAGCCTTCCAATAAAGAAATCAAAACCTTGTCACAGATCTGAGAGCTTCCACTTAGGGTTTGGCACATTGCAGACGGGCTATCACCAATTCTGTAAAAGCTGTGAACACAGAATGACGACTAGCATGGAGGTACTATGCTGTACTATGATCGCTGATTCACACCTTTCCAAGTAAGTGGTTATACACCCACCGATGTTTATCTCCACAACCCAGGGTACCCCTTAGGTCTTAACACCTTAAATTTGCACGTGACAATAGTGACGTAAAAATGAAGAAGCAAAGGTATTGTGTTAGTTACACTTGGAAAATAGTCCAAAGTATCTTACTTGAGTAGCTACATGTACACTGTACATGTATCTTGTGACCTTGTTGATTCTCGCCCAATTCTCGAGCAGTGAAGAGCATCTAAGTGGCTAGACTGGAGCTAAACTTTTGATGCCTCCAGCTCCCTGTTCACCAGGCTGATCACATGCGCACGGCTCGGTTTACAACCATATGAGAATCATGAATAAAATTGGAACAAATCCCTTCAGCGAGATCTGATTGGTCAGTGGAGACGAAGTGCAATGTTTGCTAAGACCTTTGCCGTGTGCCCACTTGACCGGCTGGGTGGAGTGATGAATCAGCAATCATGGTATGGAACTAGCCTCGTTCCCAGGCCGCGTGGGAGGAGAAAAGACGGCCTGGTATCCACTGCTCGCGCAAGCGCCGCTATTTCCGGTATATTTCCGTAAAATTGTAATGTTTACGTTGTCATTCCACGTGGATCACATCCGGACCGAATATTCAAGGTCTAATCTACATACACGCTCAAGTCAAAAAGTTGCTGCAAAGCATTTCTGTCGAATCCGTCATTCAGAAGGGCGACCCAAGTATTCCGCTGCTCTCTTCAGTGATGTAGGATTGTGTGAAGATTGGCGTTCTCGTCTGTGTAAGTTACTTCTCATGTCTGCCGTGTCCGTTGACAGTGGCGATGGTTTACCTGCCGTTCCTGCATAGGCGAAGTCAAGACAGTCAAACGGAAACTCAGGGCACTTATGAAGCAGATTCCTGACAGCGTGGCAAGTTTCCAGACACCTTACACGCACAGAAAGCGCTTTTCTCACTTGTTTCTTTTCGATGATACGGAAGTGAATCGGACATATACGTATCAATTTTACTGACCATTTACAAACGAAAACGAATTCCCAGGTTTTTCTGGGAATGCTCGCGCATGCGCAAGCAGTGGATACCAGGCCGTCTTTTCTCCTCCCACGCGGCCTGGGAACGAGGCTAGGTATGGAACACGCTCATATGAGATGTCCACACCATAGAATGATCATGGTACACAAACAGGATGTAAAGTGTTTGTACCCCTCTGTATATAGCAGTCAGGAGCACCAACCTCTCAATGCACGCAGTTCACAGTCATTGACATCACCAATTTCCTTGAACATTTGTTCCATGTACAGCTTAGGCTGGTTGAAGATGCCATAAGGAACACGGAAGAGAGCACCCTGCAGGAAGACATACATGAGTCATCCATGTGAAGACCAGTCATGATCACAGTTCATCCCTATTTCCACCGTTCAGCCTCGAAATGATGGGGAGAGGATTGAACATGTCATAACAATGTCATCACAGAGGCTGGAGTAATGGGGGGGGGGGGGGGGGGGGGGGGGGGGGGGGGGGTAAATCAGTGGACTGGACTGGACTAGCCTTGTTCCCAGGCCGTTTTGGGAGGGAGAAACGGCCTGGCAACTTCCGCAAGTTCAAACTGTATACAGACGTAACGTCACGGCAATTGCATACCTCATTCAAGCAGTGAAGTTCATGTGATACTTTCACCGGCTCTTTCAATTCCCCGCTCGTGGAAACAACTGTTTGCGCAGGTTCTGTGACGGAAGGCAAGCAGAAGACGAACGAACAAAAGTCGTCGTGCAGAGCACCTAAACTAGCGTGATCGAGCGATCAACTATTGTGATGAATGGGCGTGACTGCGACGTTTGAATGCATGACACACTTGTCTAGATTTATGCTTAAAACGGCCCACATGGCTCCACTGAACATCCAAGTCCAGACACAGCCATGCTGCTTAGATCAACCTTCCACCTCCCCCTGACCCACCCTTTGTGCTCACACAGAGTTCATAACAACTAGTGGAATGCAGGACATTGGAGGGTGAGCCAGAGCGAAGTGCATGCACCGGGACATGCAAGGAGCAGTTGCATTCACATGACTGTCATCAGAATGTGACTGGGCAATGAGCATAGGCCACAAAAATTATGGCACTGAACATACAGTCGTACACATCACAGCAACTGTGAGTCAGGTTAGCGTTTATAGCTGAAGCAGTCTAGCAGCAACATGGATAATAATTATAGCCTCGTTCCCAAGCTCCTCCCCAGCTTTTTGTCGCATACTGTACGCAACAAAAAGCTGGGGAGGAGCTTGGGAACGAGGCTAGGATAATACACACTAACGGTAGTGTGTATTATCCATGAGAAGCAACATCACCGGCCATGGTGGTAGGCCCACAAGCAGTCACCGTCTTTGTCTGAGCGTCCCACAAAGGAGGCAGAATGTTCGTGGTGCTCGGTAGGCCCACGAGCAGTCACCGTCTTTGTCCAAGTGTCGCCACTGAGGAGGCAGAGTGTTCATGGTGCTCTAAAGTCCAAGAGTGGTCTTTGTTGCCATTGTCCATCGAACAGGTAGCTAGACGGTTCACAATTCCTTGCATCGAGGAGGTGCAAGAATTCATTGAATTGCTAGAATTCGTTGAATTTGAATATTATTGTGCACGTGCAAGTGAAATTCGCTGATTTAAAATTGACGATAATTGCAAGATCCAAGCAAGCAAGCAAGCAAGCGCACAGCGCAATGAAGTCATGCTAGTAGTGTGGGGCTCGCTCAGGCTTGCCCCAATAAGAGTGTGCAACTGCCATATGGTATCCATTACCACCATCTCAGCAGTATTGGCAAACAGTGTGGTAACATGTACATAGGCTGAGTAAACTCTGTGGTAATCACAATTTCACACTTAGGGGGTTCAGCTGCTAAACTTCACCATTGATTGTTCTACATCATACTGGGAGATGGTGGTAATTGATACCATATGGCAGTTGCACACTCTTATTGCTCTTGATATCGTGCAACATACAGAACCTCTCAAGGATATATAATATTATATTGACCTTGAAGCTGAGTCTCATATAGCTAACAGGGTTTATAGTCATGAAGGATTTTACCAACTGTCTGCATGACTCTGAGCTGATACCAGGTCGTGCCAAAACACATCACATCTTTTTTGTTAACCCTTTGAGCATGAACAGCGTATCAATATGCTTGAGTACCGACTGATCCAAGGCAATTGCAAAGGACTGTACTTAGTAATGCCATATGTAAACTAGCTAGGTCAGGCAGGGGTAGATTATTTTGCTAAAAACAAAGCTGCTTCGATCAGAAAGTAGTGACAGCGAGGCCCGAGAGAAAGACAATGGGGGAAATGTGGGTACTTGTCTAGCTAGTTTTATACAACACTTGCTCTTAGGATGCTAGCTGTACTAATACACTATACTCAGTGAATCAACACAACACAACACAACACAAGATCACCATTTTTTTTATCGTATCTACGCAACTGATTTCTGTGTACGCACCTCGTGGGTATACACATGTAGGGTTAATGAAAATACAAACATGTACAACCAAAGGTCCTAGGAAGTCTATTGTGTTTGTATATGTAATAGGATTGTCCACTGTGGTATTTAGGATTAATAGCACGAGCAATGCAGTCAGGAAGTGTAAAATAGCACGAGGCGAAGCCGAGTGCTATTTACTTCCTGACTGCATTGCGAGTGCTATTAATCCTAAATACCACAGTGGACCATCCTATCACAGATTAATCCTACATCTTAGCTAGCTACATCACAGTGGTTTTCTTAGTGTTGCTGTTGGATGGTGAAACTTGGAGCGTCCTCGACACGCAGCAAGCAGGCACGGTTGGTAGCAAGCACTAGCGAGCGACTCGGGCCACGGTCGATCACGGCATGGCATGAGCGTCGCTTCACGCAATAGGCGTGGCTGTGGTTGTCGGTCCTGGTTCGGTACAGGTTTGGAACCAGAACGTAGCTATATACATCTCAACAGCGCGTGCGAGCAGCTCGTCTACGGTGTATCCGCTAGTGAAACTTACTTTGGAGGCAGTCGCTTTCTCCGCTTCAGCCGTGCATGCTCCCTTTTTCAACCCTACAACTGAAGTAAGCAGTAAGCTGCCTAGCAACCAGGTTCTGCAACGGCGTTACTAAGCGAAGTATTCGCCAATCAGCTTTCTATTACAGCAGTACCTCGACAAAAAAGTGTAATACCAATCTGATTGGTTAACCAAGTGGTATATCAGATTAATGCGTACCGTGTAGTATAGAACAATTATATTGTAGGTTTCATAGATGTAGGATTAATACTAGGAATATGCATGTGTAGTGTCTTTGACATGCACGATTGCTGGCAATTACGCATTCCATATAAACAGGTGTGGTTTCGTGGGCCAGTGCAGTAAGGTGCGAAGTTCAGTTGACTGAAAAGATGGAAAGCGTCTCCTCGAGGAGAACGAATGCGTTAGCTAGGTTCTGCATCCCTTGCCTAATGCGAAGATCCACGCTGAGTTAGATCATTGCGGCGAACGGTTCTTAGCAGCAAGACATTCTCGTAATATGCATCATACTAACGGCAGACCTCGCCTGCCGCGGAGCGGTCGAGCGGGGACAACAACTATACTTCAATGTAATACTGTGATATGATTGGCCAATTGAAGGGGTTTATTATCCCTGTGATTTCACTTATACACCTGTAATTTCAATTATACACCTGCAAATTTCACGTACTTCCAGTGTCATACATTTATCATCATAGATACCTCTATTGATACATTGTACAGTCAAGGGTGCATCGAGCCGCCAAAGGCGGCGAGAGGGCATGCAATGTTTGTAGACGGCAAAATGCTGTGTGTTACTAAATACAGAATTCAGCATAAGCACGTGATTCATAGACGCGCGCCCCTTATATATTTATGCGGTCACTTACCACTCTTCTAGATGGTGGCATTCCGTCTGCATCGTTCGTCTTCGACGAGGACCTAGCTACCGAGCTCCACAGCAGCACCTCATGAGCCCTTTTGATGCTATCATTCCCTCCCTCCAACTTACGCAACAGCAAACGTCGAGCTGGTGTCGAGAGCGGCGAATGTTGGTCTTGCATCCGGCGATACTTTCTCCGAATCTGACCGGTAGGAGAGGCACCCGGACTAGAAGTAGTACTTGGGCTAGAGATTCATTGTCTTTCTTTGTTTTAATGGCATTTCCGTCGAACGTCTGTAACCATACCGTGCACGCTATTTCACGTGCTTAACCGGAAATGATACTTTTAGTAACACTCAGCACTGTGCAGTCTATACGTGCACTATAGGAAGTTGCATGCCCTCTCGCCGCCTTTGTTGGCTTGACGCGCCTTTGGTACAGTTCATGATTGGGTCTTGCACGCGAGCATCTTGCGTGTGAGCGCTGTAGCCAGACGAGTACAGATAGCATGGAGCTGGACTTCGGACTTGGTCGTCTACGTCTCACAAAAAATTCCTCCGAAAGTGTCATGGGGCGGGGCGTACTTGGTGCATCTGGTTCTGCTTCGGAGTCACAGTCCCAAACATGAGGCACGAGTCAAGTAATCAGAGTTGTCGGTTAGCGGATGGCGAGAGCAGCTGCTATAAAACTCTCCCATCTCTGTGCTAAGTCTTTCGGACTGAACAGTTTCGGTTGCTAATACAGACAGCGATTTGATTGGCTGCCAGCTGTATAGTATAAATACCTTAAACGATGAAACCCTTGTGGCCTATGGGATTTAGATACCCTTGGAAACCTATATTGATTGTATAGGCTCTCTATCCCATAGACCCCTCAGTTTCATCGATAAAGCATCCATTGACCACACAAAATGGATGCACTACATTGTACACCAACAAATGAGCTTAAAGAGGAGAAGTCATCAAATATACAGAAATAGGCCACACAGTATACAGTTTGAGCTTTGAGACTAGCGCCAACTAGATGATATATAGAGTGACGCTATACTTACTCTCAGGAGGTCAGGCTCATTGATTTTCCCAAGCACCATCATCCGAGCCTCCTGAGAATGGCAGAACACACACACAACACACATCATAGCAAGACAACAGAGCTCTAAAGTTTCAAACAGCATCACATACTCAACAATGAGTGCTATTCCCACTACATCCCCACTTGGGGTCACATAGAGCTCAATATCGACAAGAGTAAACTACAACTACACAGCACATGGTCATGCGTCTTGCTTACAGTGCATTGCCTCTGGTTCCCAGTGATCATCAACACTTTCTCCCCTGTCTCCCTGTACAGGACCATCCTAGCACCTGAGATAGCCTGAGAAGAGACCACTAGTCTAAACACAGAATGTATGACGACTACAATTACACCATGCACGCATGCGAAGCTAAGTAATCAGGGTAGAGGGGAGTAGGGTCCTAGAGGGGAGGTAACCTGCCTGGATCAGGATGGTCCCGAAATGGGGAGACATACATGTATATACTTGGGAGAATACCAGGATAAGGGGGTCACCCCTCCTTCCATCATTGGAATACGTAAGAACCCCCCACAATACTCCAAGGAGGGGGTACAGGTAGTAATGAGGAGAATGTGGATATATCGTGGTGTTTCATTTAAGCTCGCCCAATCATATATCATCAAATATACCTCAATCCGACTCATGTTGCCTTTCAAAAGCTTGTCCACTTTGTGGGGAGGAACATCTATTTCCAAAGTTTGTATTGAATCCTCCTGCAAGTATTACACCAGCATGGCATTAAGATCAGAACTGTACTCTTCCTTGGTAAGACTGCAATCGTAAGAAGTGCGCAGTATATGCTGATGTTGCTGAGCTCTCTTTGTTTAGCAGCTGCAGTATGGCCCAGTATGGTAACGTGGTATAAGGCTCTGCTAACCTGCAGCAGATGTCTCAAACATTTTTGAGGGCATGATGTACAGAGAATAGAAGTAGCAGTGCTGTAACAGTCGGACTGAAAACCATTACTGTAGAACATACTACTAAGTTAGCCCACAGCTTCAGCCTGCAGGAATACATCAGCTAATTCAATAGGCAACTATTGCGTTATCACCAGTTGGACACACCCAAGTATGGTATATGGTATCACATATATACCATACTGTTCCATAGAAAATGTATTGTGATGAGCATTTGTAAGCACTGCGCCCACGTGCCAGCATGTATCGGAAAATGATTCGAGAAATTGGCTGACCAGAAATTTTTTGCCACAACGTGTGAATCAGAGAAGTGGTTGTGGAACAGGGGTACATGAACCATGCGAACTTAAGCGAGTATCACCAATGGACTTAGTCTAGTTCCCAGGCCTTCTCACCCCAGCGTTTGTCGCTTGCAGTACTAACGCGTGGCAAAACTTGTCACATGCATTGACGTAAATGGATGTCAGATGGACGTGTGGAGGAGTGGCACATTCTTCAAGCCCATGTCCATGCTGCACACAAGGCCATCTTCAAGCTTTGAAGCCAGTTCTGGTAGCACAGTATACAAGCGTTGGAGTCTAGCTACTGTGTTATACAGCCCCAGACTTACTATTGTGTAGAAAGTCTAAAGCAAACTTCATCACTGCGGGTATCCAACAGTCGGACGCTTGAACTCCAAAATGTGGCTGTATTTCCTGGCTTCAGACCTTTTGCACAGCTGTGGGGCAGCACTGTGAACCTGAGAAACATCGCCAAGAGCGCCCGATGTCGACCCCTCAGTCACTGTTGAATGCCAGTCCGTTGTCGGTTATCGATCGCATAGTGCCTGCTCTGTACGCACAGCTTTGCGGTTTACTCGGGAATGTGCCACTCCTCCACACGTCCACTCAACGTCCACCTACGTCACTGCATGTGATGAGTTTTACCAGACCTTCCCCCCGCGTTAGTACTGCAAGCGACAAACGCTGGGGTGAGAAGGTCTGTGAACGAGGCTACAATGGACTCATGACCTGCACTCTTCAGAACTCATAACAGGGCAGTAGTTCTTCGGTTCAGTTTAGTGAGAAAGACATCCCTGGAGCGCCACTAAGTGGCTCGCTTCCTGGAGAGTAGATAGTAGCACAGAACTATACTGTCTATGCTGTATAAATGGTCAGCCATATATCAATTGCCTTCCACAGGGTTTGGCTGTCGACCACCCCTCTATAAGCTGATGCAGATGTGTGAAAACTGCATGGGACCCATACAGCGGTTTGCTGAGATCTTGCAAATTCAGCAGAAACGAAAACCGCTACTGAGCATGCGCACACACTGTTTTTGAAATACTGCACATGCTCAGTAACAGTTTTCGTTTTGCTGAATTTGCAAGATCTCAGCAAACTGCTGTAGGTGTGTGAAAAAAGGGATCTGGTCAAGGTGCAGAAGAAACCATGATAGCTATTGAACTCAAATTTTAATGCAAAGGAGGTCCGACACAATGACATCACAGTTCATTTGCTCATGCTCTAATGAGCATTCCAGAACATCCCAAATTCTGAAGCTATCTGGCTGGTCAAAAGTACATACATCTTGTTGCTCGACCTGCATTCAACATGCCTTTTGAAGGTCGGTCGACTGTACTTCTGATGGTAGTTTGACTAGCCAGATATAGCCCAATTCCTGGGCAGTTCCCACCTCTAGTCTTTGATTTCTTGCATGCCTGGGACATCTGGTCACGTGGGGTAGACAGTAGGGCTGAGCGATTGTGGATTTGGTGATTATTGTATCCACGGTTATTGTATCCATATAATCACGATTATCGATTATATCACGATTATGCTAAAAAAATTCCGTTTGAAGGAGACCTGCATATATACACCAAGCAGTCACAAGGCGATGGTGGACAGAAGCCATGCTTGACTGAACCCACAGAAGCCTTGGATAGAAGCCATGGCCACGCAGTGCTTATCTATTCATAGCCCTGATTATTGTATTCACAGTCCTGCTAAGTATACTCATGAAAACCCATAAGCACTTTTGCGCGTCTGACTAATATCGCGATTAATCGCATAATCGAAATAATCGCTCAGCCCTAGTAGACAGACATATGGTTGACACCCAGAGGCGGTGGTTGATGAAGCTATTTCTTTCAATGTCAGTTTGAGGGCTGGAGCCCAGAGCGTTCACAAACCGGCACCAATAATACTGTTTGTTGTTCACCACAGGTCAACCTGAAACAGGAATTAAACTACTACGATAGGGCACAGGCCCCTCATGTATCTACCATCTGTCTACCTGATGTCATCACACAGAACCACAACTCACAGGCCTCGCCCCTCTGTATTTTGCATACTGCTATACTAGATGGAAATAGCCTGGGATTGAGGCTATATCATGCGTACATTATCCTTGTGACATGTACGTACTTATAGAGCCAGAGCTATGTAGTGGAGGAACTTAAGTCAGGGGTGGGATGTACACCCCAACTTCGGCTTCCGGTGGTGAGAGAAGTGGTCTACCTCAATGGAGTACATAATCTGCTCACAATAAGCAATCATACAGATTCAGATGCTAGACCACAGGTCACAGGAGCTACACTTACCAATCACTTTTCATACCCAAACTCAGGTTGTTACTTCCCTTCTGGTGAACCCTCCCACCCCTATCCTTTCTGCTCATGTACATTGTAGTAGACAAAAGGACAGAAAGTCTCATGGTGGGGGTTTTGCAGTCATTAATTTCTTTATTACACTCCTGGTAGGGGAAAAATTGTGCCGCGTAAATAAATAAATAATTAATATAATGTTTGAGTACTTAGGATTGGCCTATAGAGATTCTGACTACACCACCGTGATCGCTATCATGTACTGACCTGAACGTAAAAGTTGGTGCTGAAACTCACCTTGGTGGTGGAGATATGAGAGCTTTTGTCTCGCCGTTGGCCACCATTGCTCGAGCGCTCTCTCGACTTCCGGTGGCAGTACCGTTCTTAGGAAAGGCACACGAAGATTCTGTCCACACGTACACGGCTGTGATCGCTGTCGTTCACTGACGCTTATGTACCGAAACTCACCGTGCTGGCTAAGTTGTGAGTGCTGTAATAATGTCTTGTCTTACTTTTGGTCGCCATTGCTCACGATCGACTTGAGCGTGGTTGCTACGTGGTATGTGCGTTAATTAGAACTATTGCAATGCTTGGCTTGTGCTACGGCGGTTGCAACGCGGCTACTTTATGAATGGTACTTGAGAGCACTCTAAATAATTTGTGATCTTCCTTGTATATAGCTATCATGGTGATGTGTGATAATTGGAATGAAATGTCACAGTTAGCTTGTGCTACTGTTTAACCGTGGCTACCAGGAGTGCGGTTGCCCCTCGTGGTAAGCAAAATCATTTCACAATTCAAGGGGTGGTCACCTACTCCAATATGTGCTCTGCTGTACTTAGAGCTCAAACAGGTCACAATCTGTAAAATTGCATGCTTGTGACCGTGTGACCATGTTGGTGAACTGCTGGTGACCCTGAGACCGTGGCAAAAATCTACCAAGACTGTGACTTTTTGGTAGAAATATATGCAACCCTCATCCACACCTACATCCACTGTTTATATAGATGGTCACAATCTCAGGTAATGGCTCTGATATGGTGTTTATTGGGGTGACCACCCTTTGCTCATTACAGCACAGTCCGAATCTAGCATTCTTAACTACACGAGTACAGCGCTCTGCTGGGCACCTCCTATAGTTTGCAACTCACTGGACCATATATAGTAGCCTCGTTCCCAGGCCCACACGCGAAACACGGAAGTGGGCCTGGTGACACTTGGCAAAATTCCCATAGGTGCTGAGCTCAGCAGTCTTGATTTCGGGTAGGCGAATCACGTACGTCCATTGCCAATTACTGTGTGGTAATTACATTCTTTACTCCGTGAAAAAGTGTAGCTGTTTGATAAAACCGCTTTTGTAGCCTTCAAGACTCACCTCTGGTCGCTCCTTGGCAAGGACGTTTTACTTAGCCATCACCAACAGCTATCTTCTGTGTGATTTCAGATGCATCCAAGCAAGAAATGTAATCGCTTATGCAATTAAATTATGCTGACTGAGCACATACGGGAACTTTGCCAAGTGTCACCAGGCCCTCTTTCGTGTTCCACGTGAGGGCCTGGGTACGAGGCTAGGATCATAGCATTCATATACTACGTATACTTAGCTTGCAGACAATTTCCAAGATATTCTACAAGCTAAATTAAAATTGCTTGGTGCCATCCGCAACTGAGTGGTGTGACTCAGGTGTCCACCGTTCATGGAGTTTCTATTGACATGGAGATTCAATGGGGACCAGGTGTAGCAACCCAGGGATGTCTGTTAGGAGGGGTTACTCTAGCTGCAGGTGACTTTGACATCAGCATCCTCACCAAACAAGGAATACCGTATGGCGCTTACATTTCGCGGGTTTAAATTTTCACAAATTGCTCTTCGCGAACATTTCTTAGAAATTTTTTTCGCAAATTCGTGTGTAAGAATGCCACACCCACACAATGGGCTTGGTGTACTGCACTTGAAGACTCCTGTGCACGCTGAACTCAACTACCACAGACCACTTCGTCGGTGCGTTGTATTCTGCGACTCTCTTCCCCACTTTGACGTTCTCGGAGTTCGTTTCAGATACCTGAGTGTTCCCCTGACCTTCGCCGCACTGGATCGAGCTGGCAGCTTCAGCAATGGCAGATATCGCACATGATGGTACCTCTCCAAGTGGCCCTGGAAGCTTATACACTTCGACTACTGTCCATCCTCACTGTTGAAGTACACAAACAGAGCCATCAAGCTAGCCGTCACGCACGTACGTTGGAATACTGTCCACGTAGCCGTAGGTGCACACGTGTCAAAAAGTTTCGTTGAAGTAATTTCGCGAATGACCTGTAATTCGCGAAATTTAAGCGCTATACGGTATAAGTCATGACCTCCTCTTCATACGCATGCTTTTAACTAGATGAGGGGCTGCAGTCCTACCTAACACTACAATAATAGTCCTTGCCATATGGCTCAAAACTGTTGCAAGCTGATCAGCTGGTTTGCATTCCCTCGTTACAGCCTTCAGAAAGAAGTCCTGAGCTCCTCTAAAAGTGCCCTGTGCACCATCAGGACCGAGAAAGAATAAAGCAATGAGTGCAACTCATATACTTCAACAGCTGGAGTGAGAGATACTACAAGCAAGGGACCACTGCCTGTGGCAACTCGGGCAGAAGGCAGAGCCTAGTAATTACATGTACCCAGGACTACAAATGCCACAGCCCCACTGCTCAGGCGGACATGCATGCTCACAGTCCCCGCTCAGCGGTGACAAGTCACATTTCTCAAGCCCAGAACTGCTCCCTTCCACCCACCACACAGCCCCAATGCTCAGAGGTGACAAGCCTAGTTAGCACAGCACAGCTCAAATGTCTTGGCAATGAGCCCACCACATAGCCTCAATGCTCAAGCTCCACATGCAGCACCCCACAGCCAGTATGTTCAGTAGCATGAGTTCTGGTGCACAGCTCCAGAAGACCCCCTCTCCCACCACAGAGCCCAATACTCACAGGTAACAAGCCCAATGCACAGCCCCAATGTCTGGTCTACATGTACGTACACTTGTGTACGTATACCCACCACATAGTGTCAATGCTCCAGCCCAGCATCCAGGGAATTTCCACAACTACCACACAGCATAAGCCCCGGCTGTTGTACAGCTCCCTCGGCCCCACTTACCCATCTACATGTGTAAGCTACAGTAGGTGGCCCACAAACCAGCTAAAAATGAAATGAATAAAAGGTGTACGAAATTGGGGGTGTACCAATTAATAGGGGGTAAGAAATTACATCTGCATCCGCAAAGCTCACGTCACCTACTGTATATTTCTTCCAAGAAAAAATGAACTCCAATCATTTCGTACACATAAAAATAATTCGTACAGTGGGTAGGTTTGAGTTTTATCATGGCTGATGGTGGCGACGGTGGAGCCGGAGGAGGTGAAGGGCCCTTGCGTTTCTCGAAGAAAGACAGCAGCACAGCCTTTTACGTCGTCCAGGTGTACTTCTCAGGCTGGCCGCCATTGCTCAAGCACACGTTTCGACTGTCAGCTCTCAGGAAAGGCCCGTGAAGATTCTGACTGCACCATTGTGATCGCCGTCCTGTACTGGCACTTACCCTTGTGGCGAAACTGTGAGTGCTGTAATAATTTTTTATCTTCCATTCGGCATCCCTTTTGCTCGCTTCGACAGCTTGTGGAGGTCAAAGCGTCTCGTGCCTCCTGCATGGACTTCTACCATTGAGACACTTCGTACGATTCCTCAATTTGTTCGTACAGCTAAAAATGAAATGAATAAAAGTGTACGAAATTGGGGGTGTACCAATTAATAGGGGGTAAGAAATTACATCTGCAAGCCACTGGACATGTAGCCAACTAAACAGCTAGTGCCTGCTCGAGCACATACCCAGAGTCATGCCACTCACACAGCAAACTAAGCCCCAAGCATGAGCATTCTGGGGCTCACGAGTTGAGATGGAAGTAGTGGTAGGGGGCTAGCCTACGTTTTGGCTACATTTGTGAGCTTACATCTGATAGCCGGTATCTGGATTCTAGTGGTGATGGTGGGGGGATGAATGGTCTGGTGATTGTATTGATTTTGCTGGAATAACTGAGGTGGTCAGATCCGCAGGGCTGTTCATGCCCACCCCCCAAGAACAAATCGAAATTATCATGCAATATGGCAGAGCTCCACCCAAAGTCACAGAACAACTATTGGCTATTCCCTCCAGGAGGTACAAACAACCAGTGAGTACATCCTGACCTGGACTCAGCGTTGTGCCTCATACACACACTGGAAAGTATCACCCTACATTAGTCACTACCCTACATGCATATGTCAACCATCATTGCAGGTTACACCATAAAACTATATCAATACATTAGGCCAAGCAAACTTGATTCCTTGTTTAGCGTCCCCGCCCGCACGCTTTTAGAGGGGCCGCCCCTACAAGGATACCGGATGTTGAAGGCAGCTATTTTTTGTCGCGCGTAGGTCTGTAGGTGCTAGTTGTGCAAAGTTGGCTCTTCTTGCAGTGATTTGTAGAGTAACACGGCTTTTTGTATGCGTTTCTGTAGTAGCTTGCAATCGTTGCCTGGTCCGTCGTGAGTGTTGAAACCTTCGCAAACAAGTTCAAGGTTCTTGAAAATTGAGTAGGAAATGAGGAGGAAGTGGCAATGAATTATGGAAATGAACCGCCCGCCCGCATGCAATAGTAGGGTTTCCATGGCGCTAAACAAGCAATCAAGTTTGCAATCAATGTGTGTGTGTGTGTGCGTGACAGAAGTGGGATGTTTGTGGGGCGGGACTAGACTAGTGATGTGCGACCTTCTTACTTCATTTTTCGAACTCCGCAAAGATTGTTCAAGAACATTGGGCATGGGCTGGAACAACTACAAGCGGATGTAATGAGGGAGCAGCAGTACTAGTCAAAGTGGACGTAATGTGGGAGCAGCAGTAGAAGCGGATGCAATCAGGGAGCAGCAGTTGAAGCGGACGCAATCGGGGAGCAGCAGTTGAAGCGGACGCAATCGGGGAGCAGCAGCCGACGCGGACACAATTGGGGAGCAGTTGAAGTCGACACAATCAGGGAGCAGTTGAAGTTGACGCAATCGGGGAGCAGCAGCTGAAGCGGACACAAACGGGGCGGATCGATGCGATCGGGGAGCAGCAGCTGAAGCAGACGCAATCGGGGAGCAGCAGCTGAAGCAGACGCAATCGGGGAGGAGCAGCTGCAATCTGGGAGCAGCAGCTCAGTGCATGCACAGAGAGATGTCCAGCGCCAGATTACTTACATAGGCGAACGAGGGGGAAGTAGCTGAACGAGCGAAGCGAGTGAAGCTACATCAGAAAGACCCCGACCTGCAGCTGGTCGGAAACAGACTTGTCACTTTTAGTAAGGAAAGGCTCAAAAAACCTCCATAAAGTGCATCAACTGATTCAGTGACACCACAACAGACCAATGCCTCACACCCCAGGTCCACTGTTCCAGCCGACTCCAGAAGCAGCTAAGCATACCCAGCAAGAGACAGTCCCATTTCCACTTCCCACATGGGTCAAATAACTTGGACTAGAGTATACTCAATTAGAATGACTGTGCGATTTAACACATAGTCCGCCACTTCTCCAAACAATTATTTTTTAATTAAGGGGCCTTCACCAGGTGAACCTGTAGACTGTAGTGTTACCTAACTACATGTATCACAGCAACATGCATGCAGACAGGGACGGCTAGTGGCAGCTGTGCATTTGTTCTGTGACAGAGAAGAAAAGTGACGTGTTGAATGTACAAAAGTGATGAGGGAGGGGAGGGATTGCTGAGCAGAGACTATTCAGGCCATGTAAAAGCAGGGGACCACAATCCCTGTCAATGTTAGAAATATGTTCCTACGGCCCTGGTACAATACCCGAAAAGATAGGTATCTACCAGTCCATCCCACCGATAGGCACCTGCTAGACTCTTCATGGTTCCAGGTTTGATTCTACCATCTCATGTAGTGTATCATCTCCACAATTTCAACAGCAACAAAAAAAAATTCTTTGCTACGTGGTGGGGGGCCAACTTTGCTAATAATTTTATAGCTATCTGTAATTTGCTTAACCAATCCTTTGGCATTCTGATTTGCTTGCTTAGTAAGAGTGCCTCATACAAGTATGTGACCAAGAGGAACCACACCAACTTGGTCTAAAGCGGGAATATGTAAGAGTCTTTATTATAAGACTAACTGAACCTGAACGGATGACCCCTGAATGCTGCAATCTGACCGGATACATTTCATGTTGCTGAACCGAATATTTCGCTTTATCCATGCAGCATTTTGCCATATTGGTTCAGCTCTTCGCGCGACCGGAATAGGCGCTGCTGATTGGGTGGAGTCATAGTTACCAAAGACGGCAATGTATTATTAGCTGTTGTTTTTCTGCTCAAGCCAATGAAAGCGGACCTCAGCAAGAGAGTGTTTCGGAGTATTATTGTCCTGACAAACTGCTGCCCAACTCGTCAGAAGGCCTGACGTAGGCTTGACTCAACCCCTAGGTACTGCCATGTCTGTCGATCGAAGAAGCTAGATCTGGACGACAAGTGAGAGTATATATTATCCACTCCTTAGGTCGGGAAGTACTGGAGAATATATTTGGTTCCTGGCTTCTGTATTGGCCCTACCTGCGGTTGGGCCAATACTGCCAGCCTTGAACCGAATATTCTCCTGCACTCGCTAATCCGATCGGTCCGGTCGGGTTGTCACCACGGCCACTTGGAACTGATAAGTACATTTTACTGGTATCAGGAAAAAATTAGTGTCCTGATGTAATGCCTAATTGGATTAGTGGAAATTCCAGGAATTGAATTTCTACCACTAGATTAGATGTATATCAGAGGAGGTTGGACACAGTCATGTGACCTGCGAATTTATATGGCGGTTTACAATACCGAATTATGTTTTCGGTAGTCTTTACGAGTATCTCGACAAACGTGGCATCATTCGAAAGCGTACATTCCAAATATGCCGTCAACTCCCGGGTCACTTTGGCTGTACGGCCTCTTGAAGGATCGGCCACGCGGGATGGCGGAGAAGACACACTCCCGGTACTCCAACTGGAAGCCTTCCCAACCTGAAGCATCTTCAACGTACTCCTACCTTTCAAACTCCACAACTGCAGCTTCACTTCTCGTTGGCAATTTCGATTTCGCTCAGTCCCTGGCCATATTGACTTGAGAACGAGGCTGGCAAAGTTAGGAACGTAAAACACACAATTATTTCCATTCAAGTGCAGCACATACATGTAGTCACGTGCGCAGAAGATGTGTCCAACCTCCTTGAAGATGTGTCCAACCCCTTGAATATGTATGGTGGTTTAATTACGGGTAGTGTCACACTAGTCACTACTGTCACACTAGTCACTACTGTCACACTAGTCACTACTGTCACACTATATATTCACGGTAGTCACTACTGTCACACAACTTACTACTGTCACACAAGTCACAACTCCTACACTAGAGTCACGGTTGCCACTACCGTCACACTAGTTATGGTACTAACTACTGTCACACTGTCACCATTGTCACACGAGTCATGGTAGCCACTACTGTCACACTATATACACGACCAAAATTAATGTCGCGGATACTATTTATTTCATCACGCCATTTACTGCGGCTACTATTCAAGGGCGGCCACTAATCGAAGGCGACGTTTATTATTAAACTCAGCATAAACAAGGAAGCGAGGAACCAGATTTGAGCACCACGTATGCACAGAGAAGAAGTTTTGTTTCAGCCCTGGGCCGTGCGATACCGTCATAAACGCCAAAGCCATTACTGTCACGAAGATTTCGCCGGTCACATGTCGCTCGACCTCAGAAAACGGCAAACGCTTAGACAGCTCTCGGGGATATATATATGACCAACAATCAGTTCTCCTCTCTTCACACTCACAGCGAAACAGTCACGGTCCTCGAGGGCTAGACAGAGCGCTTCGATTGATCACCGACCGTTCGAATACTAGCCGTGGCTACTAAACAAGGGCGGCGTTTATTTCATGCAGCCCTTCTGGAGGTGCAGCTATTAATTCGAGGGCAGCCACTAATCAAGTGCAGCATTTGATCGCGGAAATATGGTAGTCACGGTAGTCACCACTGTCACACTAGTCACCACTGTCACACTAGTCACTACTGTCACATTAGTTACAGAATTAGACATTAGACAGTCACTACTGTCACACTAGTCACAGTAGTCGCTACACTGTCACACTAGTCACAGGAGTCACACTATTTAATCACGGCAGTCACTACGGTCACAGTAGTATGGTCACGGTAGTCACCACTGTCACACAAGTGACAGAAATCACTACTGTCACACAAGTGACGGTAGTCACTATACTGTCACACTGGTCACTTAGCCTCCCCACACGCACAACACGGAAGTGGACCTGGTGACACTTGCAAAATTCCCGTATGTGCTGAGCTCAGCAGTCTTGATTTCGGGTAGGCGAATCACGTTCGTCCATTGCCAATTACTGCGTAGTAATTACATTCTTTAGCCCGTGAAATGTGTAGCCGTTTGATAAAACCGCTGTTCTAGCCTTCAAGACTCTCCTCTGGTCGCTCCTTGGCAAGGACTTTCTACTTAGCCATCACCAATAATATTAACAGCTACCTTCCGTGTGATTTCGAATGCATCCAAGTAAGGAGTGTAATCGCTTACGTAATTATGCTGACTGAGCACATACAGAAATTTTTCCAAGTGTCATCAGGCCCTCTTCTGCGTTCCGCGTGAGGGCCTGGGTACGAGGCTACTGGTCACTGTAGTCACTACTGACACACTGGTCACTACTGTTACACAAGTCACTACTGTCACACTACTAGTCACAACTCCCACACTAGTAAGGTCGACTTGTTTTGACCTCTGGGGGAGGAGTAGTACCTCCTTTGAATGGGTACAGACAGCATGTAGGCTCTTGGATGGGATCAGCATAGAAGGTAATGTGGTCTTCCGGCAATCACTTGTGATCGGCAACTATCCAGCATAGTCACGGTAGTACCTCCTTTGAATGGGTGCAGACAGCAGTGTGACAGTGTGAAAACCCTTCCAGGCTCTCCGCGCTTGTCGTACTGCAAGCGACAAAAGCTGGGGTGGAGGCCTGGGAACGAGGCTATACTCAGCGATTGTAAGTTGAAAGGTGAGAAGCCTTAGAGATGTGTAATAAATTGATCAGGAGTCCCACGAGTCATGAATATTAACAGTCGCATTCAAAGGGTTAAGTGACTGGTCTGATTGATTAATTGAACCTTGAACCTAGATCCTTCATTCTGCAGAAAAGCTGGCCAGGATCCAGACATATTTTCCCTCTACTTCTCACTTTATCCAAATGCTTAACTCTTGTGACTAAGAGGCCAGATAAGTAGCTGCCAGCCCTTACTGCACCGATAAACTCGGGCCTTTCCATGGTTCTTGAGTGGATATATACTTGTTGCTTATACTATTATGACGTACTACACATGGCCGGAAACAGCATAATTTGTAAACATTATAGTACCATACTGAAGGGGACCCAATCTAATGATGAAGTAACCTTGAATCAAATGTGCTAGAACCCAAGAACCAAGTGACCATGTTTGCAAACTGCAGTTACTAATGCTTCTATGATATTTTGCCAGAAATATACAGTGCTTAAAAATTTAATGCCAAAAATACAAATTTTTTCAATTTTATGTGGGAGATTATATATAGGTACATACCGGTATGAACGGAGATGGTCCAGCTAGTGACACACTCTGCTAATGGTACCTATTGATTTTCAATGATGCCAATTGCTAAAATTCATCGTTATAAGTCACTTCAAACCAATCTAATTATGTTGTTTTACGAGGGGCAACCGCACTCCTGATAGCCATTGCAACGCCGGCTGCGACTCGCCGGCGCCGTAGCGAAAGCGCAGTTAGTTCCAATTAACGCACATGCCACGTGGCAACAACGCTCTGTCGATCGCTAGCAATGGCAGCCAAAGGGAAGACACGAAGTTATTACAGCACTCATAACTTAGCCAGCACGGTGAGTTTTGGCATGCAAACGACAGCGATCACGGCCGTGTGGTCAGAATCTTCGTGTGCCTTTCCTAAGAACGGTACTGCCACCGGAAGTCGGAGAGAGCGCTCGAGCAATGGTGGCCACGGCGAGACAAAAGCGCTTGTATCTCCATCGCCAAGGTGAGTTTCAGCACAATTATTATACGTTTGTCTAACTGCATGATAGCCATCACGACGGTGTAGTCAGAATCTCCGTAGACCTTTCCTGCGAGCTATGAGGTTTGATTATTTACATTACATTACGCGGCACAATTTTTCCCCTATCAGGAGTGTAATGATTGGTTATACACTAACATACCTTCAACAGGTATCAACACAAGTGGTCCGGTAGCCTCGTTCCCAGGCGCTCGGTATAATTGGGGAGAGAGCACCTGGTTTCCACTGTTCGCGCATGCGCGGCTCCCCTGGTTTTCGTGGGGAACTTGGAAACTACTGTTATACTAGTCTGTGTTGCACGACCGTACATTTACTGAAACACGGGATTCATTTTACACCTATAAGATGCAGCTCTGTTCAACCAAGCCGTGCCGTACGACTTCGGTAAGATCGGAAAGCCAGGACGGTGCTGAGGACGAACAACTGGTAGCAATACAGAACGTACATAATGGTTAAATACGGCAACTTTCTGTGGGGTCTTACTGGGTCTCTATCGTGCTTCGCGTCCACTTCGGAAAGGTAGAAGTGGCGTATCGCCATCCACAGACTTCGAAACCACGTCCTCGCATGATGCTGGAGTTGTAGATTTTACCGAATATTTGTCCGTGTTATTACAGCTTACGTATCTCTATGAATTTTACGGAGAATGTAACGGAACTGCTCGCGCATGTGCGAACAGTGGATACTAGGCGCTCTTCTCCCCAATTACCGAGCGCCTGGGAACGAGGCTAGTGGTCCGGCTATTGACACACTCTACTAATGGTACCTATGGATTTTCAAGAATGTTTGCTAATACCTTGTTTACACGACACAAAAATAACCGATCCGTGCCCAAGATAACCGAACCATACCGCGCTCGTAACCGTGCCGGCGTGCGTTTACACTAGATCAAAAATAACTGTGCTGAATCAATTATTGAGGGCGTGATCGAACACGTGCGCATCAGTATAAGTGCTTCTCTGGAGCTAGCTACTGTGCTAGAGCCCTCTATGGCTACCTTGCGTTTGCGGAAAGTTTCTCGATCTGCTGTTACGATGTATGCGTTCGTTTACAGAACACCGGCTGTCGGAGTAGAAGCCACGCCAGGCTGGGTACGACGTTGTTCATTCAACGCAGAGCAAGACAACATGCTGTGCTTGTCATACTTCTTTCTCAGCTATTATTGGCTACTCTGAAAGCACCGAGGAGAGAGTGGGTTCGTCTCAGGTACGTTGTATACTCAGTAAGTGCTCACTGTGGTCATACGGTCTTCGTTAGGTTCCGGTACTGGATTGAGACCGCTAGCAGAACGGTTCTAACCGTGCTGGCATGGCACGGTTAGGTGGTCCAAGAACGGTTATTCTAGCACGGTTCTAGCACGGTTCAGTACAGTTCAGTTAGCGTTTACACAGCAATTTAATAACTGTGCCAAACCGTACTCAACCGTGCCAGCACGGTTGTTTTGTGTCGTGTAAACGGGATATAAATTTCATTGTGAAAAGTCACTTCAAACTAATCATCTAATCTTCTATGGGGAAAATGTATTGTATTACAGTAAATGATTGCTAAAAGTAACTTCACAGTCAAAAGTTGGGGTGGTCCAGGCATTTTTGCACATGGTACATCAGTACCATTGGTTTCAGGGTGGAGCTCAAAAGTCACAAACTGCTTGTGTGGCTTTGATGCAACTCGGGTAAATATTCAGTTCTACGTAGCACAACAGATTTGAAATTGCTTCACCTTCAATTCTTTTCCATTAAAACTCTTTAGGGCCCAAATTTCTTTCTCTAGGTCATTTTCAGTCTATAGAACTTCAACATACCCTAATTTCTGTTCCCTGGCATTGCTAGGCTCGAAACTGCACACACAGGTAATTTCAGCATATACGTGACTTAACCACACCCACCAATTAACGGACTTGCAATCAAGCCTCCCGAGAAATGGCAACCCGCTGTAGCTGAAAAACGTGCGATGTATGCTGGAAATGGAGGCCCTACAAAGTCAGACGGCTACTTTCAGACCACATTTATGCCAAAAACGATGGAAATGGCCCTCCCAGTGCCGACCAAGACCTTTCTACCGCGGAGACCAGACACGGCCATGCCCTCTGGGTGCACCCACCCACCTCCCTCTGTCCCACCCTTTCTGCTGTCTCAGAACCTATCTCCCAAGGACATTGCCGGAAGTCACATGATGAAGCTGAAAGTGTTATGACGACATTTGGCGCTATGGGCCCTAAAGGGTTAAGAGCCCTAACTAGTCAGTAATATAATTCATAGCCCTATATACTCACCACTCATTTCACACACGCGCTGGAAAGCCTTCAGAGTAACTCGGTGGGATGTCTCATTCCGCGGAGAGTGAGCAGGGATCCTACGTTAGCGCCCCTAGTCCGGGGGGACATTATTCACTCCGACACCGGTACAGTTCCAGGATCAGGTGAGGGATGTTTTCATTCTCGTCAACGACTTCTTTCACGTCGTGCAGTTTGACCGTCTTTTCCTCCTGCCCTGTCTGAGGGTCACGATCAGCCATGGCTACCAGCGCAGCTAATCACCTGCATGCGGTTCTCTTGACCTTTGCCCCGAAGCCAATGGAGGCTACACTTAGTCTCGTGCCCAGACCTTGTACCTGTCCCTAACGTCTGGGATCGAACGAGACTACGATCACGATACACTACTATAATATTGGAAGTCAGTTTACGGACGTTTACGGATCCTGCTGAGCTTACATCTTGAAGCTGCATGCACTCAGACGAATGCTGCTCCAGTCAAGCTACCACCTGAGGTAGGGTTAGAGTTAGGGTTAAATGTTGTACTCTCAGAAGAAGCTCTTAGGCTGGATGTCGAGAGCAAGCATCCGGAAGAGATGTGGGCATTAATTAGGACACAACGCTGTGTGTGGTTTGTGGGAGATTGCCGTGTAAGGCTCTGCAAAGTTGTGTTAATGGTGTCTTAGAGTCCTATGCCCATTGAGTGCCTGGAGGAATGGCTTGTTATTTGGAGGAATGGCTTGAAAAGATTTGTGGAGACCCCTTGGTAAGGATGTGCAAAAATATGGTGTACAGCTTCAAGGGGAGGTCACGTCCATAGATTCTGCAGTCACAGCTGCGACCGCGGGTCAAAACTTTGACCGCTCTTTTGCGCGGCTTGACCGTTGACCGCGCTGATTTTCGAGGCTTTGACTGTTGACTGCGCTGATTTTCAGACTTTGACCGTTGACTTTGCGATAGTATACGGAAAATGCGTAGCAACTCCACCCCTTCCGGCCGAATTCCTTAGTATACGGGTTGACCGTACGCGGTCGCAGCTGTGACTGCGGTGCTTATTGGCGTGACTGCCCCTTGCAGCTTGTGATTATTGGGGTTTATACTGGGCTATGCCCTCAAAGGGATGTAAAGGAAAAAAGTGAAACATTTTCTTTCAAGACAAGTACCGTATGGCCAGAAAATTTGGCGGGAATTAAATTTGGTGGATTGGCTCTAAAAGGCTGTGAATTGCATTTGGTGGATTAAAATTTTGGGGGATTTGGAAATTTGCAGAGTGAGAATGATGTCATACTTACTAACTGAACAGCTGCGTGGCAGCGGAGCGCTCCGTGAGATCGAGTCGGTAGGCTGCGATGGAGTCCGAGTTTGCGGTACTGTGTTTGAGGTACCACGTCTACAAAAACCTCTGGGATGCGAGTGTAGGAGAGGAACTGCCATGGGAGTGGTACGCAGTAGCAGTGATGCGAAGGAGCGCCATCGTCATCGGCCATAAACCCATGAAGATATCAACTGCTTGCTTGCTATTTCTGGCCGATCAGCTGCTTGCTCACTATTTCTGGCAGATCAGTGAGAGAAGTACATTAGTATTATGAGTGCTTGCGGCGAGAGCTAGCTCGAGCGTTGCTACGAGACCCCGCCCACAACATGTCATGACAAAATATTGGCGGAATTTAATTTGGCGGTGCGTTCGTAATCCGCCAAACCGCCAAATTAAATTCCCCACCATATTTTCCGGCCATACAGTAGTTTCATGTATTGCCCCCAATTACACAGGGATCATGGATGAAAACACTCCATCATCTCAGGCAGCCAGAATGTCGAGAACACTTTGCCCTGTCAATGGACGAAATGAAGGTACGAAGTGGCTTATTTTTCAAGAAAGACACTGGCGAACTCGCAGGGTTCTGCAACTTGGGGAGAGGTTAACCAAGATCTCGAGAATCTTTCCAAGTCTTGACCTCCACTTCAACGGCAAGTGCTACCCCAGCACTAGCAGATGCTGGTGTTCATGATTCGACCAATTTTAAGCCATCTGTTTCCTTCCCAGTTGCCATGTGAAGCTGTACCCAGTCATTTGGGAAGTTGTTGAGGTACTCGATCTGCATGGCATTCCTATTTTATCCTTGACGAGTGACGGAAACAGCCCGAATAGACGATTTTACCGTTTATGTAGCCTCACCAATGCTGGACCGACATACAAGACCAAGAACCTCTACCTTGAGCGTGAGCTGTATTTGTCTGTGACCCAACGCATTTTCTTAAGACGGCAAGGAATTGCCTGTCGAACTCCTATGCACACTCCCAAGAGCAGGAAACTTCATGTTACATGTAACTACGCACAGTATCACAAGTCAGTCAGGCATGCATTGCAATAGTGCTGCAGGCATGAGTGACACTACGGAGTGTATTAATTCATGCTTTGGCATTCTTATTTGTTTGTGTAATCAAGGTAGAAATGGACAGTTATCTGTGCTGGTTCGAGTCCCACCATGCTATCCGAGATTTTACTTCTCTCCCAGTACATGTAGTTGACTCACCTGTAGCCTAAGTATAGCCTCATTCCCAGTCACACGCCCAGCTTTTCGTCGCTGCCGTACTAAGCAGAGACGAAAAGCTGGGCGTGGGACTGGAAACGAGGCTAGCCTAAGTAATGAGTAGGTGTGTTTTTGAAGGCTTCCTCACATGATACAGTTTACACTGCATCCTTCAAGGGTATGTAAAGTTGGGGACCTGGTTTGACAGCCATGGCGATTATGCCTCCAGCTTTAACCAAAATGTGGGAGTGCTGCTGACTCTACTCCACAATGGCAACCCTTTTGTCAGGAAGGTACGTGGGTGGAGTCGTTAGTATATTGGCATCACATTGCATCATCATTACAGATTTTCTTTCTCTTCTACATGTAGGAGTTGACCCAAACGAGTGCGTTAAATCTTGAAGGAGTTTTAACCTGATACAGTTCACAGCACATCCTTCGGAGGGTATGTACAGCCGTCGGTCCCGGGGTGCTGGTTCATGTTAGCATTCAGTTGCTAGTTTTGGTTACCTCCTTAGCCAATCTGTGGTGGTCTCCCGTATAGATGGGAAAAGATGTGAATGACACATAATTATTGTACTAGTACAATCATGACACCCTTACATGACTTATACAGGCACAGTACATTGAGCTCCAGCGTCGAGTCTGCAGACCTAGTGAAACTAGTTGTTGACCAGAAGGAGGATGTCAAGTGAAGAGAACGAAGCAGGAGTCAGTCAACTCTGCTTAGACATTGGCAGAATAAAGTATTTTCATTGTCTCTTAAAATTCTGTGTTTCTTCTTCGTTTCTGTTTTACCAATAATTGTTTTTTATCTGCACTATGTATATACATACATATTCTTACAAACATATTATCGTGAATTGTCTTGGGGGTTGCATGACATCATTATTGCAGTATGCGAACAATAATTCCTGGTGTTGATCTTAATAATGGCCTGCAGTTTGATCACTGCGATTCATTACTACAGCTGATAATAATATTCCATGAATAGCAGCTCATGCATGCAATTGATCCGAGTCTCCCTATACAAAGAGGGAAATTATGGGACATAATATGCACTGCATGTACCACCAAGTCCTGGTTGACACACCATATTATGACCTAATCTTCATAATTATGACAATAACATGTCCTGCAGTTAACTTATCCGTGTGTAGAGTACACATAATTTTATGGACCCACAATATGTCTTCAGCAGCTACACCATGCACCATATGCAGACATGCTGGATACATGGCCGGGGATACTATAATAAGCTGTAGCCCATGAAAGATCTATCAGCAGTTTCAGATTTCAATGACAGTGTTCCAGAGATACAAGGAAATTTTAATGATGACCAGAAAATTAATGATGATTACAATTTGAAATGAAACATAATAGACCAGCTTTGGGGTTGATGTGCCCTTGATAGTCATACTGACGAGAGTATATCGATATCAACTTGGCTCATGTATCACTATCTGGCTAGGAGTTTAAGGCAATGCAAAACAACACCACGTGACAGAGATCCTTGGGCTGGATACTGGCACCAACTTGATACTCAGGGTCTCCAGTGACGTGTCCTGTGTGGTTGTGGAAGCACGTGAGGGCACCACTGCTAGTACTGCCACACATGTTGGTGGCTATGAGGTCTGAGGTCTGCTTGCAACACTTGGCTAAGGAAGACAATTGCTATTCCCATAATTTGTCTGTGTGTTTGTATGTATACCATGTGTGCGTGTAGTGTGCATGTATGAGTGTGTGTATGTGTGCATAATATTATTATGTGTGTGTGTGCGTGTGTGTGTGGTGTGTGCAGTGTGTGCAGTGTGTGCATGTGGTGTGTGCGCATGTGTGTGTGTGTGGTGTGTGCAGTGTGTGCATGTGGTGTGTGCGCATGTGTGTGTGTGTGGTGTGTGAAGTGTGTGCATGTGGTGTGTGTGCATTGTGTGTGTGTGATGTGTGAAGTGTGTGCATGTGTGTGTGTGTGCATTGTGTGTGTGATGTGTGAAGTATGTGCATGTGTGTGTGGTGTGTGCATGTGGTGTGTGTGCATTGTGTGTGTGGTGAGTACATGTGTGGTGTGTGAGAGGAGAGGGGTGAGTAACAACTGCAGATCTGAAGAGGATGCACAAACAGTGCATGTCTGCAACTGAGTCGAACAGACTTACGCTACACTCCACAGGAGTCCTGAGCTGGTTGCCTCGGCAACGGGTAAGTGATTTCCACCCCCAGTTCCATACAGATGGGGACAATTAAGAGGGAGAGCAAAGAACCCAACAGACACACAGAGAAGGCAATATTTATTGACTGGTCGTGGAGCTGAGAAACCTAGAAAGGAGAAGTTTGTGCATGTGCAGCAGAGCCATAAACTGGATTCAGTGGTTCTGTTCCCAGCTCTCTCCTTAGGAACCAGCCTGGGACTGATATACATTTTGTAACATGTCAGTCCTAACATAAACTGACCTCAATTAACTTAACCAAAAGAGACAGAGGATGGCCATTGCGAGGGTGATGTTCTTGGTGTAGTCTATGATCAGACCAGCCATGGTAGCACCCACCAGGCCAAGGAAGATCATCGGAGCTCCCCACAACCCAGCCTCTTTCTGTTGCACGTGTGCATTTGTGAGAGTGTACGTGTGTGTGTGTGTGTGTGTGTGTATGTGTGTGTGTGTGTGTGTGTATGTGTGTGTGTGTGTGTGTGTGTGTGTGTGTGTGTGCATGCGTGTGTGTGTGTGTGTCACTACAAAGAACTAGAAAGTCACTATCACCAAGAGTTCACTTGTAACATCAGTATAGCCATAGGGACAGAGGATCTGTGGTTGCAGAGTAAGGAAGGCGTTGAAGAGTCCTGCTCCTGATCCCCATGTCACAGAATGGCCAGCTGGCCAGTGTTAATATTACTAGCACAGCCAACCTTTGACCTTTAGAAGAGGCTATGATACACAGGGCGCTCTCCTACCTTTATCAAACCTCGGAAGAAGGCATGCAAGGTTTGCTTGTCGGGCTCAGCACTTGGGGCTAGTGGGATGGGAGGTCGGCTCCACCAGAACACTACCACACCCAGGGAAGCCCCTACACCAGCTGGAATAGCATATAATTATCCATAGCTGCAGGGTGTGTGTGAGGGTGTGAGGGGTGTGTGTGTGTGAGGGATGTGAGTGTGAGGGTGAGGGACGTGAGGGGTGAGGGATGTTATGATGTATGGTGCTGCCAGTTGCATCACAGCTATCCCCCGGGCCCAGAGGGTTTCCTACACAAAGACAACATTCCACTGTTCATTGTGTGCACACGTAGGCCATAGCCATAAACCACAGCCGCTACAGTAAGTCAGGTCACAGCACGAATTCTCGGAATCAGAGTGTTCACATGGGGGAAGGAGGGAGGGAGGGAGGGAGTGAGTGAGTGAGTGAGTGAGTGAGTGAGTGAGTGAGGGAGGGAGGGAGGGAGGGAGGGAGGGAGGGAGGGAGGGAGAGCAGAGGTGCATGAGTGTCGGATAATCTTACCTCAGCATTAACACCTCTGCCTAGACTCACCTATCCAGCAGCACAGCAAGGCTGGACTGGATATCACCCACGCGCCATCCACCTCACTCAAACTCGTCGACCCTGACAGAGACTGCAGACGCCCTCTACCTAGTACACAGGGGCCATATTCTGGTGGGAGGACGCCTGATGCATGCATCGTCTTGACAACGTGCTTCAAGGTGGATCGGCTGCTCAAGATTGTCACTGTAGAGCTTGCAAGGTAGACAATTCTCTCAATCACATTGTCATGGAGGAGGGGAAGGGCAAACTTCCACTGTTGCTTGTAATGGGCCAAGTGTTGAAGGAAGAGGCAAATGCTACGAGTTTCTTCAAGGGATTGAAGATCAGTGACACACTCAAATATGTCCAGTGCGTGGCGGAAGAATGCACAGCAGCGTGGTAATATTAGAGCGCTACACGGTACCTCTTAATCCTTCACCCATAGAGTCCAGTCGGAAAGCTAAGTATTGTAATCGCTAATTACCTACGGTGTGGGCACTGACACAAAGGGAGGAGAATACTAATGTGTACAGTACACCTGTGAGAGGGTTAATTATAATGTGTGAGCTTCATGGCCACACCGGATACCGTCTCAGTTCTTCGCTAGCTAGGTCTAAAGTCCCCTATTCTGTGTATTTTTACTTCCCCTGAGTCACTACTGTATGTGCTATCCATATGTCTGCCTGTGTCCTCTTGACAATGCTCTTATTTGCACCCCTTTATTATTGCACTGCATTTTGTTCCCTTGTTGTCTTGTACGCCTACATACCTGAGATGCTTGATACAATATGCCACTAAGGAAGCCCAAGACCACCACAGAGGTTGCTTATTGTTGATGGCACCAAGGAGCCCGAGTAACAGCGCTGGTCTAGGAACGAGACTGTGCAGAAGCGCAGATTGGGCCTATGGGAATTGGGGATCCGGCTAAAGCTAGCGCATGGGCGCATAGTGTATTATCTCATCACGTGATCATTATGCGTGGTGGGCGGTCCTAAACGTCAGGTCCTTACCCGATTTCCGTATAGTATAATAGCTCATGAGAGAGAATGCTCTAGCTCAATAGACCAGGCTAGCCATTCAAAAATTAAACATGAGTGGCAACTGCACTCCTGGTAGTGTCACTGGCAGTTGAAAGATTAGGCTACCCGTGGGCCACCATTGCTCACTTCTAGTGTCATTGGTAGTACGTTATAACTTGTGCATTAATTGGGATGAGCCATAAGCTTAGCCTCGTACCCAGGCCCTCACGCGGAACGCGAAAGAGGGCCTGGTGACACTTGGCAAAATTCCCGTATGTGCTGAGCTCAGCAGTCTTGATTTCGGTTAGGCGAATCACGTTCGTCCATTGCAAATTACTGCGTAGTAATTACATTCTTCACCCCGTGAAACGTGTAGCCGTTTGATAAAACCGCTGTTCTAGCCTTCAAGACTCACCTCTGGTCGCTCCTTGGCAAGGGCTTTCTACTTAGCCATCACCAACAGCTACCTTCCGTGATTTCGAATGCATCCAAGTAAGGAATGTAATCGCTTACGCAATTATGCTGACTGAGCACATACAGGAATTTAGCCATGTGTCACCAGGCCCTCTTCCGCGTTCCGCGTGAGGGTCTGGGTACGAGGCTACCATTAGCTAGCCACCTACGAGCAGCCTGGGAATGAGGCAAACACTCAGACCTCATGCAGAGATGACTTGCTAAATTGAGGCTGGAGCATTGGCCTTACTGCATGATTGAATGATATCACAATGGTAGAATCCAAATGTTCATGTGTGCCTACCCTGCTAAAGTACTAGTACTAGTTCTTTTGAAAAATTCCACCAGAAGTGCAAGAAGGTATACTTCCACCATTACTAACAGGTGCCATGTGTGGCACGATCACTACTGTGATTATTTTACCTTCATTCACAAAGGTTCATTGCTGCCCAAGCAGCAGCCCAACCAGGTCACGAGCCGACGTCGCCACCACATTGACCTGCATTTTCTCTCGACCAGTTTTGGTACACACAGACGCCCGGACACCATGCGATGATTCTGGGAACGAGACGAAGTCAACACCGACCTCTGACCTCCAGACCTCCTGTTACGCATGTGGGCGGGGCTGTAGCTGACAGGCATGGATCGCAAGCACTGAGATATTTTGTAGAGCCGGCTGAATGTTGACTATATCCAGCAAATTCTCGTAATCCAAGGGGCACCTTCTCTGAGCAATCTATCGGGGATTCCATCGGGCCCAGCTGCTTTATTGGGGTCAATCCTACATAGCTCTTCATATACTTCACTCTGAGTCAATACTACATCCCTACATCACTCCTGGTAGACCTGAGCTCCTCAAGCACTTTTGGTCTTCCCGAGTGAACACTGAACTGGGTTGGACAGTGATTTTTCTTTGTTTCATGACAGCCCATCTTCGAGGAGTTGCACAGTCTTGCTCTTGAGATCCGCATGAGTTAGTTTTGCACTTAGTCTGGTACCCAGACCCGGGCCACGCTAACTGGGAATCGGATGGAATGGAGTCTGGGAACAAGATTTTAAAAACTGGCCCATTGCAGGTTTCACGGTTTCAGTCATCAAGGTTGAAGCGGAGAACTTGACATGGCAGGGGTAGGTGGACATAGTGGTATTTTCAGTGTCACTATAATGTATGATTGTTGTACATGTAATAGACGATTTCGACATAATTTCTCTTAAGGTAACGGAGGGGGTTTCCGGACAGTAGGGGATTTCCGGACACTGCCGCTCTGTAGTAGCAGTTTTTGCCAACAACTGCACAGCGTTGGAAAGTTCGAAGGTAGGGTATGCATTGGGCAAGTGGAAAACGCGGATACGGTCGGACGCGGACGCGGACGCGGACACGGACACGAACCAAAACTCATTTTTCAGCCCTTTGCAGTGTAGGACAGAAGCTAAACATGGTTATTCATTCGTTAACCCTTTAAGCCCTATTGACGCATGAATGCGTCATTTAGACCCTATGCACATGTAGGGCTTCTCATCAGTCCAAAAAGAGACCAAAAAGGCTTCAGAGGGCCTAGGGACGACTTTCAGGCACGAACTCAAAAATTTGGTCAGATTTCGGCGCGCCTCCCCCACTAAACGTACAAGCGGGGGGGGGTTTCGAAGGGGGGGCGGCAGCCCCCCCTTCGGGTTGTCGTGGGCGTCTTTTGATTTTAATGAGATTCATTGACCCGAGAATTTTTGATTCTAATGATATTCATAGACCCCACCCAGGGCCTCAAGAAAACCTGCAAATTGGTGGTGTAAGGTGTGCCATCAGTCAGATCTGGCCCAAGTTTAGGGAAATGCTGGGCGAAAATCCGGCTGACATCCACCTTTGACCTCCGATTGCTGGGCTTGTGGGGGGTCATGAATATCATTAACGGTATTGCCAGAGAGGTCTCTCCATGTGTGCGGGCCCCACCAAGTTTGGCCGCTGAGGAGCGAATGCTGTGGGAGAGGAGTACCTACGAAAGTGGTGTGCGCTGAATGCATGAAAATGTGTTGTCTTGGTGGGAAGAATTCGGTGGTTAAAGGGTTAAAGTTGCTTGCTTAGCCTATTGAACCGCCTTTCATCGAGTCAGCAGAGGTCAAAGGCCACGTGCATATTTAATAAGCTTCAACAATGAAAGTTCCAGCTTCGATCAGCCATCGTCATAGATGGTATAGGAATATTATTTCTGCTTCCTATGCTTTGTCAAAAGGCTTGAGTTTGGTTTCTGCAATAAATAAATGCTCTTCTAGTCTTTTCGTTGAAGCTCATTAAATATGCACGTGGCCTTTGACCTCTGCTGACTCGAGGAAAGACATGAAAGGCGGTTCAATAGGCTAAGCAAGCAACTTTAGCGAATGAATAACCATGTTTAGCTTCTGTCCTGCACTGCAAAGGGCTGAAAAATGAGTTTTGGTTCGTGTCCGTGTCCGCGTCCGTGTCCGCGTCCGACCGTATCCACCTTTTCCACTTGTCCGTACCGTATGCATGCGCACTTACCATAATTCGGAAGAATTGCTAACGGAGCGAATGTGAGGGGCATGAATGCCGTGTCCGGAATTAAAAGACTGTCCGGAAACCCCCTCCGTTACCTTACCTTGGGGTGTGGTTGTAGCTACAAAAAGCTAGAGCTAGCCACTGGTGGTGCTATGGAGGGATCAGTTGGAATATTCGGCACCGGAGGTCAGCTAGTACCTGCCCTGGCCCTGATATATCTACCCTAAGTATTGAACTGACTTCTGGTACCGTATATTCCAACTTAGCCTCGTACCCAGGCCCCGACCGCCCAAGAAAGAAAGGGCCTGGTATCCACTGTTTGCGCATGCACGTGAAATCTTGGGACTACCATGTTACGTCCGTACAACCACGACGTCAAAATCGTTTACTACCGCTATGTGGTCCGTGCAACTTTCCTGAACAACGACGGAGTTCGACGATTGAGCGCTCTCCTATGACCTTCAGTGACTAAGTACCTCTCCAGCCGGAACAGGTAGCCTCTATTTCGGCCGTTTGCACAAAGAAAGACGATTTTACACGGCCCACCCACCGAGTTTGAAATGTCTGTGTGACACGAAGGATTACTGTTCGTCATGGACTGTGAGTTAGCAAGAATCACTAGCAATCCGGGGCAGTATATCGCTAGTAGTCGTGTAGTTCTGGTGATATCCCGGCTCGATCAATCTTGTTCTGGTAGAGCTTCACAGCATCGGCACGTGGCCATGTCCTGCGTCATATGCCCCTCCCCCTTCGTCTTGGCCTAGATAATTACGTGCATGCGCAAACAGTGGATACCAAGCCCTTTCTTTCTCGGGCGGTCGGGGCCTGGGTACGAGGCTAATTCCAACTGATCCCTGATCTCTGCGGACAGTCCCGAAGAGTGGCGATCTTTATATCCGTGACCCACTCTCTTGTAATTGATTGTTGACAAGCATGAAATTGCCATCACCAATAGCTGGTCTCCCTGGGAGACTGAGTACTAGCCTCGGTCCCAGGCTCTCTCCTCTAAAAATGGGGGGAGGAGAGAGCCTGGTAACATTCGTTAGAAAAGCTGTCGACTTCTGGCGCGTCATCAGCCAGGTGATAAACGAAGGACACTCCTACTTTTGTAGTAAATGTCGCGTGAGTTACAAATCAGTCACGCGCTATTGAAAATATCGCTCTTCGTTTTCAAGGCATCCCCAGCTTCACAGAAGTCCGAGACAATTCTACAGCTAACCAGGAGAGCTCACCTTGTGAACCGTCGATCCTGTAAGCGGTGACAAACGACGAACGAGCGGGTCCGGCAAACAACCCGCAGTGAACAGCGAGATCAGACCAGTGGCCCTCTCACACACCCTGTCAACTGCCTTTCGCCAATCATTGAGAGGTACTATACTCTGTCCCCGAGCGTTCAGTTCTGAGTCTACAAATTATTCGTGCATTAGCACGGCAGTGAAGGTAAACGCCTACAAAATGTTCACGTGTTCACGTGGTTTTGTTCTGCAATCTGATTGGGTCCGCCAGATCCAGGCGCCGGAAGTCGACACCTTTTACGCGAATGTTACCAGGCTCTCTCCTCCCCCCGTTTTTAGAGGAGAGAGCCTGGGACCGAGGCTAACTGAGTACTGCATACAAGTGTTTTTGTGATTATGATACAGTCCCTGTAAAGCTGTGATTCTGGCCATGGGTAGTACTCCAAGCACCAAGCCACATGATTGTGTATAGCATATCTACCGGGGTACAGTGCTGGCAAGTGAATATGTACGGTTTGCTTGGTCTGGACTGCGGAATAGGCAGTCACTTGAGAGTAAGAGTTGTAGTCCCAGGCTTCACAGACTTGAAGTTTGAGGGGATGTGTCAGGCTGCTGCCAGATAACTTGGATCAGTGAAAGTGCTAGTCAGAAAGAGGACGGGCATGCAGATATAGATGGCTACACTTCCAGACATTAATATTTTGTGATGCTTCCTTTAGCCTGCCATGTGTTGATGGTTCTATGGTCTATAAGTAGCTGCCTAGATATCTACGGCTATCAAAGCCAGCCAAGATATCTATGGCCACTATAACCACAACTTGAAGTGGATCACTTCTGCATGGAGCATGCACAAACTGGAAACTGGTTAAAGTAATGTCTGATGAATAATTTATTCAGCACATTATTGAGAAAGTAACCTTTTGAGGTGGAAACATTGCATCTGAAAGCTGGTGCCATTCCAGCAACCTCATAAGAGGTGAATTCCCTAGGCTTGTTCCCAGCCGGTTTTTGTTCTCCAGTTCTCCTTTATCTCTGTGTAAACCAGTTCACCTCAGAGATCAGTTGTTTACATGGAACAGCCTTTGTCTTGCAGAGTGGAGGGACTAGGAGTGGTCTCATTTAATCAGATTAACTTTTGTAGGTTATCACTAGGTCATGTGTGCATGGGGATTCATGTAAACTCTGGACTGGAACTAGAGTGGACTCCTCTTTTGCCAAAAGTGTGTCGGTTTTTACCCTGTGCTCGTGCACGCAGCAGGGGTTAGTATATAAGTCAGTTTGTGTGCAAAAAATCAGCAGATTAAGCAGTGAAGGTCTTTTTGAAGGCTTAGTATTACTCCGTATACCACCAAAGGGTCACATAGTCACGTTAGATTTTTGTGACGGTCACAGGGTCACTAGCAGTTTAGGATGGTCACGCAGTTGCAGTGGGCCTTTGGGCATGGGGCTAAGGCTGATGCATAGGCGCACACATAATTATGCTTTGGGCTTAAGAGGCAAATTTGTCTGTGAAGCATAATATATAGTCATTTTGGTCCATGATTTGCATTTTGCAATTGCACATGTGATTACATGCAATGGCAAAGTGGTAGTTCTGCAGAGTTCCAGTTTCACAAGTCTACATCTTTGAGTCTGAGACAGGTATTGAATGCAAAGACTGTTTCTTTGCTGGATGGATTGAAGTGTCCTACCCCTTCAGTGTTGACTCAGATTCATTTCAATCCTCCTCCAATGTTGGTGAATCAGTGGTGGTATATTATATGTATGTACTCAATTGTAAGTGCTATTGAAAGGCAAACATACTGAGGCGAGTAGAAAGTATTATGGCAAAGTTTGAAATTTCAAGGCAGTGCCGTTGTGTGGTCGGTATTTTCCAATGGCATGCAAACAATGGTGGGAGTGTATCACATGACCAATGCTTGAATGCAGCAATGAATAATCCATATTGGCATAAGTCGAAATCAACTTGTCATGTGGGAAGGTTTTGTTTGTGGCGAAGTTGGTGTAGCATATCAAGTTTGACCGGATCAAAGAACGTTATGCATTCCAATGACCACATCAAAGGGAAATAAGCCAGGAAAGGGGGGGAGCACCCCTCTACCCCCTTTTCGGGAAACACGGCCGTGAACAGCCCTGACTATAATTAGCCACGTTGCCTCTAGCGGAAGTGCTGTTTGGGCTCCTCTCCTCCCATATTCAAAGTAAGCACGAGCGCATTCGAAGCTTCAGAAAACAAGCAAACCTTTGAATTTTCAATGTCCATCCCACTACAAGGAAAAGAGGACGTAACTGTCCCTTTTCTCAAATCCAGTCACATAATTATGTGCATGTGTTTGCGTACACAAGCACATACTAACTTACACGCACATATATACATGTACCACACATGCACAGTCTTCCCCAGCCAGGAGAGCACAACATCCTAGCTGATCACAAGTGCCTTACCCTATGTCAACGACACCTTTGCAACATCTTCGGGTGTGTACTCAGTGCTGACGCCTATGCAAGGTAACCTACTGTTTCATATGCAGTTTTCATGTACTCAACTTACACACTGGGTGCAATCTGTATCATGTGCATGCTGGTACACATGACTCATTGGTGTAATCTGTTACACACTGGGTGCAATCTGTATCATGTGCATGCTGGTACACATGGTACTCATTGGTGTAATCTGGTACACACTGGGTGCAATCTGTATCGTGTGTGTGTACGTATGCTTGTACACATTGGGTGCAATCTGGTATCATGTGCATGCTGCAGAAGCAGCGGAAGCAATTTGGGTTTGGTAGGGCAAAATGGGGCATGTCCACTGCCGAAGGCAGTGTGTAGAGGCGCATAGCGCTGATCTGTCTTCTGCGGGAACTCACGCTCATTTTTCAGTTGCCTGGATGGCTCTGTGCTTTGCACTGCACTGCCACTGCTCTCTGGTTTCCGTGCGATCCGTGACTGTCTCACTTTCAACGTGGAAAGAAATGTACGCTGCGCTGGTGGCCTAATTATAAGGCAACGAGGCTTTTCTTCACTTCCTGGCTCCACCCCTTTCTAAATTGCATATGGTAGTTAGCACATACGTAACTGGTTCACAGCGCTGTTGTTCGCAGAGTTAGCCATCATATTCAACAATTGGCCGGTATGTGTAGACTTCTAGTTATGCTGCAATGCAACTGGACTCGTAAACAGACTTTCCCTCGAGCATAGTCCCCAGTACGTAGCTATGTATCCACGGAGGAGGACGCTGCCGCTTGGCCTGATGTTTGCCATGGTTTGTCAAAACATTGTTCCGCCACCCCTGTGCTGGTACACATTGGGTGGAAACTGTATCATGTGCATGCTGGTACACGTGGTACACATTGGGTGCAATCTGTATCATGTGCATGCTGGTACACACGGTACACATTGGGTGCAATCTGTACTGTGTGCATGCTGGTACACACGGTACACATTGGGTGCAAACTGTATCGTGTGCATGCTGGTACATATAGTACACATTGGGTGCAATCTGTACTGTGTGCATGCTGGTAAACGTCGTACACATTGGGTGCAATGTGTATCGTGTGCGTGCTGGTACACACGGTACACATTGGGTTCAATCTGTATCGTGGTACACATTGGTATCGTGTGCATGCTGGTACACGTGGTACACATTGGGTGCAATCTGTAGTGTGTGCATGCTGCTACGCACGGTACACATTGGGTGCAATCTGTATTGTGTGGCCCTAGGTTGTATGGCAGATTCACCTTTACGAAGGAAGGCTTGGGTCAATATTGACGCTTCAGTAGACTCTACCAGGTCTTACCTAGTTTCGTTCGCAGGCCTCCACGCAGGCTGGCCTTCCTGGCCCACAATGCGACAAGAGCGGAGGACTGGGAACAAGGTCAGTCGTACAATACAAATGGGCGAAAATGGCTGCCACAAATGAAGACAAACTTAAAGGTGGTGATCACATGGTGAGTCCATGAAAACACATTATACGTTTGCTCTTCAATCCTGCTGGTTTGCTTACCGTTCCGTCCAGACTGTCCGTGGTGAGTGTGTCGAGAGGCTGGCCCACGAGACCACTATGTTCTCCCCTCGTACCAGGAGTCAAAATCATGAATAGCACATCATGACGTCACAGTACAAAGGAATTTGTCACAATTTGACATACGTACGTATAATATGGTGTTAGAACAATTGGTTGTAACTGGAGTATGCTGCTTAGGATCGAGCTAGCCTCGTTCCCAGGCCCACGCGCAAAATGTGGAAGTGGGCCAGGCAACACTTGGCAAAATTCCCGTATGTGCTGACACTTGGCAAAATTCCCGTATGTGCTGAGCTCAGCAGTCTTTGATAAAACCGCTGTTCTAGCTCACCTCTGGTTGCTCCTTGGTAGGGACTTTCTACTTAGCCATCACCAACAGCTACCTTTCGCGTGATTTCGAATGCATCCAAGTTAGGAATGTAATTGCTTACGCAATTATGCTGACTGTGCACATACGGGAATTTTTGGCCAGTGTCACCAGGCCCACTTCCGCATTTCGCGTGTGGGCCTGGGAATTAGGCTAGGATAGAGCGTGCCTGTTGTAACCACAAAATGTGTGCCTATTTGGTACGTTGTTGAACCACCCTGCAACTTGCACCATGCTTCCGCACTTACATAGGGCCATACCCGTGAAACACTGGGTGTAGATGCTCGGGTCAGCCCTCGCCCACTCTGTGTTACTGACCTCCGCTGTCTGCTGTTGGAAATTCTGATCATAAACTATCCAAGAGGGATATATATCGGTACTTGTCAGAAATTCTGGTCGTTACGTAACTATCCAAGCGGGATATTTGTACTTCTGGCTTGCCTTTGTAATCAGCATCAGATATGCCATGAGGTCAGGCCCTCGCTGTGGTTGGTGAGAAAACCACTGACTCATACATTGCACTGGACCCACGTGGCCGGGTCTGGCAAGACCTTTCTAGTCAGTGTCAGGTCCGACACCTGGACCAACAACATTGCCGTAAAGGACAGATACAAGAGCTTGCTTTTCTCCTTGGCAAACGGCATCTCCGTGAAATCCACATATTCACCAGACCTGATTTATCCACCAGTTTTTTGGTATGGCCAGCATGCCTAAGCCAAGGGATACCACTTTTGAGCTATGGCTACCCGCACCCTCTGCCTCACTCACCAAACTGACTTCTAGCTTCGCCAGGAGCTCACCCTGGATGTTACTCTCTGCGGGTGTCAGGCTTGCAACTGATGGCAGTTGACCACTATGAGGAATATTACCAAGCTGTACACCTGTGGTGACACCAATGTATCCTGATTACACCCTGTTCCCACGGTGCACCCATCACTAGTCACCTGACCAAGAGTAGCCGTCGCTTTTCGCAATGCGCCCATGCTAGTGCTGCTCCAGCTCTACACTTTTACTAGACGAATGCAGAACATTGTGGGGCGAGCCTGAGCGAGTACAGTTGTCGAATGTGCATGAAGCAGTTGCATGTGCATGTGTTCCTACATCGAGCAGATGCATTGTGCATGACTGTCAGTGCATGTCATCAGAATGTGACGGAGAGCATAGCACAGACACAGATCACACCAGACACTAAAATACACCTGTGCACTTCACAGCAACTGCGAATCAGGTTAGCCGAAGTAGTCTGGTAGGTAGGTCCAGGAGAGCTCTCTGTCTTCGCTGTCGCCACCGGAGGGCGACTTTCTCATTCTCTGCTGATTCCAGATCCCTTGTTATGACTGGTCACAGTGAGTTAAGTGTTAGCTACCGAGCGCAGGCCAGTCAACTTCCCATCCTCTGGCTATAGCTGAAGCAGCAGTCTAACACACCGTGATGGTTTACTATAGCCTGCATGCATGCTAGCTATGTATGCTGCACACCATGATGTGCTCTGCGTGCAAGACATGAGATCGCTTGAAGCACTCTCCCCGTCTTCATGAAATGCTTTAGCCCCTCACCGCGCGCTATAGTCTCCATCCTTGTTGAGTAGGCATGAGATGAGTATCAGAGACAATTACAATCTTTTGCAGTGCACTGCGGAGGTAATGTAAGGATCTTTCATCTGACCATCTAGATACTACCCGCCAGGGATTGGAAATGCTTGCGTAATGCTGTACTCATGTACAGGGGCGGCGAAATCCTTTGAACTCCATTGTGGCTCGAGTGCTAACCAGCTGTGGTAATGAATGCTGGTATCAGCTTAACATGTGGAAGTCCCTGGTAATTTTTGAGTCAATCGTGTCGGTCATGCGCAGTAGTACTGCCCTTTTCAGCTAAATTGGAATGACAGATAATGTGGTAATTATAAACAGGAAGCAATAATTACAAAACTTGTGTTTAATGACACATGCGTGCCGCTTGCTCGCTGACTCCTAACGTATAACGTTCTGTTTGAGCCAGGACACCATAAAGGTTACAGTGAGGACCAGAGATGAAGGATTGTGTGGCAGCATAAAGCTCAAGAGGGAAACGTTCGAGATATTGCACACAATCTATAATCAGCGGCGCCTTCTACTGCTAGTCGGATCGTAGATTGCTTTGACTGGACTGGAGTAGTCGCTAGGTGCTCTGCTGCAGGTCATGACCGCATCCTACATGAGCACCCTGAGTTTCCTTTGGGTCCTGGAGTGTATCTTCGTGAATTACAACAGCTACAACAGACACGAGCATCTGTTACATCAATTTTCAGGACCCTGAAGAAGTTTGGCTTTTCTAGGAAAGAAATACAATGTATAGCCACTGCAGAGAAGTGAGGTCATACGCAGTGAGTACGTTGCTGAAATTGTTGCCTTGATAGTTTTTATTGATGAAAATTAATGGAGTCAGTCAAAGTGAAACACCCTCCGGAAGTTTGGTTGTGCACTCTGAGGTCAAAGGGCGGTATTGTCCTCTTCCCCCATCCAAACAAACATGGGGCAGTTAAACTGAACTGAACATCATCACGGAAGTGGGATGTTCGTGGGGCGGGACTTGACTAGTAACGTGCGACCTTTGTACTCATAGATAATGCTTCAATTTACTTATCTTAGGGGTTAAATATCTGTCACATGACCGAAGTTGTTAATAATGAATTGGCGTTCCCAATACCTAGGCGGGTAGTACGGGGCCACAGTTACCAAATTGCCAGACGCAATGCCACTTTAGTTGGTTGGTTGTTTCTCCCCTCACGCAAAAAAGTACTTGGAGTGGCAATTTGGTGCTTGTAGGGATTCTAGCCTTTTTATGCCGTCAAAATCGCTTACCTATCCCCCCCCCTGTACCTTCAAGCGATTCGACGTTCGACCCAGCCAAGTGTTTTCTGACGTGATATACGCTCAGTGATGAGAGATCTGCCCCACAACTGCGGAGCTTCTTGGTAGGAGGACGCGCTTCTTCCACGACCTCGGATCGTCAACGCGCTCGTCAACCTTCATTGTACGTGTCCATGACTCGTGCACTTCCGTATATCTTATTACTTGGACCGTATACCTCCGTATACTACGTACACCTCCGTATACTACGTACACGTCATTATGACGTCATGGTTGGTTGTTGGTTCACAGGTCAAGGCAAAAAAAGGGGGATTGCGTCGGCAAAAAGTGAACGGTGGCCCCGTGGCGGGTAGTATATCTATGGTCTGACTGTCGTCCAGCCATATGGCCAAATTGTCCACCCAGAATCATGACAAAAACCATGGATTATATATATAGCCTTTTGTCGAGTGCGATTTTTGGCAAAAATGTGAAAGTCCACTTTTAGAATATCAGTTGAAGGTTCTTCTCATGCTGATTACAATGGTGCAAATTCCAGCTTTGTATCTCATTCCTAGCCCAAGATACCTAGCATAGTACTTAGCTCAAACTAATGGCACAAATCTCAGCTTCATATCTCATTCACATACCTAGTGCAATGATACCTTCCATGTGCTACTAGTCACAATAGCTACCAATTTTGGTTCAGGTCCATCAGTCACCCTAACTGGTCAAGACTGCAGTGCTCTATAATGCTTGAGTGTAATCCTCGGACCTAACAGCCAGTCATGACTGCAGTGCTCTATAATGCAGGAGTAGGTTGCAGAAACATGTCTTGCAGGGTGATACTCCCATGTTCTATCTTGCTCTACTCCCACAGGTTGGACCGTGCAGCCAAGAGCCTGCTGCACACGGCACAGTACAACCGCCTGCACCCCTCGCCCCACCCCTCCCAGACCAGATGATGAGCAACGACAGGAAGACACGGGTCAGTACAGCACTCCGCTATCACAGAGTGCATGTACAGCACTCCACATTCACAGTGCTTGTATGCCCACCAAACATACAGGTTGGGCTAGAACCTAGGACCTCCAGGTCCACAGTCCGATGCTTTAACCTCTTGGCCGCCGTGCAACCCTGTCGTATGTTCAAATAGTTTGTGTTGTTGTGGCAACAGCAACACTACTTGTACTGTGGTTTTCATGAACCTTGCACTCAGTGAAACGGCAAATGGTAGACGGTGGTGCGTCATAATTGAGTAAAGAATGTAATTAATCTTGACGGTTACTGATTTGCATGGAAATACTAAGGAGTCTGGCTTCGCCAGACCAGCAATCAGTAACGCTCAAGCTTAAACTTGCATGGTGGGTGAACATGTGTCATGTCTTATGAAAGTTGGAGATCAAAAGCGTACGATCCGGACCTTAGGTGGAGGATGATATATCAAAGGAAGGCGTTGGACTACAGCGCAAGGCTAGTGAGTAATAACTTGGGAGTGTCGGTATCTACTGTTAGAAGAATTGAACGGCACTTTGATTCTGAGGGAAACGTGGAGAAGTGATGCTACCCTGAGCGCTGCAGCGGTACTGCGCTGAGCCAGCACGAGAAGTTTCTAGTCCTGGCACTTGTGATTGATCGCCCGGGAATTTACCTTCACGAAATCTGTCGAGAATTACTGCGAACAACGGGAACAGATACGAGTGTGGCGACCATTTTTAGACTTCTGCAAAAGTGTGGATTTACTCGTACGAAAATCCAGGCGGTGGCGTTGCAGCAAAGCGAAACACTTCACTAGAAGTACAGGACTGAGATGAACTGTATGAGGCTGGCATGCTTATTTTTGTCGATGAGACCGGAGCTGATCGGAGAGACTCGCTCAGAAAGTTTGGGTACAGTCTCCGGGGTAAGTGCACTCGAGCTCAAAAGCTTGTAGCGAGAGGAAGACACGTTTCTGCTATTTGTGCCATCTTACTAAAGGGAGTGTTGGAGTGCCAATTTGAAAGTGGATCTGTCAGTGGTGAAGCTTTCTACAACTTTATTGAACTGAATCTTCTACCGCATTTGATGCCATTCAATGGTATCAATGAGAACAGTGTTGTCATAATGGACAATGCAAGCATCCACCGTATTGAAGGTGTTCATGAACTTATTGAGAGTGTTGGTGCGTTTCTTATATTCTTACCTCTGTATTCACCCGACCTGGACCCAAGCGTTTTCGAGCATCAAGTCTTATCTTAAAGCTAATGTACAAGTTAGTGATGACATTGAAAGTGTAATTTTAGCTGCATTCACTATAGCATAATTATCTGCTGACGATATTGTAGAGGTTGGTTAAAGGATGCAGGGTATTACTGAGGGCCATGTGGTTGACTGGTGGTTATTTTTCAGCGTAGCAACTCTTTCTTGTACAACTTTTGTAAGTATTTCTTTTCTGGTGAATATTCTTGGGGTAGCCATTGCCATGGCAACAGGTTATTATAAACGACATGGATATTGGTCCGGCAGGAAGTACATACTATAGGTATAGGTACCGGAAATGCACGCTCATCTAGAACCGGCCCTGGCCCTAATATACCCTTACCCATTGCCCTACTTCCTGCCGGACCAATTTTTGTATTATAAAATAGGAGCTGACAAGCACAATGCACTTATGTAGCCTTGTTCCCAGGCTCTCCCATGTGAAAAGCTGGGCGATGGACTGGGAACGAGGGTACTAAAGTATAGTGTTTTCATTAGTTACAACTTGTTCACACAGCCCACATTATATCCCTCCATGCATCCTCGGAGGTAATTGGTTATTGTTTTCCTGCTACGTACGTATGACACCAATGTGCAAGACCATCCAGCATATTATTGCTATACTGCAATAGTAACCCAATATACCTAGGCAACACCACTAGAAAAGAGATATAAGAGCTCATTCCTATGTGTTGCCTACGTAATGGGATATATGTAAGATCAAAGGCAGCACAACCCATTGATATAAGAAAACACTTGGCCAATAGGCTTGTGTGCATGTATATCATGTAGTTTAACATACTAACCACAATGTGATAATTATATTACAGAATTATTGATAATATGGCAGTCGCATGAATTTCAGTCATTTCATTGGACAATTCAAAATCCTTCCTTCACACACACAACAGGTGGTCTGCAAACGTGCATTCCAGGTGGCAATCAAGAAATCCAATGATATCAATGTTGATGAATTTGTACACAGTAAGTGACAACAGCTAGGTGGAAAATGGTCTATCCCACTGATATTGTAATTGTGCATTACCAAGCGCAGCTCGTTTAGCACTCACTATTATTAGCCGCTGGTTCAACTCTTGTGTGTACTGCCTTGACATAACTACTTGCTCACAAACACATACGCAAACACATGCACGCAAACCCACTCACACACACACTCACACACATGCGTACACAATGGCTACAGCGTGAAGAACTGTGATCCGTTCTTGGTCCTATAAGATGGACATCTGAGCAGCCAATCGGAAAAGTTTGTTGATGCCGTTCTGAAAACACACCGCTTTGATCAAGCCCTCTACTTCATCATCGAGTCCCACCATTCACTATCGATGATTATGGTAACACTCCTGACCAAGAACGATGATGTGCAATTATGTATTGTGTGTGTGTGTGTGTGTGTGTGTGATTGTGTGATTGTGTGTGCATGTGTGTGTGTGTATGCATGATTGTGTTTTGCGTGTATGCAATGCACTATGCATGTGTGTGTGTGTATGTGTGTGTGATTGTTTGGTGTGTGTGCAAAACTGTGTGTGCCATTGCCAACGTTTGCAGTACTTACAATAGGGAACCCCCCCCCCCCCCCCCCCCACGTCCAAAATGCAGCCCTTTGTGAGTGTGTGTGTGTCTGTGTGTCACTTTCCGTGATTGTGGAGATGCTCATGTCCGTGCAAATACAACTCTGCCATGGATGTGTGTGTGTGTGTGGAGGTACACATGTACACCCTCCTTGATATCTCAGCTCACGCACACATACAACAATTAATTGTACTCAGACACCTCCTCCCCTTCTCTTTTCCCCCTCTTCCACACACCCATACACCTCACTTTCTTTGCACACATCCTTCAGTGTCACACGTACTGATTGGAGTCTGTTGTGGTGGAGCTCGGATGTGTCCCCTATGCTGAGTTCACCAGCGTATGCCTTCTGCTGCAGCAATGAGAGTGAGGTGATAATACAGCATTTATGTGACCTGCTGAGCGAAAACCCAGCACATCCCGCATTTTGAAAAAATTGAGTTAACACCAATCATAACAGCTACTTCGAAACGCACGCAAAACTGCTTTCCGTGTAAATGCCAAAATGAACATACAAAATGAAACAACCATGATTGTATTTTTACAATACTTAAAGTCCCTAGATGTCTTCTTCATGGAACTTACTTGAATCAAAGTTGTTCAGTGTCGCAAGAACCTCTGTAATGAGGTCAATCACATTAAAACTTCACATGACCGCTTTGGGGAGGTTTTCTAATAAGGCCAAATATTTTTGGCCCCCAGGTGACCGCATTAGACAGGTTCCACTGTAGATCCAGGCTTTATACTCCGATGTCTTGTAGTCCATGGGTCTGCTGACACGTTAACAATTGCTGTAATAACCGCGTTTTCGCCAAAATGTTGCTTTGTGACTATATCTAACACAAAATCAATAATTGCGGGATGTGCCGGGTGGTCCCTCAGTGGGTCACATATTTACAGTGGAACCTGTAGAGGTCCACTTTTCCGATCTATGGGTTCTCATCTCCCTCCCTCACCCTCTCCCTCCCTCACCCCCCTCAACCTCTCCCTCCCTCACCCCCTCGATCCCTCCCTCATGATGTCATTAAACCAAGCATAATGGCAGTTGGAATCAACATGTGGTGGTTTTGAACACAGTTGTTTGGTAACTGCCAAAACCCACCAGATTCAATCTTATGGAAGCCATTTCGGGGGGGGGGGGGGGGGGAATACCCCCAAGAACCGGCGTGCTTCACATGCCATCTGCTTTACACGCTTCAGCTTAGTATCCCATAAAAGTTTCTAACCTGCAGCAAAAAATCCTGTTTGAAACCCTGTCCTTTCATCATCAAAAGAAGGCTGCATAGAGATTTTCATCATCCACTGTACGTACATGTAGTTAGCTTGATATCACAGGCTTGTTACAGGCGAGCATTTTATCGTGGGTTATCATGAAGCATGGATTGTTCTAACATTATAACTATTAAAATTAATAAGAGCGGGGAATTCCTCCGGAAGGGTACATGTAGGGCATAGCACTTTGCCCCCCTCACAATTTGCTCATTCCAGTTTATAGTAAGACTTAGTGCGTTTGTGTACCCTACATGTACATCCAACGCTGTGCTGTTGTTAGCAGTACTGCTGTTGAAGAGGAATACTGTCCAGAAGTTACCTTTCCTATTGAGCTCACCCTAGTGGCTACCATGAAGCCTGCTTCATTGCTTGCTTTGCTCGCTCAGCTACTTCCCCTTCGTTCGCCTAGGTTAGCAGTCTGGCGCCGGGTGCAGCTGTTCCCCTATTGCTGGGGGATGCGATTGTGTCCGTCGCAGCTTCTGCTCTTGTCAGCCTTAGATGGTGCTCCCCGACCACGTCCGTCTCAGCTGGTGCTCCATGATCGCGTCTGCCTCAGTCTGCTGCTTACCAATCACATCTGCTTTACCTGCTGCTGGCCCGGTCAGATCACTTCCGCTTCACCTGCTGCTCCCAGATTGTGCAGCCTCAGCTGTTCTGGAAGGTTCCAGCCCTTGCAATTGCCCATTGTTTCTCATGCAATCTTCGCAGAGTTTGAGGTTCAACAGTAGTGGTAAAGTACAATGGTCGTGCGTCGCTGTTGTCAGTCCCGACCAGCCCACTTCCATCACGCACAGATACACACACATGCATTAAAACCTTAATGTAATGATAGTAAAGTATTTTACATAAGCAGGATTATTATTTTCTTGACATTGTAGGTACAGTCTACTCAGCCACGATGCTGGTGCGGTGGAATCGAGATCCTGGTTAGGAGGAGACTGCCTCTTCTCCATTCAAGTGGAACAGAGGAATGTGGATAATTCAGTTGCTAAGTAATCTTTGATTCTGTAACTAGTGCACTGTATAACTTTGAATTGCATCAGAATCCTGAGAATGGGTGAGGCAACTAAGTCCTATTGGGGTACCATAGCTATGCTCCACAATAGTCCTGCAGGGCGATGTGTTAGGGTATTAGGGCCAAGGTCAGTGCTGAATGGGCGTACTTGTACTTCCTGCCGGACCAGGAGCGCATAATGAGGTACTTCATTATGCGCTCCTGGCCGGACCAATATCCACATCGCAAAGAAAATAGCAGGCTCCAGGTATTAGACCAAAAGTATTATGGAAGTGGGCGGGTCTGTACGCACTATGGTCGGGGTCAAATGGGTGTGGTTTAATATCACATGACGTCACTCACTGGCACGGCTAGATCCTCCATCATGGATTCGCTACAGCTACATCAGCGCTCTAGTGTGTCATCACGATCGCCATTCAGGACGGTGGATCGCCGTGTGCTTGACTCCACGAGTCTACCCAGTTCATCGGCTACAGACGATGATTTAGAAGAGGCCAGGCAGAGGTTGCTGGTCCATCAAGAGGAGAATGGTCGTCCTGAGTACACAGCACCACTTCCACAGCGTCAGCCATGCGACAATCAGACTCGGTAAGGCTCCGTGAGTACGCTCCAGTCGACTACCCAGGCCAAGAGGGCTCCCATCAACAAGAGGTTTCGCCTTCCTTCTTTTATTTAATATTCTCGTGTTTGACTGGGGACTAGTGATCTTCCTCCATCATTTGCTCAGTCGTAAGTAGTAGCAGCATTCAAATCTTGTTTAGTGTCACCCCAGGCACCAGGTTATGCCTCCCCACTCTATATTTTCGTGTGCAAGTTGGTTTCTCATCCCCGCCCACAAACCATTTGTTCATGGTTGCCGAGCGCCTTAGCGCGAGGCAACTAATCATGCAGCGTAGTCACATCGCGTCTGTATGTATATATATATATATATATATCCGTCACACTTTAATTGCGAGGGGCAGGGGACGGTTGCATCGCTGCGGCTTCTGTGGTCCCTATAGCCACGTGCTCGTGCACGTACTGCGCGTGCGAAATGCAGAGTTGAGAAAGAAGTGATCTATACAGGGAAAAGGGACACTGTCTCAGAAGAGAGTAAGGCAAAGGAGAGAGAGTCTGACAGATTGACGAAGAAGCGATGTATACAAGGAGAGTTTAGCGGAGACAAGTAAGACAAACATTTTGTCTAGGCCATGGTACGTACATATAGAGTGTTGACAGTGTCGAAGGGTGTACCGCTAACGTCTTCGTATTCTTCCTGGCAACGCTTAGCCATCTTCAACCTCAATCAGCAACTTTGCACAACTTCGAACAACTAAACTTCGCACGCTGAACTGACTTTCACACCTTCGTTTTTCTTCCACAGGAAACCACGCCTACTATTACAGATTGTGAGCGTGCGCGAGGCACAGACACTGCACATGCGTATTCCTAGTAGTCTTAGAACCGTGCAGACCCTTCGCATGTGGGGCTATATACTCTGTAGGAAGAGTGGGACGTGGCCAGACCCTTCCTACTCATGCATGCAGAGGGTTTGATTCTGAGACTACGTGTACCTTCATCGGCTGATCTTGTATTGTGTAGTGTGATGGTCTCAGTCCCAGACCAGGAACAGATTGCTTCCAGTATCGCCTTCGTGGACGGAGGATCTGAAAGAATCTATGCCAGAGTGTAATCATTAATGACTTGTTTTACCGGTAATATGGAAGCGCTGTCAGAAATATAGCTGCAGTCAGTTTTCTTGTAAGAGTAATGGCATCAAGCAAAACGGGAATTCCCACTAGTAGCTACTGGTCTTGGTCCCAGACCCAGTGCAGATCACGTGCGGTAGTGATGCACAGATAATCGGATTAGTTATCCGTATCGGGCTGATAATCACCTTCCTGGGGAGTATCGGTGTCGGTAAATTCTACTGATAACTCGGCCGACAAATGGAGCGTGCATATTGCATAACCACAAGCTAGCATTGTCAGTGCAGTGATTGTTGCGAAGTATATGAAATTCTAAGATGTGACATGTATGTATGTACATGTGCCCTATTCATGCAAATTGATTGGAACTTGGGATGCATTCATTAATTTTCTGCTTTTGTTCCTTTGTTAGACCCCACTTTCCGAAAGTCTCCACACTGTGAGTGTTAACGATAGCGTATCCGGTGGCTACTTTGATCTGGACATTCAACAGAACTATTTTGTGAGTTCCCTGTGTGATTTAATGGTCGATTATGTGCTTGTGTATAAGGGGAGATGCTGAAGGTTACATCTAATCTAGGGGGTAGAAATTCAATTCCTGGAATTTCCACTAATCCAATTAAGTGGTAGCTCTGGACACTAATTATTTGGAAGATTCCAATACCAGGAAATGTTCTTATCCAAACAACGTGAGTTCCAAGTACACATTTACAGTCAGTCTGATTGGTCCAAATGCACTGTGTGGCAGTGGCATGGCAGGGCAGTCAGTGATGCCTATTTCCTGGAATACAGCAGTCCTTGGTCACAAACGAGTTCCCTCGGAGTTCCCTCGGAGTTCCCTCGGAGTTCCCTCGAAATTCAGCGTGGCGTCGTGGTTGATGATGCCCATTTCTTGGAATTACTATAGCCACGCCGCCGAAATGCAGCCGCCGAAATGCAGCGTGTGGCACTGCAGTGAGTGTCCATTTCCTGGAATAGTGTAGTCGCAACAGTCACAAATGCCGAATGCCAGCTTGTGGCAGTGGCAGTTGATGTCCATGTTCCTGGAATAACAGTCACAAATGCAGCCCATTGCAATGATGGCATGGAAGTAGATGCCCAGTTCCTGGAATAGTGCAGCTACAAACACTCGAAATGCAGTACGTGGGATGGCATTTCGACGCCCATTTCCTGGAATAACAAACAATTTCTCTCCTAATCACATACTTATATAGTTGCCATACATTTACTCCCATAGAAAAGCGTGCAATTTTTTCCCAAATTGCACGGTTATTGTAGCCCGAGGGCTGTCAGAAATTGCACGGTTACGAAGCGGCCGCAGCGCGCGCCGCGCGCTAGCCAATCAGGTGAAGCTCCGCCCTAGCAACGAGCGTTCGCGTCATGGCTACGCATTAGCAACAGTTGAAAATGGCTGTACTGTGTGAGCGCTCGCGTTGATTAAGCTTTCTGTACCTGAGCTGAAGAAACGCTGTGAGAACCGAACGATGGCGTGGCGAAAGTGTTGTCACAGAAACGGTGGCACTAATAGCGCTGCTGCCGTACTGTTCGTGGCAGTTATGCGCACACAGGCTCTGTGCTGCTGTTTTGGGACCCTGGGGGTGTCAGTTGCAACACCGCGCTTCCGCTTCACTACACAACTGAAGAACAGGTCAGTACTCTGAGCGAATAAGATAAGCGGTACTAGTAGCGTGTAGTTCGCTCGCGCTTCGAGCGCTTTTGTGGTTGGGGCGTGGCTTTAATCGCTCAAGCCGCTTGCTTTCGACCATGCCGGCATGCCATGCCTGGAAGTACATGATTAGTATTTAATCACATGTATTCTCGTGCCATTTGGGGATAATTGCACTCACAACAGTCATAAATTGCACTCGCTATCACTCGTGCAATTACTTTGCCTGTTGCTCGTGCAATTATTTCCCAAATTGCACTCGAAACCCATGTGATTACCTATACAAATGCAGCGCGACAATTTCTATCTATTACAACGGTCCATCCAATCTAGCGATACAAATTCATTTCCTGGAATTTCTATGATTCCAATCCTACGGTAATGGATTTTGAAATTATTTGTTTTTATACCGTTTTATTAGCATAAATACGGTAAGGCACAGGCTGACACCACTGCACGTGTGTTTATGTACAGATCATAATTTTGAGTGCGTAAAGTCTTGGAGCGGCACCGTTAGAGAGATGACTCTCTAACGGTGCAAGACTTCATGGCATTTTTGATTGTGCCAAATGTTTCATTTAACGGGCAGCACTACTACAGGCATGTGTATCATTGTGATTGAGGGAGCTCCAGACTTGTAATATAGGATGGCATTACATGTAGTTGAAGGTTAGTACTTGTAGAAAAATATTTCGTTGCCATGGTTACTTCTGGAAACAAAACAGTTTGAAATTCAAAGTTATGCAATTTCGAGAAAATGGTCGAATCCGGTTTCATATCGACCAGTAAATCCACGATGTGTGCGATATATCTAATTATGTGAAGGTAACTGCCTAATGCGTTAGTGTGAGGCTATCTCATTGTGTATAATTATGTGTGTATGTGCATGTGTACGTACATGCGTGTTGAGTCATGCTAAGTAGGAACGTGATCAGTGGTTTCTGCCCTGCCACTCTAATGTTAGTTGCCACAAGATGTTGTGAGAATCAAGTGATTCTTGGTACAGTGGACTAGTACTAGCCTTTAACTATAGTGCCAACCCTTTCCAGAAGTCTGGTGCTCTCACATGCCTTTGTAGTTGTCTCGTGCCCAGACGTCCACGCCCACCGGCGGAGAATGTCTGGTGGTTTCAGTTACTTTTCTTGTCACAGAGGCGTGTCCAGCGTAGGTTCAATTGAAGCCTGATTGCGCTAAGAATGCAATTATCAGAGAAATTTGAGGATAAACGCTCCTTTCTGTACTATTCAACAGCGGCTACCCTACCTTCAAGTAGTCAGCGACGTCCCCTAACCCCCGAAACATCGGCTGCTAACAGAAGGACGGTGGACTTCTTCGTTATTCCGGTATTGCCGTAAACCGTTGTTCTTTGGAGTGGAGATGGCTGAAAGGTTCTTAGAAGCTACGAAGGGGTGTCATCAACCAACAGCGAAGTAAGTCCTTGTTACGAGTTGTTTATTAAACTGAGCTGTTTTTGCCTCCTCGATCGATCGATCGGTCACGTAACCCACAATAATTAGTAGTATATTATGTGCACACTCTTCGATTTCATTGGCCATCTCAAATTCCAGATTGCAAACGTGTTAGTGACAAGATATCACACTCAAAACACCAGACCTTCTCCGTGGGGGCGCGCGTGAAGGGCTGGGCATGAGACTACCTTTGTAGCATTGCCATTTTCCAAGAAAGGCCGTGTCATCAAAATGTGATGAATTTCCATCCAATTTACTGATGATGCTGTCCTAGGGCTTCATTTCCATGCCATTGCTACTAAACTCTGTAAACAAACACAAGATTACACTTACTTTTGCTGAAACACATTAAGGTCCCTTTCTCAGACTGATGCAGTCATACTTATTTGATATTAATTTTGTTGTCTTCCGTAGCTAATCGCAACTGCACGGTGTGTGTTCTACCTCGTTCTGGGCTGGGTCACAAGGATTATCGTTGGGGTGAGTTCAAGATCTATTGCTTTGGCACTTGTATGGATATCATCGAAAATTGTTCGGGGGGGGGGGGGGGGGGGGGGGGTGGTAGCCTCATTTCCAGGCTCTCATTCTCAAATGGGAGAAGAGAGCCTGGTAGCGTTGGGGGGGTTGAACCGTGGACTTCCGCTGCCAGGATTCTGGCGGTACCAATCAGATTGCAGAACAAATCACGTGAACATGTGACTATATTGTAGGCATGTTTACATTCCCTGCCGTGCTGAATTGTAGACTCAGAAATGAGTGTGAAGGATAAAGGTTGGTAGCAGGCAGATGAAAGTTGTGTGAGAGGGCCACTGCTCTGAGCTCACTGTCTGTTTGCAGGACCAGCTCTCTCATCGTATATCGCTGCTTACGGGCTCAGGGGCCAGCAAAGTCTCAATAGGGGTTGGAGGGGGGTGGCATCAGAGACTCAATTTGGGGGGGACTCTCTCCTCCCCACCAAAACGAACCTTGGGGTCATATTTCAGATGGCCAACCTGATGCTTGTGCCACTGCCTTGCCTTGTTGCCAAGCACTTTAGATGTCACAGTGTGGGGTGGAACTCCTGTCACACTCCTAGTAAGGGGGGAAATTGTGTCATGTAAACCTTTGAAGTGGACTTGTGGAATTTACATGAAGCCTGAAGTGTAATTACAGCACACTTTGACTAGGTAAGGGAGTAGCCTCTTTCCCAGGCCCTGCCCTGCTTTTCGTCGCCGGAAACGGGGGAGGGGAGAGCCTGATAACATTTGCGTGAAAACCTGTTGACTTCCGGCGCCTGGATCTTGTGGAACCAATCAGATTGCAGAACAAAACCATGTGAACACGTAAATATTTTGTAGGCGTTTACCTTCGATCACTGCCGTGCTAATGCGTGAATTGTATGCTCAGAACTGAACGCTTCGGGGCAAGGCAGTTGACACGGTGTGCGAGAGGGCACTGGTCTAATCTCGCTGTTCACTGCGGTTTGTTTGCTGGACCAACTCATTCATTGTTTGTCGTCACTTACAGGGTCAACTGTTCACAAAGTGAGCTGTCCTGGTTAGCTTTAGAAGTGTCTCGGACTTCTGTGAAGTTGGGGATACCTTGAAAACAAAGAGCAATATTTTCAATAGTGCATGACTGATTTGTAACTCACACGACATTTACCACAAAAGTAGGAGTGTCCTTCGTTTATCACATGGATGATGACGCGCCGGAAGTCAACAGCTTTTTTTGCAAATGTTACCAGGCCCTCTCCTCCCCCGGGTTTGAGGAGAGAGCCTGGGACCGAGGCTAAGAGCAGGCCTGGTATCTTTCCTCACGTGAGCATTATGTAATCAATAAAATTATTGGTAAACATTTTCAGAATGAAAAGCACCTTTTCGTTGTAGTATTCAACCAAGTACCCGTTTAACGCTTGGTGGGTATGACAGTCGCCCCCCACTACATGTAACTAGATATGCGTGGTAAGTTACCTGGTACCTTAGCTGTTCTGAGCCCCAGCTAGTGTGCCCACGTTCAATCAAACCGTTTCTACCATCCTATCTATCCTGACATCACCCATGTGAGCAAAAGTTACCAGGCCCTTTCCCACGTTTCCATACTGCAAGCCACGAAAAACTGGGCAAGGCTGGGAACGAGGCTAGTAAGGGAGCTCCTCTTTGGTCATGCATGTACCTAGAACCCAATAGTGTATGCATGCTACTGTTTGATGGTGTGGTGATCATGAACGGAAGTTGTGCACATTGAGAATTTACATGCATTGTAAATACCACATGCAATAAAAATAAGCTTGCATATCGATCACATTCAGGCACTCATAGCCGTAAGCACTCTAAATATGCGCCACTCTAATTCTGCGTCAAAGTTGATGATTCCGAAACGATGATTTCTAATTTTGCGTCAAAATTTACCTCGTCCCATTCTGTTGTTGCGTTGCTCTGCAAAGTGTTCAGTGGCTGGCTTGCGTTGAGTGCAAAGTGCAAGCTGAAGCTGTATAAAGGTGGTGATGTCATCTGGCACGGTGGATCCTTCGAGTGATCGCTGTCGGTAAAATCAATGGGCTCTACTACCTTTCAAGGTTTCCGCGATCCCGGCCCGCTTGGAGTGTCTCCGCACTCGAAGTCCACGAATCGGCGGAGGTCCTTCTGTACGTGTAAAGAACGCTGTACATACATGAAATCTTAGCTGCCATAGCGCTCACACACACGATCTTGCAACAATTATTATGTGTGACATGAATTTTTTTTCTGGCATTATTTTCTAATCTTGCGTCATGTGGAAAAATAATGATTTTTCGGTGACGCAAACTTAGAGCACTTACGGTAACACTATTGGTACAGTGAAATCGTACTGTCAATCCATAAAGTAACGTTCTTTTGTCTCCTTCCTTGCAGTGCTCAACTCTTCTATCAGTACTTTACGTCCCTGTGAAAGCATATTATGTAAGTTCATTGTAGAGTATGTCTGCCTAGCCTCGTTCCCAGGCCCCATCCAAAAATCGGAAAGGGGCCTGGTAGCACTTCCATATAATTTCTGTCGAATATGCCTCACAAATTCAAAAGGAGCCAATCAGATTTCAGAAGGAAACCACCCACAAACATGATCCCTTCACATGAGATAAAGAGTTGACTAGTATTATACAGCACAAAACGAACCATGCAGACTGTTATAGAGCTTACTTTGCCACTCCAGACTGCGGCGTCCTTGTCTCTTTCCTTTATGAAGAAGTGCTGTTGCGTTTGCAGGAGATGGCTAGACGAACGAAATTGGAGAGCGCTGTTTACGCTTATGGGTCATCGCGACAAACTTCCCGACCATCTATCAGCACTAGCTGGAGTCCCAATCAACCAATATACTGCTCTCTCGGGCTCCACGTTAATCTTTATGACGGTGATAGTCAGCTGATCTGATGTTTGAAATGTGGCGTGTCCTACCGTAGCACGCGTTTGATGACGTGTACAGCAGCAACAGATTTAACATGGTAGTGCTACCAGGCCCCCTTTTGATTTCTCGTATGGGGCCTGGGAACGAGGCTAATGTCAGCCATTGTGTGATGTACATACTTGTATAATGGGAAACCTTCACTACTATCAAATGTGCTGACAGGGCATTATAATCATGACAAAGAGCCGCACAAATCGCATCCGGTGGAATGTGCATGTTGTCCGTGCAAAAGCATACATGTAGTAGCTGCTTGCATACCAGTGCAGAAGAACTAGTTATTGGGAGTGCTGCGTCCACAGGAGTACACCCGATGTCTGTCCCAACTCCCTGAAAGTGCAAGGGTTGACTGACACACACTGTCAATGCAGGGCTCAATATAATTTTTCAGGTTCACCTTCTATTATACAAAACAGACCGTAAACTGAAATGTTTGGGCCAGCCTGCCATAACAGTATCAAATGCCCCCCCAAATTGCTTCATAATAATATTTTTGTTGAGGGACAACGTACTGCACTCCTGGTAACCAGTTACAATTACAACTCACTGGTAGCATACTACAGCTTGTTCCAATTAATGCACATGTCACGTGAGGACCATGCTCAGTCGATATTGAATCAGCAATGGCAGCAATTTAAAGGGAAGATAAGAATTTATCACACAGATTTTTTCCAAGGCATGGAGCGAAAGTACGTCCAACCGTTGTCATCTAACACGCATGCACAGATTAATCGAACTACATGTACTACCAGCTGGGGCTAATACTGCTGAAAAATAAATAACGCTGCCCTCCAGTAAACGCCATACTCGAATAGACGCCGCACCAAAATGAGATGCGAACAGGTCACGGAGTGGGTAACAGCTGGATCGATGTCGTACATATATGGCCGCCGGTAGTACATGTATGCATGCTTCAAATTAACTCAAGAGGTCTTTCCAGACATAGAGTGCAAACCATCTCTCCAGCATATAGCTGAGTTTGAAGATCCTTTTGTTGATACAAGGTCATGGGTGAGGAGGATGAGGACGAGCTGGAGACTATGATCATGTGTTGCGATGTTTACTTTAATACTTAGTTTTTGGTTAGTGGCCGCAGTGTGTATTTCGCTCAGTTCTTCCAATTTTACGTCATCTATTCGTGGGTGGCATCTATTAGAGGGTGGCGTCTATTTGCAGGAACATCTACATTGTACGTCTCACACAGGAGTGTGCATATCTTGGTGTGGAATCCTGTAGCCACGCATACACGTACGTAGCCACATGTAGCAATGTGTACCATTGAGATTTTCGGTTGGGAAAGGAAAATGGCAAGGCCACCAGGCGAACACGAAGTCATGCAGTGCACTCTATATTCTTGTGTCTTGGCACCAATAATTCATAACAATAAGAGTGTGCTACTGCCATATGGGTTCCACTACCTCCATCTCGGTATGAGGTAGACAATCAGTGGTGAATATGTTTAACAGGTACTTAACAGGAAGCTGTTTCAAGCCCACGTGTACATAGTCTGTGTAAACACTGTAGTAGCTGGGTTGGTGCTAAACCTGGACTCGGGACTCTGGACTGGACCGTGGACTGGACTCTGAACTGCGTTTTGGACTGGATTTTGGACTGGATATTCGACTTGACTTTGTACGCATGGCCTAGAAGGCATGTCAGGGGTCGCTATATATCAGTGGATGCCTATGGGAACTTAAGTCCGGGGGACGACGTGGAGTAGCTACCCTGAGATGTACTGGTGGAGGCTGGAGCTCTATCCTACAGGATTATTTCTGCTGGGGCAAATATCGGGAATCTGGTCGTTCCTGGCAGAACAAAGCGGGTGCCGTCGATTGTTATGCAGTTTGCTGTCTGGGTGAGCTACAAGACTGATTTCGTGTCTGTGATGACGACGTTGTGTGTCAAGTTCTCTGATGACGATGGGCTCTATCCAACGGGATTATTTTTACGGATATCAGAACCCTGGTCACTTGATGGAAGTGGAACAGGGCGTGCTAGCTGTTGAGTTTGAACCAACTGATCATGTGTGTGTGTTGTATTTTGTTGTGGACCAGCTTGGTCTTCTGTATTCCTTCTGGGCCATGAATGATTGAGTCCAATATCCAGCCAAAATCCGGTCCAGAGTCCAGTCCACGGTCCAGTCCAGAGTCCAGAGTCCAGGTTTTACACTAACCCGTAGTAGCGTGCGTGAGTGTATTGGAGTAGTAGTGTGATGGCAACGAGAAGAAGGAAGGCATTAACAAAGCGTGAACGTAACGATTTGGAGACTTTCCTGGCACATTACGATGAAGAACAGATCTGTGGGATAGTCATCTCCAGTCAGTATGGCTCAGTTTCCAGAGCATGCTGCACTGCATGAAAAACTTTCACACCACAGTGCACTGACAAGCGAAGCCAGGGAATTGATCTGCTGCCTTGCAGATGAATACTGCACTCTATTTGGAATAACAAAACCCACACCAGCTGCAGACAGATATGCTGAATTCCAAGTGCTATGGTTACAACGCATTCGCAAAGTGGCAGAGCTAGGGTTGACTATTGCCTTCAGTGATCATCAGGAGGAGCCAGAAGATGAATTGATCATCCCTGCTGCTCACCATGTTACTACCATTGCCATCACAGTCTTCTATGATGCGCCTTGCAGTTCCAACACTATCTTTGCTTTCTGCCATGCAATTGCAAGACAGGTGTTCATATACCAACAGTTGCGTGTTCTTAGCAGGAAAGAGAGTGAACTGGGTAATCAACCCAGTGAAATGCTCAGATGAAGAGACTATTGATCTGGAAGAAAGTGAGGAGTCGTTGTACCGAGTTTGTGCTGCTCAGCTACATCAAATGCTTCATGTGCGCTGAAGAGGGTTCAAACAAAAATAAAATCCAATGTGAGGTCAAGTTCCTTAAACATCTGACAATGAATAATGATGAGAAGCAAATGCATCTGCCTGCATCTCTACTCAGTACCGAAAGAGGTGGCCGTGTTTTTCCGAAGTGGGAGTTGCTTCCATTCATACAGAAGATAGCAACCAACGTCAAAAGTGAAATGTTACACTCCTGGTATAGGAAAAATTGTGCCACGTAATATTACACTCCTGGTAGGGGAAAAATTGTGCCGCGTAATTAAATAATAAATAACTCGTTGGCGAGATAGGAATGGCCTACAAAGATTCTGACTACACCGTCGTGATCACTACCATGCAGCAACCCAACCGCACAATTTTGGTGCTGAAACTTACCATGGTTGTAGAGATACAAGCGCTTTTGTCGTGCCGTCGGCCGCCATTGCTCGATCGCTCTCTTCTAAGGTTGTTGCCAGTACAGCTATACGAAGGCCCCACAAAGATTCTGACCACACAGGTGTGATCGCTGTCGTTCACTGACGCTCGCATGCCGAAACTCACCGTACTCTCGAAGTTGTGAGCGCCTGTAATAAGTTCTTGTCTTCCCTTTGGACGCCCGACATTGCTGACTCGATCGACCGCACGTGACATGACATTGTACGTTATTTGGAATGAGCTGCAACTTGCGCGTCCAGTGAGATGCAACCGGTTGCAACGCGGCTACCAGGAGTGCGGTTGCCCCTCGTAATATAATAGAATCCAACATAATATAAATAATGTTTGAGTACTTAGGATTGGCCTACAGAGATTCTGACTACACCGCCGTGATCGCTATCATGCACTGACCTGAATGATAAAAGTTGGTGCTGAAACTCACCTTGGTGGTGGAGATATGAGCGCTTTTGTCTCGCCGTTGGCCGCCATTGCTCGAGCGCTCCCTCGACTTCCGGTGGCAGTACCGTTCTTAGGAAAGGCACACGAAGATTCTGACCCCACGGCCGTGATCGCTGTCGTTCACTGACGCTTATATACCGAAACTCACCGTGCTGGCTAAGTTGTGAGTGCTGTAATAATGTCTTGTCTTACTTTTGGTCGCCATTGCTCGTGATCGACTTGAGCGTGATTGCCACGTGGCATGTGCGTTAAGAACATATTGCGATACTTAGCTTGCGCTACGGCAGGTTGCAACGCGGCTACTTTGTGAATGGTACTTGAGAGCACTCTAAATAATTTGTGATCTTCCCTGTATATAGCTATCATGGTGATGTGTGATAATAGGAACGAACTGTCACACTTAGCTTGTGCTACCGTTTAACCGCGGCTACCAGGAGTGCGGTTGCCCCTCGAATGAAGCTAACTTTAAGCGCTATGGAGAGCATCTCTTTAACCCTTTACCCCCGATAGCGCCCGTATGCGCCCAATAATTAAGCGCCCGTTAAACCCGAGAGCGCCCGTATGCGCCCGAAACAGGATTCCGGCTATTTATCGCCATAGCTACACGATCGGACTTTGGATAAGTGATTTACGTGTCACAGGAAGTCGAGTGAAGCATAATTAGCTGTGGCGTTCCATAGGGACTTTCCCCACAAATCGCGTTAGAAGTTTACTTGTCGAGCGATGTGTACTTAGTTACGGCATATTACAGCTTATATCGTACGATCAAGTTGTTCTATCGAGTTTGTACTAGCCAGTTATCTCACCCACACTGGAAACCTACCGTTGCTGGGCCAGTCAGCCAACTTCTGCCGTGGTTTTGCCGTCATTCTCGAGAGCACAGCGACAACCTGCGTTTCCACCGCTGTGTCTTTCACAGGCCTCACTGCCAAGTCGCGGGACTACTTCAGGAACGAAGCAGGTTTGTTTTCAAGCCAAATAAGTATAACTATCAATACCTGAACTCAGCTATTTTACAAGATACAATGCCAATGAATCGATACAACACAAAAAACGCCATTTTCATTAGCTTTTGTGTAACCACGCGATTGATTTCTGCGCATGCGCCTCGGGGGTATAGGGTTAAAGTCACAGAGATGAAACTTCAGCACGATAATATGCTACACGAAATGATCACATCATGCTGTCTAGTACTGACATGGACCCAGTCCCCAAAGACATTATTAAGACATGTATTTCTGAACTAACTAGTATAGGCAAGATTGTTAACACATACAATCATGAACAGCAGCCAGTTTTACTGAATTGTGAAGGTAACACTTTGATGATCAGTGATAATTAATAACTTATAGATGATACATATCAGTGTGCTTGTCATGGGAATATCAACAGCAAAATGTTGCTAATGTACATACAGGCAAATTAATCAATTCACACAGTTGAGTGATCAAACCTTTCACTTTTTGGTTTGCTTACTAGGATGCAGATCTAAACCTGCATCCCTACAGTCAGCCTCACGAGGTCGCTTGGTAGAAGCAGCCTTGGTTGTTCAACTGCTGCTTGTGCAGTTTCAAAGTTGATGGCGGAAATTTGTCCCCTCGCTGCATATTTCAGCTGGCTGAAGTAGCTACCTCTCGATTGCACTCCCATTGATGCGAACTGGTGTGATGAGGTACCCAGGGTATCATTAATGTACAAAGTAAACCCATTTACCTGCCATGCTGGAAAATCTGTCTGAGTAGTGCTGTCTGGGTCAGCTCCATCCTCGAGCTCAGCCAACTCCTCATACCCACTTTCAAAGTAGGCGAATACCTCTCGCATCAGTAATATTTCTTCATCAGCAATTACCTGAATTCTCCCATTGGATAGAATCCCCCTCTCGAAAATTTCGTTCAGAGCACGAAGGTATCTCAAGGTCTTTAGGTCTCGGAGAGTATCGGGTACACCCGTTGTAGCAGCACAGTGCTCAAAAAGTTCTTGCAGAACATGGTCTTGCTATAATCTATGTATGATATGGTAGAGGAATTGGCCATACGCTTATAATAATTAACACTTGTCTACATGTAAAGTTCATTATTGTGCAACATGGTTGCTAAGTGGCAGTTAGAAGTAACCTATTGATAATATTGTGACTGCACCTTACCTGCATGATTAGTCACCCTTGTACATGAATCTCGCACAATCCACTATCCGCTAACCTCCATAGCACAGTCAATGGCCACGTGCACACGTCCCTGCACTCGTGCAATTTTTATGATCGATATATTGCAATAGTGTCTACGCAGATTGCCCATTAAATTCACTGTTCTCAATTCTACAGTGCTGGCAGCAAGTCACTTCGAACGTCCTTGGACAGATTCCCGTCCTTCTTATGGTGTTCGTGTCATTTGTAATGCCATGGCTCATAGCGTTCTTCTTTGAATTCAAGGTGAGCTGCTCATGTTACTCACAATCACACTTAGCTATCACACAGGCAAGTGTGTTTTTAGCTCTGCATGTGTGTAAAATGCTAGTGTACACATGGTAGTTTGTGCCCATCATAAAGGGCTACTCGCTTCAATTCACTCTTGGGGGTCACCAGATAACACATGCCTAGTTATTAACACATGACTGCAGTTTCAGTTTTAAGTCATATCACACATGCTGGAATACCAGCTTTGTTCTCATCATCCATCGTTATGCAAACAATGGATTTGGGGAAAGGCCTTGGACATTTTGTATAGTGAGAAACGTCACGGGTAAATTGCATGTGGGTGACAGTTAAATTGCATGTGTGTAGTTACGTATATGGCTGACAGCATTATCACGTTGCCCCATAATGTGCAGCAAGCCTCCCAGCTATCTATATACATGTATCACCGTGGAATGGTTCCAGCTGCTAGCTGACTCCCATTCACTGGCCTCACTGAAAATTGGCTGCATTGAAAACCAACATGATCCATTTCTGGGAAATGCTTCTAGAACTGCTGAATGTCCCATTCACTCTGTCTGCCTGCAGTGATAGCTGATAATCCTAGTAGTTCAACTCTCACTGTGCAAGCACCTCTTGTATGTGGGGTGATCTAGCTTGTGCTGGCCCAAACCCTGCACTGGGTATCTGGTTGACCCAAACAGCAGCTTGGGCTGATCTATTAGGGCCCATCAATACATTAAGATTTTAACTGTCTGTGTGTGTGTCTGTGAGTGACGGAAGTGGGATGTTCGTGGGGCGGGACTAGACTATAGTGACGCGCAACCTTCGTACTTTAATTTATTTACTGAACCGCAAAGGATGTTTGAGAACATTGGGCTGGAATCCAGCTGGGGCTGCAAGCGGATGCATGCAATCGAGGAGCAGCAGTCGAAGCGGACACAATCGGGGAGCAGCAGCTGAAGCGGACGTGATCGGGAACAGCAGCTGAAGCAGACGCAAGCGGCAAGCATGCAGCAGCAGCTGAAGCGGGCGCAATCGGGGAGCAGCAGCTGGAAGCAGACGTAAACGGGGAGCAGCAGTTGAAGCGGATGCAATCGGGCCCGGGAGCAACAGCTGATTCGAAGCGGACGCAAGCAGCGAGCAGCAGCTGAAGCGGACGCAATCGGGGAGCTGCAGCTCTGCACAGAGAGCTGTCCGGCGCCGGATTACTCACGGTAGGCGAACGAGGGGAAGTAGCTGAGCGAGCAAAGCGAGCAAAGCTACTTGTAGCCCATAATGAATGTTGTGAGACTTTCAGCTTCATGATGGCACATCCGGCAATGTCCTTAAAGTTCTGTATGAGCACGAAGGGTACTGGGACAAGGGGAAGTGGGTGGGTAGCCTCGTTCCCAGGCCGTGTGGGAGGAGAGAAAGCGCTTTCTCTCCCCCCATGTGGTCTAGGAACGTGGCTAGTGGGTGCGTGCACCCGAAGGGTGCAAAATAGCATGGGCTTCGGTGTAGAAAGGCTTTACTTGGCACTGCGAGGGCTGTTTCTGTCATTTAGGCATAAGTGGACATGTTTCAGCTATGACTGGTTGCCATTTCCTGGGACACCTCTGATTGCTGATTGGTGGGTGTGGTTAGAGTTCTGTATCGATCTACTTACGATGACCTGTGGGATCAGTTTTAAGCCCAGCAATGCAAGGGAACAGAACATTTAGAAGTTCTGGAGACTGAAAATCATCATGAGATATATCTTGGGCCGTAAAGAGTTGCAACATATATTTTGTGTGAGTGATGGTACATATCCCAGCAGCTGACTCATACCCCTCCTCCTCCAGTATCTCCCATCTGAGCTCTCTCGGCTGTCAGTCGTATCATGGTACGACTGGAGGGGTTGGCTATGGCCCAGAGCTCTGGCTAGGGATGAAAGAACGTATACGCCTTCTCTGCCTGATGTTGCCAATGTGGAAGTTGCGTAAGTGCATATATTCACAAGGTGTGTTTTCCTACAACTGTTTACCCTGGGTGTCTTTTGTGAGTGGGGTACTATACTTTAACACAATGTCCTGTGTTTGTAGCCGAAGTGGAAATAAAACTAGTGATGGTCTTATACCGATATTCCGATAATCCAATAGATATCTGCCGATACTGCTAACCGATCTAATATTGTAAGTTCTTGTGTTTGCCTCACCTTGTCAAATCTTTTGGCCTCAAGCACTGCAAACAGCTAACTTTAGACCCTCTCAGACCGAATTAAACTCCCAAATAAATGACGTCTCTTCTTCCCTCCACTCGCCATTCTATACTCCGCAACCAACATTGAGCTGAAAATGCTAGCACGTGGTTACGCAATGCGCATGCGCCATTTATCGGCCGAGTTATCGGTGAATCTACCGATGCTGATAATCCCCAGGAATGGCATTATCGGTCCGATACCGTTAACCGATCCGATTATCGGTGCACCACTAAATAAACCGTACATCCAGAGTATAATCTACCTGGGTGTGACTATTACGTAAGTGAACTTGAGGAGCCTATTAAGCATGGAGTACAGAATCACAGACTAGCAGAATAACTTGGAGTGAAATTTATACATGCATACATGTATGTAAATGCACACTGCAGACATGTCATGTGCAACTGCAATCCATTGAGGTAGCTCTTGTAGAGGGAGCTGCATGTGCAAACACCAAGCAAGCCAACCTCAATAGTTGCCCTGAACATAACTCTCTCTTCAGCGCCAGCAGACACCCAGTTTTCTTTGTTGTCAACACATTCAGCCGTACACGTTAACTAAGACTCGATCACTATTAGGCTCTCAATTGTTGCTTTGTGGTTCCTGGTCTGTAGGTTTCTGCCTTGGGTGCATGCTGCCTTGTTCGAAAGGAACATTTATTATCAAGTGGCACTTTTGCCTCATAGGAGGATGTCCTTCGCAAGGTCATTTGCCAAGAATTTCTCCCAAAGCGTCCGTTGTCGTGGCTCGCCAGCACTCAATTACTGTGCACCTATACTTATACGACATCATGTGCAGCCCTATAATTACATGGGCAGTTCAGACCACAAATCACGGAGTTGAAATCTGTATAAGGAGTTTTATGGGGTACTTTCCGACACCTGATGGTTAAGCTGTGGTTATGGGCTCCTGCTGAGGGTGTTCCAGACTTATAGCATGGGATGCGATTACACGTTGAGTGGGCCAAATGTCCTAGCGCTTACATTTGAACATAACATATTCTGCCTCCAAGAAAGGTCATGAAAGTGTGTTTTCCAAGCTAGATTCAAATCCAGGTTGATTGTGTATATACAATGTACATGTACATGTATACAAGAAGTGTGAAAAAATTTTACTTGCATCCACAGTGCTCCACCCCCGCTGAGACCTCCCAGGCACACTGCCAGCTCGCTCTCCCTTGATTTCAGCCCTCCAGTCGGGTCTTCAAGAGGTAAATGATTATTACATTATTGTTACCAACGTTGTTTGCATCAGCTAGGAGTACATAATGTGGAAGGAAGGTGTGTATGATGGCCAAGAAAACTTCCCCATTACTATTTGTAATGCACACACGTACATGTACATGTACGTGTTTAAGTTTGCCCACAACATGTGTGGAGACATCACAAGGGATGACTAGTAGAAGACAGAGAAACGCCATTTTCAAGACCACATTTGCAAAGGACATTGGCAGACCCCATGGCATCCCTTGGCAAGGTCAACAGCAAATGTAATTGCATATACACTGGCTTAATATATTGTTGTAATATTGTTGTGTGTACTTCCTCATTCAACTAACAATTGAGTACTGCTTATTCTCCTGGCATTGATATCTCATCCATGGTTGTGTAGGTTGACAGCATCATTGCTGCTACCTGTCACTAGACCAGTGATCCATCCTCTCTTGTCCAAAGAATTCTTGGGCCATAGATAAATACAATGTATCTTTCGCCAACTGGGTTGCTTTGTGGCCAAGTAATTAAAGCATTTTACATTTTTGGTCCAGTGTTCTCCCAGAAATCTACATCCAAAAATTAATGTGCACAATGAATAATCAGGCATTGAATGGCTTTGTTTACACACTGCTATTGAATGTTAAGTGGGAAACCCTGCCAGCAGCTGCTGTGGGCAGGGAAATGATTAATTAAGGAAGTGATCCAAATGGTGCACGCACTTAAGTGGAGATTCAAATGGTGCTGCACCGTCTGCTAAAGGGGTGTCACTAATCACTGGACTGAACTGGACTGGACTGAACTGGACTGGACTGGACTGGACTGGACTGGACTCACCCAAAATTCATTTTCAGGCCTTTTCGGCGTAGGACAGAAGCTAAACATGCTTATTCGCTTATGCATTCGCTATAGTTGCTTACTTAGCCTGCTGAAGCGCTTTCCTCGAGTCAGTAGAGGTCAAAGGTCATGTGCATATTTAATGAGCTTCAATGAAAACAGTAGAAGAGCATTTATTTGTGCAGAAACCAAACCCCAGTCTTTTGCTGAAGCATAGGAAACAAAAAATAATATTCCTCTATCATCTACGACTATGAACAAAGCTCATTGTTGAAGCTTATTAAATATGCACGTGACCTTTGAGCTCTACTGACTCGAGGAAAGACCTAAAAAACGCTTCAGCAGGCTAAGTAAGCGACTATATCTGAATCTGAATCTGAATTTATTTTTGCTATAATATAGCGTGGGTACACAAAAGGTAACTAGACCTATAGGGCGTGCTCCCCACTGTACACACAGAAAATGACAACAACAAAAAGAAAAAGAAGAGGAAATAGGGGTACAAAACAAGACACTATAGCGAATGCATAAGCGAACTAGAGGTGCTCAGCAGAGCACGTACCCCGTGCGCAACTTTGACTTGACAGCTATAGGCCTATTCATACAGCCGCTGCATGCACGATGAGCTAGCTCATGGATAATACAGCGATGTCAGCATGCAGAATGAGATACCGTAAGTTGTGGCAGTAATGTTAGAAATTGGGTGTGGTCAAATTGTATAAATTAGAAGCACGACTTTCACGCAGCTTTTCTCAGCCTCTCGAGTAGATCTCTGGTCTGTGAGTTATGTAGACGCTAGTATTTTCTGAATTTAGTCCAGGCCAATTAGAGTTTGACCTTAAACAAATTGCAACACAAGGTCTTTCAACTGTTTCCTAGACAGAAAAATGTCCTCTATAACATACTAAAAGTCCCAAGGAATCCCTTGAGTGGAAAGTACTGAAATAGTAACATTCATAAATTAATTAAAACAATTATTGCACATTTTCTGCACTTTTTCAAAAGATATTTTTAAATCATTGCAACACAAGCTCTTTCAACTGTTTCCTAGACAGAAAAATGTCCTCCACAACATACTAAAAGTCCCAAGGAATACCTTGAAGGGGAAGTACTGAAATATTAAAAATTAATAAAACAATTAATTAATTAATTCACATTTTCTGCAAATTTGAGTTTGACCTTAACAACACAAACTTTCTCAACTGTTTCCTAGACAGAAAAATGTCCTCTATAACATACTAAATGTCCTAAGGAATACCTTGAAGGGAAAGTACTGAAATATTAAAAACAATTAATTACCTATTTCACATTTTCTGCAAATCGGAGTTTGACCTTAAACAAATTGCAACACAAACTTTCTCTGCTGTTTCCAGACAGAAAAATGTCCTCTATACCATACTAAAAGGAATATCTGGAGAGGAAAGTACTGAAATATTAATTTCACACTTGCTGCATTTTAAATTATCTGAAACAAGAAATGAACTTCGTGCATCACCTTGCAAATACATGTACCGTAATTTGGGAAAGTTTCGTTGGTTCTAGTTGAATCTGATTTTGAACAGACACTGGAAGCATGTACTTAGGTCAGTGTCTGCTTGTAATACGTACCTCGCTGCCTACAAGTTACTTGCAATTGCTGTGCATATATATACTGCTGCATGCTCAAAACCGCTACTCGCTGAATATGCTGCATGTTATATCAGCTTGCTGTGCATGTAGGTATCCGTATACAGGCAAACTACATCCATGCTGCAAATTCTGCATTGCTGCCATTGCTCCACATTTAGTTACTGCGCTGCTTGCCGCAAGTTGCTTGCTGTAGTCTACTGATTACTGTATAAGCTGCACACCAAAACTCTGCTAGCAGCTTCCTGAAACATCCATTGCGCTGCAATTACACTGGCAATGCCAGTGGAACATATAACGTAACCCAAATGGCATCTGCACATACCTATTTTGCCCTGCATGCCAAACGTTTCATGCCGAATAAAGGCCTGTCCTCTCAGTGGCACATTGCACTTTTTAATTTTTGACTGCTATCATTGACACTGGCTCCTTTTAGGATCGGAGCCAAAATCCTCCTCAGGTTGATCACCCTTTGGTATCAAAATGTGTATACCTGATGATAAAATTAACACTGACAGGAACACCTGCATGTGTATACATTGTCAAAACAATACCAAATTGCAGCTGCAGACCTGCAGGATGTATGGAACGTGCAAATTTAAAGATGTGCAGTGGAACAGTAACTCTGCCCATTTCTGGGTCTGCAGTGGTGACATGCTGGGTACCAGTTTCTGTTCACATGCTGACAGTTCGTGAACTGGATAGCTCGTTATAACTGGACACTATGCTTTCCATTTCCAGCTGTTAGCTGGTAAATACCTACCCATAAAAGCAGAATCGCTATTGTCTAGGCTTGGAGCAAGGATAGGGCAATTACAAGTCAGGGAAAAGAACCCTATAGCTAATGACCCCGGTCACACCACCTGACAGCAGTGGACAATTTGTTTGCTCCCTAAATAACCACTACGCATATGATGATGTAACCCCCACTCGATCTGCAACTGGATGCTCACTTACGACCAATTTCAGCTCAACCAATTGCAATGGTCAATAATTGTGCAATGTCCAGATTATGATGTCATAACTTGCATACACTTCACGTATCAATACTCTAGTACAGTGGCTGAATGTATGCCACGGCATACACACAGATGCATTCCAAATCACTTTGCATGATAGTATCCTGCAAACTCAATGGCACGCCAATTCTCACTATCATCCAGCATTTACCTTACGATAATTATTGATGCCCCAGCTTTTGATATAATCTGGGCTTTTCGATGACTGCAGCCAGCCTGCTATTGACCAGAACGCTGCCATTACAGGAGGCTCATTGCATAATGCATTGTGTGTACTTGTACACCATGAACCCTCTGGTTTATTGAAACGTTTACCGACTGGCATGCATAGGTGAAAACCGAGCTCAAAATGTTGGTGGGCGATCAAATCTTAATCTTGCTATCCCTGGTTGAGTGTACGTAAGAGGTGGTAGGGGAAAGTATTGACCAAATAGCCAGCTGGAGGAAACTCCTGCCATGCTTTTCGACACTGCATTCTCTGTGGCATAGTTAGCTATCAAGAATGCAGAAATTTGCTTAAGGTCAAACTCCAATTTGCAGATTGAATTGTGAAATAATTAATTCATTGTTTTTAATATTTCAGTGCTTTCCCTTCCAGGTATTCCTTAGGACTTTTAGTATGTTATAGAGGACATTTTTCTGTCCAGAAAACAGTTGAAAGAACTTGTGTCGCAGTGATTTAAAAATATTCTTTTAAAAACGCAGAAAATGTGCAATAATAATTGCTTTAATTAATTTATAAATGTTACTATTTCAGTACTTTCCCCTCAAGGTATTCCTTGGGACTTTTAGTATGTTATAGAGGACATTTTTCTGTCTAGGAAACAGTTGAATGAACTTGTGTTACAATGATTTAAATATATATTTTTAAAAAGTGCAGAAAATGTGCAATAATTGTTTTAATTAATTTATGAATGTTACTATTTCAGTACTTTCCATTCAAAGGATTCCTTGGGACTTTTAGTATGTTATAGAGGACATTTTTCTGTCTAGGAAACAATTGAAAGACCTTGTGTTGCAATTTGTTTAAGGTTGACCCAAAATATTCCATAAGTGGCCTGGACTAATTCTGACACTTCTATCCTGAAATAAGCCTTCAATAAGGCCTTCACTGCTCAAACAGCGCTTGGACTGCGGACAGACGGACAGACACAAACCGATCACTCTACCCCCTGCTGCGCATGCGCACGGGGTAATAAGCATGTTTAGCGTCTATTCTACGATGAAAAGGCCTGAAAATGAATTTTGGGTGAGTCCAGTCCAGTCCAGTTTCAGTCCAGTGATTAGTAACACCCCTGCTAAAGGCCTAGCGAGAACACTGTACAGTGGGTCCGAAAGGCCCAGTTTCTGGTCCCGCTATGCAACAGAGATATTTCTCCTTCAGGGTGGACTCAACCCTACCCCCAAAATTTAAAAGAACGATACTATAATTTTGTGTCCATTAAATAATAGGCTCTGTCTTCTCCTGGCCCTCATTAGCCACCACTATGGCAAACCCCTCAGGGTATCACAAAAACAAAACAAAGAGGGATAATTATGCATGTTGGACAGCTCTAGGTGAAATTTCCTTTGTCTTTCTTTCCTTTTTGTAGCTTCTGCTTCGCAGCCCAGGGCAGTGAGGACGATATGAGGTTCATCTACTGTGCTTGCTGTGTGTGCTACATACTCGAGGACTGGAGTTGCATGGACATTGATAAGACTGTGCAGTTCATCAAGAGAAGTCAGGTGCAGAGAAAAATAGGGAAGAGAGGAAGAGAGGGAGGAAGGGAACAGGAGATAGTCTGGGATGGATAGGCTCTGGTCATTGTGGACATCCTTTCAATGCAGTAAAATTACCTCCGAGCTACATTAAACGAAACTCATTACTTCCGACTCCAATACATGTACTTCAGTATACTGTTTGATCTCCCTGTATAGGATGCAGCAGAAAATAGCACGGGGGGGGGGCGGGGGGGGGGGGGGGGGGGGGGGGGGGGGGGGGGGGGGGGTCTGGGTTTGAAATCTCTAAGGGGGGGCAAATGTGTCCCCCCCCCCCCCAGGAAACCCTGGGATGGTTCAAGGTCCCTTTACAAAATGGTTCCACTGTATATCGTCCTCTAGTTCCAGCGTTGATCAATAGCCACATCCTACGACCGCTGCATACAACTGCACAAGCCACACCCATTACAGGTTTACATGTGCTCACAACATGTACTGCACAAATGGTATATACCGTACTCTCGCGAAAGTCCGCCCATGGGCGCTGCATCTTACTTTCTCAACAAACAGGGGGGTGGGCGCTCTTTCGAGTGTTTCCGCATTCAACCTTGAAAGAGCGCCTACCTTTGTTTACATACACAAGTAGCACAATAGCAGTGATCGAGCAGCAAGCGCGCGTGAGTCAAAGCCCTCCCAGCACATCTACATCGCTGGAGTCACTAGCAACATCACCGCTCACCACGTCGTCTTCGCTGCCGCCAAGCGCTGGCTGAGGTCCAGCGTGGAGGCCGGGGGGCCGTCGTCAGCACAGGCAAGCCAGACAACACACATAGACACCATAGATACGGATACACAGACTAATAGAGACTTGCTGCAAGGAGGTTCTTACCTCAGATACGCTGGAACATCACTAATGCGCTCCATCGCCTGTTACACGAGGCACGAGGCTATAGCGCGAGGGTGGGCGCTCATTCCAGTAAACTTTGACCCTATATAGAAAATTGAGCTAAAAGCACAAAATAAATATGCACGTGACCTTTGACCTCTACCGACTCGAGGGAAGACACGAAAGCAGGCTATACAAGCAAGTTTAGTGAATAAATAAGTATGCTTAGCTTCTGTCCTACACTGCAAAGGCATCTTACAGATTTTGGGTGAGTCCAGTCCAGTGAATAATGATGAAAGCACGCAGCCCGAATTTTACTTCCGTTCCGCGTTCCGTTCCGCGTTCCGTTCCGCGTTCCTGCGTTCACAGGTACCCTGGTGCAAAACCTGGATCTGGACTGGACCGTGGACTGGACTCTGAACTGCATTTTGGACTGGATTTTGGACTGGATATTCGTACGCATGGCCTAGAAGGCATGTCAGAGGTCGCTATATATCTCTTTCTCAGTGGATGCCTATGGGAACTTAAGTCCGGGGGACGACGTGGAGTAGCTACCCTGAGATCTGCTGGTGGAGGCTGGAGCTCTATCCTACAGGATTATTTCTGCTGGGGCAAATATCGGGAATCTGGTCGTTCCTGGCAGAACAGAGCGGGTGCCATCGATTGTTATGCAGTTTGCTGTCTGGGTGAGCTACAAGACTGATTTCGTGCCTGTGATGACGACGTTGTGTGTCAAGTTCTCTGCTGACGATGGGCTCTATCCTACGGGATTATTTTTACGGATATCAGAACCCTGGTCACTTGATTGAAGTGGAACAGAGCGTGCTAGCTGTTGAGCTTGAACCAACTGATCATGTGTGTGTGTTGTATTTGTTGTGGACCAGCTTGGTCTTCTGTATTCCTTAACTCTCTGCCTGCGTTTGTCGCCCAATTGCGACGTGCGCGGACACGCGCAAAATGCGGCTGTCGCATATTTACGACAAGATCGCGAGGCGAGCTAAACTGAAGCGGGGCAGACCCTGCTAATATAATGGCAATCACAGTCATGAAGAGGCAGACCCTACGGATATCAGCAGTCGATCAGAAGCTCCTCCTACCGATCGAGAGATAAGTAAGCGCTCACTGTTTTGTCGCCGTTTTGTGTACTGCCAGCATGGACAGGCTTTTTCGCCTACGGAACGCTATTGGTAGCGCTCAAGGGCCTAGAAGAGGCTCGAGGCATCATTGAACTATCTATCAACACCAATAACTCACCCGCTGGAGGGCAGACATCGACAGCACAACAACGGGGAGAGTTCCAAGGTGAGCGCTTGAGTATAACTCGGCCTAGCAGCCATATAACGATAGTCGGGGCTCAATCACGCCCTTAGCAGACAAATTAACTATACTTCGACAGTTCTTAGCCTTCGAACTTGAAGTCTACTCCGCGATTGTAAGTTAAACGGCGAGAAGCCTTAGAGATGTGTAACCTAGGCAATAAATTGATCACGAGTCGCGTGAGCGGAAGTTATGAATATTAATGAACGCAGACCAAGGGTTAATTCAGGTTTTGCACTAACCCGTAGTAGCGTGCGTTGAGTGTATTGGAGTAGTAGTGTGATGGCAACGAGAAGAAGGAAGGCATTAACAAAGCGTGAACGTACCGATTTGGAGATTTTCCTGGCACATTACGATGAAGAACAGATCTGTGGGATCGTCATCTCCAGTCAGTGTGGCTGTTTCCAGAGCATGCTGCACTGCATGAAAAGCTTTCACACGACAGTGCACTGACAAGCGAAGCCAGGGAATTGATCTGCTGCCTTGCAGATGATTACTGCACTCTGTTTGGAATAACAAAACCCACACCAGCTGCAGACAGATATGCCGAATTCCAAGTGCAATGGTTACAACACATTCGCAAAGTGGCAGAGCTAGGGTTGACTATTGCCTTCAGTGATCATCAGGAGGAGCCAGAAGATGAATTGATCATCCCTGCTGCTCACCATGTTGCTACCATTGCCATCACAGTCTTCAATGATGCGCCTTGCAGTTCCAACACTATCTTTGCTTTTTGCCATGCAATTGCAAGACAGGTGTTCATATACCAACAGTCGCGTGTTCTTAGCAGGAAAGAGAGTGAACTGGGTAATCAACCCAGTGAAATGCTCAGAGGAAGAGACTATTGATCTGGAAGAAAATGAGGAGTCGTTGTACCGAGTTTGTGCTGCTCAGCTACATCAAATGCTCCATGTGCGCTGAAAAGTGCAAGTAAGAGGGTTCAAACAAAAATAAAATCCAATGTGAGGTCAAGTTCCTTAAACATCTGACAATGAATAATGATGAGAAGCAAATGCATCTGCCTGCATCTCTACTCAGTACCGAAAGAGGTGGCCGTGTTTTTCCGAAGTGGGAGTTGCTTCCATTCATACAGAAGACAGCAACCAACGTCAAAAGTGCAGTGAATGAAGCTAACTTTAACCCTTTAAGCCCTATTGACGTCTATAGGCGTCATTTAGACCCTATGCACTTGTAGGGCTTCTCGCCAGTCCAAAAAGAGACCAAAAAGTCTTCAGAGGGCCTAGGGACGACTTTAAGGCACGAACTCAAAAATTTGGTCAGATTTCGGCGCGCCTCCCCCACTAAACGTACAAGCGGGGGGGTTTCGAAGGGGGGGCGGCAGCCCCCCCTTCGGCCTGCGGTGGGCGTTTTTTTGATTTTAATGAGATTCATTGACCCAAGAATTTTTGATTCTAATGATATTCATAGACCCCACCCAGGGCCTCAAGAAAACCTGCAAATTGGTGGTGTAAGGTGTGCCATCAGTCAGATCTGGCCCAAGTTTAGGGAAATGCTGGGCGAAAATCCGGCTGACATCCACCTTTGACCTCCGATTGCTGGCCTTGTGGGGGGTCATGAATATCATTAACGGTATTGCCAGAGGGGTCTCTCCATGTGTGCGGGCCCCACCAAGTTTGGCCGCTGAGGAGCGAATGCTGTGGGAGAGGAGCACCTACGAAAGTGGTGTGCGCTGAATGCATGAAAATGTGTTGTCTTGGTGGAAAGAATTCGGTGGTTAAAGGGTTAAGCGCTATGGAGAACATCTCTTTAAAGTCACAGAGATGAAACTTCACGATAATACGCTACACGAAATGATCACATCATGCTGGAAGCCACTGTCTAGTACTGGCATGGACCCAGTCCCCAAAGACATTATTAAGACATGTATTTCTGAACTAGTATAGGCAAGATTGTTAACACATGCAATCATGAACAGCAGCCAGTTTTACTGAATGTGAATGTAACACTTTGATGATCAGTGATAATTAATAACTTGTAGATGATACATATCAGTGTGCTTGTCATGGGAATATCAACAGCAAAATGTTGCTAATGTACATACAGGCAAATTAATCAGTTGAGTGATCAAACCTTTCGCTTTTTGGTTTGCTTACCAGGATGCAGATCTAAACCTGCATCTCTACAGTCAGCCTCACGAGGTCGCTTGGTAGAAGCAGCCTTGGTAGTTTCAACTGCTACTTGTGCAGTTTCAAAGTTGATGGCGGAAATTTGTCCCCTCGCTGCATATTTCAGCTGGCTGAAGTAGCTACCTCTCGATTGCACTCCCATTGATGCGAACTGGTGTGATGAAGTACCCAGGGTATTATTAATGTACAAAGTAAACCCATTTACCTGCCATGCTGGAAAATCTGTCTGAGTAGTGCTGCATGTCTGGGTCAGCTCCATCCACGAGCTCAGCCAACTCATACCAGCTTTCAAAATAGGCGAATCCCTCTCGCATCAGTAATATTTCTTCATCATCAATCACCTGAATTCTCCCATCGGATAGAATCCCCCTCTCAAAAATTTTGTTCAGAGCACGAAGGTACCTCGAGGTCTCTAGGTCTCGGAGAGTATCGGGTACACCCGGTGTAGCAGCACAGTGCTCATGTATGTATGGTATGGTATAGGAATTGGCCGTACACTTATAATAATTAACACTTGTCTACTTGTAAAGTTCATTATTGTGCAACGTGGTTGCTAAGTGGCAGAAAACATTGTTAGAAGTAAACTATTATTATAGTGACTGCACCTTACCTTATGTTATTAACACATGACTGCAGTTTCAGTTTTAAGTCATATCACGCATGCTGGAATACCAGCTTTGTTCTGGCTTTCCCATCATTATGCGAAAGGCCTTGGACATTTTGTCTAGTGAGAAACGTCCCAGTTAAATTGCAAGTGGGTTACAGTTAAATTGCATGTGTGAAATTACGTACATGGCTGACAGCATTATCACATTGCCCCATAACGTGCAGCAAGCATCCCAACTATCTACATGTATCACTGTGGAATGGTTCCAGCTGCTAGCTGACTCCCATTCACTGGCCTCACTGAAAATTGGCTGCATTGAAAACCGACATCATCCATTTCTGGGAAATGCTTCTAGAACTACTGAATGTCCCATTCACTCTGTCCGCCTGAAGTGATAGCTAGTAGTTCAAATCTCACTGTGCAAGCACCTCTCTCTTTTATGTGGGGTGATCTGGCTTGTACTGGCCCAAACCCTGCACTGGGTATCTGGTTGGTCCAAACTGCAGGTTGGGCTTATCCTTTAGGGCCCATAGCACATAATATAATTTTTTATGTTGTGAGACTTTCAGCTTCATGATGGCACATCCGGCAATGTCCTTAAGGTTCTGTATGAGCATAAAGGGTACTGGGACAAGGGGAGGTGGGTGGGTAGCCTCGTAGGCCGTGTGGGAGGAGAGAAAGCCTCTCCTCCCACACGGTCTAGGAACGTGGCTAGTGGGTGCGTGGGCTTCGGTGTAGAAAGGCTTTACTTGGCACTGCCAGGGCTGTTTCTGTCATTTTGGCATAAATGGACATGTTTCAGCTATGACTGGTTGCATTTCCTGGGACACCTCTGATTGCTGATTGGTGGGTGTGGTTAGAGTTCTGTATCGATCTACTTAGGATGACCTGTGGGATCAGTTTTAAGCCCAGCAATGCAAGGGAACAGAACGTTTACAAGTTTTGAAGACTGAAAATGATCATGAGATATATCTTGGGCCGTAAAGAGTTGCAACATATTTGTATGAGTGATGGTACATATCCCAGCAGCTGACGCATACTCCTCCTCCTCCAGTATCTCCCATCTGAGCTCTCTCGGCTGTCAGTCGTATCATGGTATGACTGGAGGGCTTGGCTATGGCCCAGAGCTCTGGCTGGAAATGAAAGGACGTATACGCCTTCTCTGCCTGATGTGGCCAATGTGGAAGTTGTGTAAGTGCATGTATTCACAAGGTGTGTTTTCCTACAACCATTTACCCTGGGTGTCGTTTGTGAGTGGGGTACTATACGTTTACACAATGTCCTGTGTTTGTAGCAGAAGTGGAAATAAAACTAGTGATGGTCTTATACCGATATTCCGATAATCCGATAGATATCTGCCGATACCGATAACCAATCCAATATTGTAAGTTCTTGTGTTTGCCTCACCTTGTCAAATCTTTTGTCCTCAACCACTGTAAAACAGCTAACTTTAGACCCTCTCAGACCGAATAAAACTCCCAAATAAACGTCGTCTCTTCTCTATACTCCGCAACAAACATTGAGCTGACAATGCTAGCACCCAGGAATGGCATTATCGGCCCGATACCGTTAACCCTTTAAGCCCCATTGACGTCTATAGGCGTCATTTAGACCCTATGCACTTGTAGGGCTTCTCGTCAGTCCAAAAAGAGACCAAAAAGGCTTCAGAGGGCCTAGGGACGACTTTGAGGACCGAACTCAAAAATTTGGTCTGTGCCTGTCGTGGGTTTTTTTTTGTTTTAATGATACTCATTGACCCGAGAATTTTTGATTCTAATGATATTCATAGACCCCACCCAGGGCCTCAAGAAAACCTGCAAATTGGTGGTGTAAGGTGTGCCATCAGTCAGATCTGGCCCAAGTTTAGGGAAATGCTGGGCGAAAATCCGGCTGACATCCACCTTTGACCTCCGATTGCTGGGCTTGTGGGGGGTCATGAATATCATTAACGGTATTGCCAGAGGGGTCTCTCAATGTGTGCGGGCCCCACCAAGTTTGGCCGCTGAGGAGCGAATGCTGTGGGAGAGGAGTACCTACGAAAGTGGTGTGCGCTGAATGCATGAAAATGTGTTGTCTTGGTGGGAAGAATTCAGTGGTTAAAGGGTTAACCGATCCAATTATCGGTGCATCACTGCATGTAAATAAAACGTACATACCTGGGTGTGACTATTACGTAAGTGAACTTGAGGACCTATTTAAGCACAGAACACAGAATCACAGACTAACAGAATAACTGGAAGTGAACATGTACACATGGGCCACAGTTACCAAATTGCCAGACGCAATGCCACTTTAGTTGGTTGGTTGTTTCTCCCCTCAGGCAAAAAAAAGTACTCAGAGTGGCAATTTGGTGCTTGCATGGATTCTAGCCTTTTATGCTGTCAAAACCGCCTCCCTAACCCCCCCCCCCCCCCCCCCCCCCCCCCCCCCCCCAGGCCCTCTAGCTATCTCCATTTGCACCACAGGCGTCCTCTTGGTGGACGTGGGCACCCGCATCCCACTCGCTGCCTGTACCTTCAAGTGATTCGACCCAGCCAAGAGTTTCTTGACATGATATACGCTCAGTTATGAGAGATCTGCCCCACAACTGCAGAGCTTCTTGGTTGGAGGACACGCTTCTTCCACGGCCTCGGATTGTCAACATGTCGTAAACCTTCATTGCATGTGTCCATTACTTGTGCACCTCCGTATATCTTATTACTTGGACCGTATACCTCCGTATACTACGCACACGTCATTATGATGTCATGGTTGGTTGTTGGTTCACAGGTCATGGCAAAAAGGGGGATTGCGTCGGCAAAAAGGTGAACGGTGGCCCCATGCATGTACATGTAAACGTTTAGCACACTGCAGACATGTCATGTGCAACTGCCATCCATTGAGGTAGCTCGATGGACTTGTAGAGGGAGCTACATGTACAAAAACCAAGCAAGCCAACCTCAATAGTTGCCCTGGACATAACTTCTCTCTTCAGTGCCAGCAGACGCCGAGTTCTCTTTCTTGTCAACACATTCAGCTATACATGCTCAAAGACTCACTATTGGGCTCTCCTGGTCTGTAGGTTTCTGCCTTGGGTGCATGCTGCCTTGTTCGAAAGGAACGTTTATTATCAAGTGGCACTTTTGCCTCATAGGAGGATGTCCTTCACAAGGTCATTTGCCAAGAATTTCTCCCAAAGCGTCCGTTGTCGTGGCTAGCCAGCACTCAATTACTGTGCACCTATACTTATACTACATCATGTGCAGCCCTATAACGGAATTGAAATCTGTATAAGGAGTTTATTGGGTGCTATCCAACACCTGACGGTTAAGCTGTGGTTATGGGCTCCTGCTGAGGGTGTTCCAGACTTATAGCATGGGATGCGGAGGTGGAAATTACGATTACACGTTGAGTGGCCATATGTCCTAGCGCTTACATTTTAACATAAAATATTCTGCCTCCAAGAAAGGTCATGAAGGTGTGTTTTCCAAGCTTGATTCAAATCCAGGTTGATTGTGTATAATTATACAATGTACATGTACATGTACATGTATACAAGAAGTGTGAAAAAATTTACTTGCATCCACAGTGCTCCACCCTCGCTGAGACCTCCCAGGCACACTGCCAGCTCGCTCTCCCTTGATTTCAGGACTCCAGTCGGGTCTTCAAGAGGTAAATGATTATTACAATCATTATTGTTACCAACATTGTTTGCATCAGGAGTACATAATGGCATAAGAGTGGAAGGAAGGTGTGTATGATGGCCAAGAAAACTTCCCCATTACTATTTGTAATGCACACACGTACATGTACATGTACGTGTTAAGTTTGCCCACAACGTGTGGAGACAAAGGATGACTAGTAGAAGACAGAGAAACGCCATTTTCGAGACCACATTTGCAAAGGACATTGGCAGACCCCATGGCATCCCTTGGCAAGGTCAACAGCAAATGTAATTGCATATACTTAGAGTATAGTTGTACCAATTCCACCAATCAGATTACTCACTGCGAGGTATCTAAATCTGATAGAAAACCTCGTCTTCAATAGAAAACCTCGTATGGGGTTTTCTATTGAGCCCCCAGGATACACAATTATTGTTTACTGCCAACTTGAAATCCATGGCAACTACATAAAAATTATAGCATGCAGCTGCTTTAGAATTGTTGGCAGTGCACATGTCTGCGTACTACTCTTGTCTTTGTTGGACGGCTACATCAGTACACGAGCTACGCGAGAGCTCGAAGCGGTAAATGACGGCACTGGTGGGGTGGAGCCAAGTTGAGGGGCGGAGCCATATGACTGCTCGTGCGCGCAAGTCACTCGCGCGCCATGTCAGCGTTTACCTGCTGCTCGTAGCCAGTCTGTTATTTCTTCGAAAAGGACATCCGATGGTAAGTTATTCTGTTGAAAACTGGAGCGCTAGCGTAGTTACCGTTGCTGTACTCTAGACCAAGGGATCTAGAAACCTGAGGGCCCTGGGCTGTAGCGTCCCGAGCGCAGCGAGGGCACACAGCGCTAGTATCTGCCTTGTACTCGTTTCCAGTGTTATTTCGTCGAAAAGGACCTCCAACTCGTAGGTTATTCTGTTGACAACTGAAGCGCTAGCGTAGTTACCGTTGCTATACTCTAAATCGGTTAGACACTGAGACCAATGGGATCTACGCGATTTAGAAACCCTCGGGCCCTTAGTAGCGCCCTCGCTGCGCTCGGGACGCTACAGCCCAGGGCCCTCGGGTTTCTAAATCGCGTAGATCCCTTGGTCTCAGTGTCTAACCTATATATAGACCATAATCAGTATGGGATAGTGAATACTCCATGGCACTGTAGTTCTTTGGTTCACCCTCACTAACTGGCTTAATATAATATTGTTGTAATATTGTTGTGTGTACTTCCTCATTCAACTAACAATTGAGTACTGCTTATTCTCCTGGCATCGATATCTCATCCATGGATTAGATGATTGTGTAGGTTGACAGCATGATTGCTGCTACCTGTCACTAGACCAGTGATCCATCCTCTCTTGTCCAAAGAATTCTTGGGCCATAGATGAATACAATGTATCTTTCACCAACTGGGTTGCTTTGTGGCCAAGTAATTAAAGCATTGGACTGTGGGTCCGAAAGGCCCAGTTTCTGGTCCTGCTATGCAACAGAGATATTTCTCCTTCAGGGTGGACTCAACCCTACCCCCAAAATTTAGAAGAACGATACTGTAATTTTGTGTCCATTAAATAATAGGCTCTGTCTTCTCCTGGCCCTCATTAGCCACCACTATGGCAAACCCCTCAGGGTATCACAAAAACAAAACAAATAGGGATAATTATGCATGTTGGACAACTCTAGGTGAAATTTCCTTTGTCTTTCTTTCCTTTTGTAGCTTCTGCTTCGCAGCCCAGGGCAGTGAGGACGATATGAGGTTCATCTACTGTGCTTGCTGTGTGTGCTACATACTCGAGGACTGGAGTTGCATGGACATTGATAAGGCTGTGGAGTTCATCAAGAGAAGTCAGGTGCAGAGACAAATAGGGAAGAGAGGAAGAGAGGGAGGAAGAGATAGTCTGGGACGGATAGGCTCTGGTCATTGTGGACATGCTTTCAATGCAGTACAATTACCTCCGAGCTACATTAGGGGGGGGGGGGGGGGGGGGCAAATGTGTGTGTGTGTGTGTGTGTGTGTGTGTCCCCCCCCCCAGGAAACCATGGGATGGTTCAAGGTCCCTTTACAAAATGGTTCACTGTATATCATCCTCTAGTTCCAGCGTTGACCAATAGCCACATCCTACGACCGCTGCATACAACTGCACAAGCCACACCCATTATAGGTTTACATGTGCTCAACAGCATGTACTTCACAAATGGTATATACATGTAGTTTAATGTTCAGTCGAGTGAGTGAAGGCAGTGTGCCTGGCTTGTGAATGTGGAGAGTGATGAGTAGCGTGTCAGGTGACTGGTTGTCCTTGGTGCTAGCTAGCTGCTCCCTCCTCTGGAGGAGAGCAGCCACTGCCCAGGACAGTCCGGAAATATCACCTAATCTTCTCTCTGACTCCAGTAAATTAGGATGTGCACACTTGGGGAAAGGGAACAATGGGAGTAGGAAGGTAGAGTGATGTGTATACGTGGGTTTGTAAGAGCTGTATAGGGCGTTAGTGGCAGAATATTCTTTGGTACACAGTTTATAGTAACAATCTCCTTCCTCTCCTCATGCTGTGTAGGGCTTTGATGGTGGAATAGGTCAGGGACCCTTCTTAGAATCACATGGTTAGTAAACAAACATCTCCTTATCTGAATTTCGGTGAATTTGTGTACATGTTTTCTGTGTAGTTCTCAAACTTGGTTCTTGTCATGTAAGCGGCAGCACGAAATGGGATACAAGCCCACAGTAGGATCGACCTTTATTCCAACAGTGGACAGTTATACGGGGTTACTAGCAGTGTAGCAGCGAATAGGCAGTGTCATTACACAATCATAGCCACATTAATTCAAAGTCCAAGTTCAGCATTGTAAACTGGTTGTGTTTGAAGTCCTGTTCTTGTGCTGGAGTGTCTTGGAAGGCAGCTTCCTCCCTGTCCCCACAGTAAATAGAACAATGAACATTCAGGAAGTAAAGACTCCCATCAATTGCTACTGTGTATGTAGGAGGTTCCACTTTCTGTGCTATTGCGTCCCTTGTGCTGATGGGGAAACTCCATGAGGCCTTCTCGCCCAAAGAGCTGGAGAGACTTAAGCGACGGTGCCTACAGAGACAACAGAGTGGATTCCAGGGACGACCCAACAAACCTGTTGATACCTGCTACTCCTTCTAGATAGGAGCCTCATTAGACGTGAGATTAGCAATAATATTGCTTCAACCCTGCTAACAGTTGTGCAACCTTCTTTCTACACTGAAAGGAGGTTTGCTGGATGGGTGGGGAGAATTGGCATGCCGTCAAGGCCAGAGGTTATACTAATGAATTCAAATTGCAGCCATCAGCCACACCACCCATAGAAATTCATCCCCGTTGCTAACAAGCTTAGAGATAGTGCAGCACTTGTAACAGTCAGCAGGGTGGGCATTATTGAGAATTACTCTATGACAGTAATGAAACAATTATGATCGTGATATAATTGTGTGTGGGTGAGAGTGCAATATATAGGGTGAAGTATTGCATGAGTACATGTATGTACGAGCCTAAGATGAGGGTGCATGCAGTGCCATCTCATGTAAACATCCAACGATTGCACTTGCTTGAAGTCTGAGATGATTTGCCATTGTCTAGTGTATCTCCTTTCATGTTTGTAGACTGATGGGTGGAACCTCAGGTGATTACTTTGGCCACATAGTTTTAAACTCTCAGAGTTTCAACCTGTCCATCTTTAGTCTCGTACCCGGGTACAAGGCTATGTCCATCTACGAGGCTAGTCCATCTTGTGCTGCCGTATTTACTGTAGAGTTGTAAGGCAAACACATACTAGTCACACACACAAGAAATTGCCAGTCCATACACTGGGACACCGAATCGTAGCTCTGATTGTTGTTCATCTCCTCCTCTTCCTCCAGCTTCTGGATGGATTCTCCCTGGTTGACAAGATGTGGAATAGGAGTTACATTCAAGGACAATACACTGGCGGCTTTTCAAAATGGCCTGATGCACACCCAGGTAAATTCCCTACCTGCCACTCTTCCCCCGGCTTCATTTGTATATGGTGGGAAGGGTTGCAATGTGCCGGTGTAGATCACATTTGGTTGAATAATATTATACCAGTTTCCTACCATGATGTAGGAATACTCGTTTTTTAAATTTTGGCTACATGTGACTTATTTTGGTGAGTAACAATGGTACGAAGTTTCCTAGCAAGTTTTGCACGTGGGATAATACTTATGAATAATTAATGAGTTAGAAAAACCAAAATGAAAGATAAAAAAAAGGAGTTGCTCTTTCTGGATTCGAACCGCCAATGTTCGCATTACCATTCACGTGCACTACTCTCTACACCACATCGCCGTACTGTCGGTGCCAATGCATACAGGTGTTTAAAAGCTAACCGTTCAAAATCGCTGTAGGGCCACTATAGTGCGTGCAAAGAGTTAAAGTTTATGATTGTGGACTGCTAGAAGTGCAGATGTCATTGTACAGCCGTTGTCAGGCGAGCCTGAGCGAAGTGCATATGTATGCGCGTGCAGGGCATGCAAGGAGCAGTTGCATTCACATGATTATCCGCGCCTGGGTTCGAGGCTAAGGTACGTGTAGGTCAACGCGCTGCCCCCGTCTTTGTCAGTGTCGCCGAGGAGGAAGAATGTTCATGGTGCTCTAGCCAATGTCCACGAGTGGTCTCCGTCTTTGTTGTCGCCATCGTTCATCGAACAGGTAGCTAGATGGTTCGTCGAGTTCATTGAATTTGAATATTATTGTGCACGTGCAAGTGAAATTCGCTGATTTAAAATTTACGGTAATTGCTAAATCCACCGGACAAGCAAGCAAGCATACACACGCAGAGCGCAATGAAGTCACGCTAGTGTGGGGCTCGCTCAGGCTCGCCCCAACTATGTATAGTACACAAAGTACTGTGTGCCTTTCCACCACTCTGTTGACATCTGGTTAAGTTGCTGTCTTCCGTGTCATGGGTATATATAACTGGATGGGAAGAACAGAAGAATTGCTTTGTAGTTTGTACTTGGTATACGTCTGCCAAGGAAATGATATAATTGAGCAAGGTTATCTAGCCTATGCAGGTTTCAGATGGGAAATGGAGATATCCCCCCAGTCATGTCTACAATGGGAAAAACATATCCCCCACCAAAGTTTAAAATCCTCTATGCAACCCTGACTTTATATTATCGGCCACAGGTAATACACTGCATTGCTTCTCTGTTCTGTCTGCAGATCCCATGCACACCTATCTTGGTTTGTGTGGGTTATCGCTGAATGGTGAGCCAGGGCTGAGCCCTATCCATCCTGCACTGAATATTTCACAACGTGCTGCAGATTGGCTACTGGCTTTCACTTTATAATAGGCATCACAAATTTTCATTGAATATTTCACAGTGTGCTGCAGACAGGGTACATGAACTGCATACCAGGCAATGGCTGTCACGGTCACCTTTATGCAATCACATAATAGGGATCGCAAAATTAAACTTTTGTACAGTTGACTATGATTGTGAAGTATTATTTTGCTGTAGTACAGTCATACATATCTGGTAACACATTGATCTGCAATTAGCTAGGTGGTGTTATCCTAGTCTGGTGCCCAGACCACACCCCCTCGTGGGGGTGTGGTCTGGACATGAGACTAGTGTCATCCATCACTCAAACAATCAGTGATTCATTGTTGATCAGTTGGAAGTGAGGCATATGCCAGGTCTTGGTCACAATGGTTGTCTTGTACATAGCTAATTTCAGTGACTGTGACAACTAAGTGACTGTTCACTCACACATATTCAATTTTTTTGCTTGCAACACAGGCCAAGTCACAACCCCCGATTTCACGAGCATGAAACCAGTTCTGCTATATACATGAGTAGCTAGCTCATGGAATAACCCTGGTCATGCAGTAAGAGGATTGGTCTTATAATTATTGGTACATGCTATTGTCTCCGGGAACACAATAAGGAAATCCCAGCCACGAGCCTGGATGAAAGTTGAGCAGGAGGTAACAATAATTATTGGACACTATTAATTAATGTCATTATTAAATCTGCGATGCAACATGTCTGCATGCATGGTAGCCTATGGTACAAGGGGTGTTGTCATAGCTACGGAAACCTGGAACTTCATTTTGGCGGAATAAGGTCTACTGTCCAAGAGTGTGCTGAGTTGCTTGCAATACCGTATACCAACTGCACTTGTATTATAATGCAATTCTTGATTTCAAAAGCTTTTCAGCAGCATGACAATACAAATTGACTACAGATTCAAGGGCATAATAGTCTGGGTCTTCAGTGGTGTTCTGTGTGCACTTCTGCACAGGCTTGCATCTTCACAGCAAGTAATGCATGGGATCGAGGCTTCATAGCGAGTGAGGCTTGTTGTTGGCACCAGTGTAAGGTGAGTTATACTTCAGCCAATTGATGCAAGTTCACAGCCTACGCAGCCTCTTCTTGCTCTTCTTGGTACAACAGATGGCCTCTGACTGTCTGGGTCTTTTGCTGGGGCTCACTCCCCCACTAATATCCCCCTCGTGCCAGGGCTTGATGCACTTGCCATTGAATGGAGTTGGGGATGTTGTTTTTGTTGTCTGGAAACGTGTCTGTGTGTTGAGGGTGAAGGCAGCTAGTGGTCTCCGCTTAACTGGGGATACTGTGATCTCCATTGGTTCTTCGGTCTTGTGCAGGTTTTCAACATTCTCCTTGCACTGCCTGCGATAGGTGTTCACTTTGCTCATGAATTGGGCACCAGAGCAGACATCGTTCCACGTTGTGCAGACTTGCTGAGAGCAGCAGAGGTCAGCTGGGTTGAGGAGGGAAACGATTCTCTCAGCAACTTGGGGTACTCCTCCCAGGTACAACGTACTTAGGATGTCCTTGAATGCTGGAGGGGAGGGGGGAAGATTCAGTGGAGTCTTAGGCGTCGCAGCTGGCGACAACAGAGAGAGGGGAGAGAGGACTCGAGGAGAATAGCCTACGGACTTGACGGAGGAGGGCGTCATGAGGACGGAGGACTGATTTGGCGTCATGAGTTTTTCCATTTTCGCAGTAAGTTGTTGAACACTGAAGTGACAGGAGAGATGATGGAATCCACAATCTGAGATAACTATTCTGAGGAGACACTGTCCTTTTACCTCTCGCCAGTCACACGTCAAAGTCGGTCCCGGCTCAAGTCCATCGTGCGCCACAAAGATTTCCAAGTTCCCGCCCAAAATAGCACAGCTGTGTACATTGACCAATCAGAATGCAGCATGTCTACTGAATTGGCGGGCGCCGTGTTACCGCACGGGAAAGAATCTACTCGGGACGGTTAAGGCAGTCCCCAGTACCAGAAAGCGGAAGTAGCGGCGTGCCCCGCACGCCGCAGTTATAATTCAATTATGTCGAGAACTAATCTGGTTTATATTACCGCATCCTACTTGTGTAATGTAAACGTTGAAACTCGCCCAGCAAGATCCGATGTTTTTGTGCGTCGTGGAGCTCTCTGAAGTTGACAACAGTACAGGTAAGCTACGTGTGTAAGGACACGTTCCCATCTTTTAGTCTTCTAGGCGTTGACGTCTCTATAATTTTGGCATGTGCATCTAAAAGTTTCGTGTTACCGTCTCACCTGTGTGTATGCCTGGATCGATCTGGATGTGGAGTCCCAAACCGGAGAGGGAAGCTTGAATGAAGATGCACAGTTGGAAAAATAGTTATATGATGCTATAAAGCTCTAGATATATAATTTTAGCTGGATTATTGGTTGGCCGCACTCACGTGAGGATATTTTAAATGAAATTCATCAATCGTGACCGCACAATTAGTGCTCACCAGCCGCATGGCTAGCCAGAGAATGATGGTGCCGAACGCCTCGCTGTTTGCGGAAAGTCAGATGGCAAGCCTGGCGGCCATGACTCGGAGAGAGTATCGCAGATTAGTTATACTAACGTGTTGTGCCTAGGGACAGAGACCACTGTTGCTGTAACTCGAGAGGTGAGCTCTGATAGTGAAGAGGACCCGTGTTTTGGGTCGTAAAAACACCTATAATTGCTTGTAGGAGTTTTATGTTGTGGCTGGGGCGGTGTCCCTACCCAGATTCAGGTAGCTCACATGAAGAGCTTTCGATCAATATCCGTTTTCATGGGGTAGAAGGGCGTTTGACTTTCCGCAAGTAGCAAAATAGTCGTTAAGGCGTTCGTGTTTGTGGCAATGTTTACGTGTGGGTGGTTCGGTTTCCATGGAAACCAATTATTGGAAAACAATCAACATCCTGTTTACATTTGACTAAGCACAGTTTCATTTGGTATAATCAATAAATATAATAGCAATGCATGCTCAAAAGTACAGAGGTAAAGCAAAAAGTTGAGCCAAAATCAAATTTGGGCCAGCCTTAACCGTCGTGAGTATACTCTAGGTGCGTGACCAGGCATATCCACAGGTCCCCGAGAGCGTGATCTTGATTGTCATTCACCCACTAGTTCACGCAAGTTTACGCCAAGATAGTACATTTGACCAATCAAATTGCTGCTGAGGCATTGAGAATTAGTTATGAAGAATTGAGAAATGGTGATCACAGTGGGTGGGTAGGCAGCATTATGTAACTTTAGACAATAGATCTGGCTTGTAAGATCAGTAGTATGATCATCGGTAGCTACATCAGTGCAGTCATGTTAAGATCATTCATGTCGTAGGATAACTGCATGCATGAGATTCCTGCATCAATTTTGTTTTGCCGCAGTTTTGTCCTCTGACTGGGAACTGCCTGTGTTTGTGCAACAGCTACTCCAATGTTGAGCAGAGGCATCCATGCATGGAGGTTATACGTATATGGAAGCCCAAAAGGGCTAACTTACCTACGTGTGTACTACTCCAATTTCATCAGCACTTCATTTGTATGTATCACTTCTATTGCACTCTTCCATGGTACAATTCCATTTCCATTGCACTCTTCCTTTAAATCTTCCATTGTATGCTTTCATTTCCATTGTATGCTTTCATTTCCATTGTACACTTTCGCTTCCATTGTACTCTGCCATATTGCACGTACGTACCATCCGAAGTTTATAGTTTATTCACACGCTCCTTTCAGGATACAAACGTAACACTAAGAATGGAAGCGATGTCTTGCAATAGTCGAAAGCTGTTCACTCAGGTCTGTGGACAATTGTCATGTGGTGGTATTGAAAATTCTTAGATGCTGACTGGTGCAGTGGAATTGGACACTTCTCTCCAGAGAATAATAATAATATATTATTGTCCAATCTCCATTTCATGTGGGTGAAGGTCAATACGGTTAGAGATCATGGCGATGCTACTGGCGGTACGTGGAAGAGTGCAATATTGATGGAGATGGAAGCATACTATGGAAGAGTGCAATGGAAGTGGAAGTATTAGTGAAAGGGTGCCATGGAAGCATAACTCACAATGGAAATGTGCAGTGGAAATGAATGAAAGTGAAGTAGCTGACACTTGTGGTCTTCTGTAGATGAGTAGCTCACATAATCACATTAATATACCAGCGGGTGGTTGTTGGTATAATTATATAGTGTGATGCTGGATGTGGGTTGCATTGCTGTTTATCTGTACTGCAATTGACAAGCTAAGGGCTGGGAAGACTGCATGCATGCTTCATATTGAAGTGGCACCACTGTCATCAGATTCTAAGTAAACAATTACCACCCCTTTCACGTACTCCTGCTTCGTATTTCCCATACCTGGTTCCAGGAAGGGATCTAGTAGTATATTGTCATGTCAAAAGTATGATTGTAGTTGTTATTCATGACATAAAAACAAAATCTTTTTCTCAGTGCACATGATGTGTCATATCAAGAGTTCGTGGTCATAATTATATAGCTACTCTGCCTAATCACTAATCATTGTGCACATAAAAGTAAAAATGCTATAATAAATTCCTATCCATACACTAATGTACTGTAGTAACTGTCAGTGCTAGTTTAGAGTTTGGCAGCTTCCTCCATCACATACTTGAAGACATTCTTTTCGATGGCTTAATATTGCCACTAGTAAGGATGGCATACAGCTGACCGACAGTTACTTTGTGCTCAAGAAGTACCTTCACCACCTCACTCTGTTGATCACCAAGTCGTTTGTCACGGAAAGTGTAGTACAGAGTCGACCTACCCACCTGTGAGGCAGCCATCCACTGTGTAGTGTCTTTATCTCCTTATCACCCCCAAAGGCACCACACCTCCAGTTCTCAGTAGCTAAGGCAGCTAACTTTCTATCTGAGGGTTTGTCATTGGGTGTTTGAAAGCTGAAGCCGCAGTAAGCCTTGTTGAGTTCTCTGATAATGTTGCCCTTGAAGTACTGGGAGTTCGTTCCCTCATAAGAGAAGGGGATTGCATCTATGGCAACAATGCTCACACAGCGCCTGTTCTTCTCATCAACAGGGTTGGGGTCTTCATAGGGTCCTGTGAGAAAAAGAATGTCATGCATTATTGTATGCGTACATTACGGCATACAAATTTTAAATTATGGGCACAACTGTATGTGATAGCCATCAAGTCTGGGAAGATGAAAATCGCCGGCAGACTCTGCTTTCATCTATGGTGGTTTCTGCTTTTGGAAAGAAGCAACCAGATGCTTCGGTAGTCATGAGGACTCAGCTACTCATAAAATTGCAGTTAACGCTGCAATTACACTGCCTAAGACGACTGGTGATGTGGGAGAGATGCTGTCATCTACCCTTGCCACACCAATCGAGAGCATCTTTTAAAGGTTGCTCAGAATATTTGGCTAGCATTACATGGTGATGGAGATGAGAGAGACAGTAACTTTTTTTTCTTCAGCAGAAAACTGACAAGTATATATACAGAACCGCAGATACAAAAAGATTATGGCTGTATGTATTCTTAGAGATATTGCTACTTCGTACAGAAAGATATTGCTACTTTCGTACAGAGTGGCAAGTTCTTCTCTATCATGGCTGATGAACTTACCGATGCTTCGAACAAGGAGCAGGTTGTATATAGTATGCTTTTGATCTGTTGATGAGAACTTAGAGCCCCATGAGAATTTTGTTGGCATCCACAATGTTCAGTCCATTGCAGTCTATGTACTTGTGGCAACTCTAAAGGATACCATGTTGCGAATGAACTTGCCTATAAGCAACTGCCGTGGCCAATGCTACGATGGGGCTGCAAACATGTGTGGGAGGAGGAGGGGTGTAGCATCTCAGCTGAGCTTTATATTCAGTGCTATGGCCATGCTCTCAATCTGGCAGAATTGTGCCCGCCCTGGGGGCTGTCATGTTTGTACTGTCATCGTATGACTCCATACATATTGGCAGTGCTGTTCAGAACAAAAATTCTTAGCTTGCAGTATATGATTTTGTTGAACGGCTAATTTGCCTTGTTACAAATTGCGTAGTCAGCAGGATCCACCATGACTTCCACAGACTACCTAGATATGGCATTGGCAAGACCGCCGGTTCTACCAGAGAGCTTTAATGGTGGGAGGAAATGGGACAAGTGGGTATATTACTTCAAGAGCGTGGCCAACGTATATGGCTGGAATGAGGCACAAAGCTCTAATGGCTGAAGGTGCACCTCACCGGGCGAGTGCAGACTGCATTTCAATGACGAAAACTTAGTGCAAGGGGATGAAAAAAGCCCTCAAGGAGAGGTTTTAGCCTAAGAGATGCCAGAGTCACTACCAAGTGGAGTACAACTACTGTGACCTCGCAGACACTCAGCAGCAACTTCATTCTCTCCCCATGCACAGTGCATGGCTGAACAGAATGCAGCTTGCTCATCTTCACCCCGCCCTGCAGTCAGCTAGTAGTAGCTAATAGTTGAATCATTGCACAGGCTGGTCTGGCACAGACTGTCATGTCAGTATAACTATTCAGCCCTTCCCTTCCTGGCATCATTAATTTTGTTGCTATTTGCCTTAGTCTTCTGATACCAGACTCTTGGCATGAAGGATCTGGTTCCGAGACTGCCACGCTCCATTGAGTGCATGTCCAAGTCCAAACTGATTCATACGTTACATTGCATGCGCCAGATTTACAGTATGGGGGTACGACACCTTGACTACAATGATAGCAGTAATACAAACAGAGGTGGAATGTAGAGGGGGACAGAGGGGGCTTCAGCTCCTCAACCTCTAAACAATGCCCCCCCCCCCCCCCCCCCAAGTACTCAAACAAAATTTAATGTGATCCATTGTGAGGTGTAGCAGTTTCTGTTGTGATGAAAAGCATCTATTGTTCACGTAGCCAGTAATATTTTGTCTATGCAGAGCTATAGATTTTGATGGACAAAATAATGTGAAACTACTCAGATAACATCCACGCCACTGGGTGTGTTGGCAGAAGTAGCTACTCAATTTAGAACAGAAATGACCATGTGATGCAGATATATCCAGCAGGCAGCATCCCCTCCAGCCTTCCCATACTTTTGAAGTCATCTACGTATAAACACATTAGTACTACTCACGTGACCCTCAACAAATCAGACGCCTCAGAATCGATCACATGACTGAGCATTAAATCGATTATTAGTGCGCATTATCTAGATAATGCACACTTTTCAAAGATCAACAGCTGTTTCTGGTCAGCGAGTTGCACTAAGTAGTTTAGATACCAGTTTGCAGTGCATTACGGGCTTTAGTGCACTCGGGCAATCTAGCAGTCTCGGGCAGATAATGCACTCGCCTTCGGCTCGTGCATTATCTCGCCCTCGACTTGAATTTCCCTCCATAGCCAGAGTAGGTGGAGAACCGTTCTGCCCCACAGATCAGAATGGCTTCATCGTCCTGCATCTCATTACAGAACAGCATGGAGACCAGACACTCAGGATTGATCATGAAACGGATCTCCTCCTGAGTTTAGAAAGAGAGAGTGGGGCATCAGCTTCAAAGTGATGAGCTTGAGGCAACTAAACTGAACATGATTTACATTGTACTTTACATTACGGGAGGAAGCATGTGTGTGTGGGGAGTTGTGTACATCCAAATGGCACTTGGGACGAGCCTCAATGCCCCCCATAGTACCTTGGAGTATAATCTGTTAGCCTGCAGTACGTATGTTGTGTTCATGGGTTATAATAAACGCTGTTTCTGTTTTATTGGGTTGTGGCATTCCAACTGCTCACCTTCAGCCATCCTATATGCGCATTAATTATGTGGCTGACCGCAGCCACCAGAATGAGGTTTCAAGCAAGTCAATGCCAATTCCCAATCCATTGTAGCTGAAAAATAGGCCTTGAACACTGGCCCTACAAGGTAAAAGGACTGCAAGGTGGAATGGCCGATCCAGGTTTTATCATATTTCAGCTGCCACAGAACCTGTTATGACATCACAAAACAGAGTCTATGATGTAACATTGGCATCATTTGAAAAGGTTTATGCCTTGACATGAATGTGGTGTCCAAATTGATGCACACATGCACGTGTACACAAGTACACGCACACACACAAACACACACACACTAGTCACTAACACACACACACACACACACACACATGTATACACACACACACACACACACACACACACGTATACACACACATACATGCGCCTCACAGCACGTACTTACGTACAACATACCTGCACATTTCCAAGTCCCAGCACACCTCCCCCAATGTACGCATTGGCAAAGTCCACTTTAGGCAGCCATCGGCATCCTCAATTAGCCGTGTTGGCTGAGGCTCAAGTGGTAGGAGAATAGCCGTACTTTCCCCCCAAATACGTTTGCAATACGTTTCCGTGCAACAGTAATGTTCATTGCCAGAAATTCTTGGTTGTCTGCCTTCTCTGCGTCCATGAGGCGCTCAAAGCACTTGAGCAATCATACCAGTTTGCTCCTCTGGCTGCCAAAGAAGTCCACGCCGAGGAACGTTACGAATGTGAGCTGCTGGTAGTCAGTCGTAGGCATTGGCTAAAGGGAATGGGAATGGAAACTGACTTACCTATTAAAACTTATTAAGATTGTTACTTAAAATAGATAAATGGGGTAGGATGCATTGACTCCGAAGACCACACTGGTCACTGTGATATGGGTTGGCCTAAAACGAGGAACGGGAAATGAGGAAATGGAGAAATGAGCATGTGTGCAGAACTCGGCGGGCAGAAAACTCTCAGTTCTGACACTGATAGTTGTCTGGCACATCCGGAGCTCTGCTAGATCGAGCGATCGAGCATGCGGCAAGGCAAGGAAGGGCATGAGACTACAGATTTGGAAACAAGTAACAAGATAGACCTTTTGAAAGCTGGTTACACATGTAGGTATGCTAACTATGTAATAGCGAACAATAGAACGTACAGGGCTTTTCCAAACCCTTGCAACAGCCACAGCTAGTTGCGTTAAGTGGACAATTAATTTTGTGGTCGAAACTCGTTTGTGTGATATTTGATTAAATGCCAAAGTTCAGTGCTTAAGTACAGTTGCATAGCCCTGCCTGCGCTCCATATATGGAATGGTGTACATTTTAGTGTAGCGTTGCAAGGATTCCGAAAAACCCTGTACGATCTTCTTGCCTTAATATTATGGGTTGATAACCGGCTATGACGTCAGTTGCATAAGATCAATATAGTTTAAGAGTGTGGAGCTGAGATAAAGATGTTGATTGCCCTCACAGTTGGACTCCACATAGTAGCTGAGCTAGCTCTGCAAGCCTAAAGGCTACGCGAGACTTTGCGGACGTCTGAAAAGCACGTAGCAAGTGCTTGTTCCAAAATGGAAAGCATCTGCCCATGCCCAGATTCAAAACAAGGGTAAGCTATAAGGTAGCTAGGGTTATGACCAGCCCTGCCCACTATTTAATTAACAAACGTCACAACTCACCGGGATTTGCTGGTTAGCATCTTTGAACAACTCTTCCACTTGGAGGGCCTTCCCAGCGATCCACGGCAGCAGGGTCTCACAAAAGAACTCCTCGGTGACGTGGCTACCGTCAGAGAGAACACGCCTAAGCAGCGAGAAAGGAGGCTTGATCTGTTCCCAACGGTCGTGCTTCTTACATACGTCCTCGAAAGCATCCACTCCACGTAATTTCTTCTCTGCAAGATTCGTCAGATCGTCTTTAATCTCCGGCCATTGCTTGTATGTGCTAGGAAGGTTCAACAAAGTCGCACGCGCACTAGACTTCGCCATCGTGAGTGTATTATGTGGTGATATGATAGACAGGGGTTCCCCACTTTAGCTCAGCCACCAGCATGGTAGTCTGATTCCCAGACCCACCTGGGAACCAGAACCAGACTGCCAACATGGCAACAGCATTCGAGGCTAGCTAGGGTGATTCAGTTAGAAGGAACTTCTTCTGTTCTGAGAAAGGAACTCAGGAACCTGAGGAGGCAGGTTGAATCTCTGAAGTTCTTGGTCCAGAGTGAGATGCACAAAATCAAAAGCCGAAGGAACAAAGGGAAAGTGCCTCAGGTGCTGCTTGTGGACAGGTGGAGAGTCAAATACGTCATCCAACTAAGACTTCAAAAGAGAATTCACTAAACAGGACAAATGCTAAAAGAAGCACCACAGTATTATCAGCTCTGTCAGAATTGGCGATTGGCAGGATAAATACCTGTTTCAAAGAGAAGAACAGCACGCCACGTCAACCGTTCCTGTGCAGCAAAGCACCTGGTAGTCTCACAGTGGAGGTGTTCAGCAACCCAAGTCACTCACTGGAAGGGCTGGAAGATTATTCCCATGTTTGGTAAGTAGGTGTGTTCCATTAATATCATTTGTGCTGTTTCCCCTAACCTCGTTCCTAGGCCTTCTACTCCTCCATGCTTACAATATGAAATAACGGCAGGGAAGGCCTCGGGAATCTTAGCATGTGATCTGCGGCTCAGACCACACTGTTTCACCACTTGTATCACAGCTATGATAGCCCTCAGCGGTTATGCTTCGAACTTGGATATGTTTTACAGGTATAGGACCTACCTCTTCTCTGGAACTTGATTCAGTTTTCTAGCTTCTCTGTTGCTGTGGATGGGAATGTAAATAAGCTATTGCGTCTAGAATCCGTGATGTAAGCCGTGCTACGGATCACATGCTAAGGTTCCCCAGGCCTTCTCTGCCGTTTTTGCATACTGTAAGTGTTCAAAACTGGAGGTATAAAAGGCCTGGGAACAAGGCTAGTTTCCCAGCCACGAAAATACATAAACATGTTCTCAGATAGCTAACTAGTATTGGCAAACTATGTCACCCCCTTTATTTCCTGTTTTTGGAGGCACTGTGACGGAGCTGTAATTAATAACCCAGTCCAACTGTTTCTGTCCAGAAAAATTCTTTGAGGTCTTACTAGGTCCCATAACCAAAACGCGCATCCGCGAAAAAGGGGTCTGGTGACGATACGACGTTTTGCTCAGCCCAGATGTCTGATATCGCCGATCAGAGTTTAGCTCGAGCAATAAGCATTTTCCGTGTCGGCGAAGTAGACCTGGTAGACACAGCCCAAAAACTAGGAGTGGTACCTTCTGTGGTACAAAAGAATATTTCTCACCCAGAGGGTGAAATTACGGTCGGACATCAGACATTTTCTGACCATTTGTCCACTTTGTCCGACCAAGCATCCATGTGCATCTATGTGTTCGGTCAAAATGTCCAGCCATTACATCTGGGATGACACTGCGAGAGCAAGTGCACTGTGGAGTAGACTCGCTTTACAATACATAGAGACATGCACTCTTATTTATACCACAAAGTTGGAGTTTAAGAAATGATTATGGGTTTCACAGTTGCTTCATGAATATACTTACCAGGTGGCAAATAGGCTATGAATGCACAACTATAAAAGCATTCTCCTCATTCCCAGGCCTACCCCGTTCTTTCTGTTCTTCGGTTTGCGTTGACAATAATACACAGATGCGGAACGTCCGTCAATGCAAACCGAAGAACAGAAAAGAACGGGGTATGCCTGGGAACGATAATGGCAGCCGATAATGGCAGAACAAAATTGATTGTGCTAAGACAAATAATATTATTATCCTGGCACTAATCTTTTCGAACATAATTTCACCCCCTGCTCACTGCTTTCTCGAATTTAAAGTGTAAATTTTCACCTGGAATTAACTGAGTACATGATCATGGTTACGCCCCTCGAAAGTCAGGCAGCGTGTCGTTTTTCATGGGTGCGCGTTCAGGGTGGGGGGTGTACATTTGGGGTCTGGGAACGAGACTAGTCTTGTAACATCCTGCATGTTTCTGAAACTACTACTCTAAAGGATGACCAAGTGCTGACTAAGTGCCAAAATCAAGCTATACTAATTACAAAAGCACATCCTGTAGTGCGCCATATGGTGCCCTCACCAGGAAAGGGTTAACTCAGTCTTGGTTTACACACGTTTTAAATTGCCCGTACAAGTAGACATGCATATTGACCGCATTTAGACATCTCTGGAATGTTAAGTCCGTGTGATCAGCAATAATTAGTGGGACATGACAAGACTAGTGACGTGCGACCTTTGTACTTCAATTTACTGAACCTTGAACTCTGCGAAGAATGTTCGAGAACAGATGGTGGATGCAATCGGGGCAAGCGCTAGCAGCAGTCGAAGCGGACGTAGCTAGCTGCAGTTGAAGCATACGCAATCGGGGAGCAGCAGTTGAAGCGGATGCAATCGGGGAGCAGCAGCTGAAGCAGACGCAATCGGGGAGCAGTTGGCAATCGGGGAGTTGAAGCGGACAAGCAGCTGAAGTGGACGCCATGGAACGGGAGCAGCAGTTGAAGCGGATCAATGCAATCGGTGAGCAACAGCTGAAGCAGACGCAATCGTGGAGCAGCAGCTCTGCACAGAGAGCTGACTGGTGCCGGATTACTCACGTAGGCGAACGAGGGGGAAGTAGCTGAACGAGCGAAGCGAGCGAAGCTACTTGTAGGAATAAAGCTGTTAATGTATCGTAAGTCTGGTGCACTGCTGTATATGCCTCTAGGTCTGCCCCTAAATCTCAAGTGCTCTTGACATGGTACATATATACATTAACCGACAGCACTATAGTGTATCAGTAACAAATTGTTTTCTAGCCTCGAACCCAGGTGCAGAGGAGGGGGAAAAGAGCCTCCTCGCCTGGGTTCGAGGCTAATTGTTTTCATGTAGTGTTTAAGAATTTATGTTGATCCAACAGTAGATGACATGCTCTGCTGTGCATACACTTCAATGAGCTTCTGAAAACCCTGCTGCAGCCAAATTGATGAAAAGTGTTTGCATTCTTTCATTAGGTTGTTATTTGTGTTTCACAAGAATTCTCAAGATGGTGTCAAAGCCAAAGTGAGACCGCCCCGACTGAATGGCAAGAGGATAGGTGTGTTCGCATCAAGAAGTCCCCATAGGCCCTGTCCTCTCAGCCTTACCCTCGCCAAACTGGAAAGAATTGACGGCAGAACCTTGCATGTCTCCGGCATTGATCTGGTTGAGGGGACACCAGTGCTGGATGTGAAACCCTACATACCTCAGTAGTCAGTATGACTGCCCATGGACATTGAGAATGGGCTGTGATGTTCAAATGACACCACAGATACCTAAAGATGTAACGTTTCAAGACCCAAAACCAGATGACCTCGGCCGGACAGAATGGTGGAAACGTTCACCTCCAGGTCATGTGACTGTTGCTAGCTGGCTATCTGAGCCTCCTGCAAATTGCCTAGAAGTTACATTTCTTCCACAAGCTGAAACCCAGTTGAAGAAATTTGTGTGCAGAAAAGGTTACTCTTCTTCCATGGAAAGCACCACCTTTGAGATGGTCAATAGTACGAGTGCAAATTCTGACAGGATGCAGGAATCCAAGGACATAGATCCTATGCAAGAGGGAGGGATTGATTTGACCGACCAAAGATCCAGCAAAAATGAACACCTTGACGTGGAATGTGAATCTAGGTCAGACACTATGGCATATGAGAAGTTAGACGACCCGTTCATTTTGGAGTCATTTGCATCAATAGAAGAAGTGAGAGAGGCAATTGTGGAGATGTTGAGACAAGATCCAAGGTCAATCTACCGCAGGACAAAGTGCACGGATCAATCCTATCAAGTTAGTATTGACAATCTTAACCTTTCTTGCACTTTTGTGGGTGACAAATGTGTGGTCACTGACGTGCAGTCAAAAACATTATGGAAGAACAAACGCTAATATATCATTTCTGTAAATTCTTATCAGGTGTACAATAATGTGTTTGCACACAAGTTCTACGATAAGGTGGTTTCGATAAGGTGGTTTCGTTTTGGGACTGTTAATTCCTCAAACTTGCTATCACTTCGTAACAGTTGTATAGCATTTATACCAGTGCGCATGCGCAGCAGGGGGTAGAGTGATCGGTTTGTCTGTCAGTCTGTCTGTCCAAGCGGTTTGAGCAGTTAAGCCTTGTTGAAGGCTTATTTCAGGATAGAAGTGTCAGAATTCAGAAAATACTAGCATCTACATAACTCACAGACCAGAGATCTACGCGAGAGGCTGAGAAAAGCTGCGTGAAATTCGTGCTTCTAATTTATACAACTTGACCACACCCTATTTCTAACATTACTGCCACTGCATGCTGACATCGCTGTAAATCGTGGCCTATATACCTAGCTCATTGTGCATGCTGCATGAATAATTGGTGGTAGGCCTATAGCTGTCAAGTCAAAGTTGCGCACGGGGTACGTGCTATGAAATGGGTGGGTTTTCATGTCCAGCATGCATTGCAATTGGATTGTCCCAGGAAACCCACATTGGGGATGTCATGGGGGCAGTGTTCTCGCTAGAAATCTACATCCAAATGGTGCATGATGTATAATCTTATCATCCAGACATGTGAATGGCTTTGTTTACACACTACTATTGAATGTTAAGTGGGAAACCCTGCCAGCAGCTGCTGCGGGCAGGGAAATGAATGGGAAGTGATCCAAATGGTGCACCTACTTAAGTTTACCACATCCAAATGGAGATTCGATTAACCAAATGGTGCTGCACCGTCCGCTAAAGGCCTAGGCTAGCGAGAACACTGCATGGGGGATTGTAGGGAAAGCTGCATGTTGGGCATAATTATTTCTCTGTGGGCCCATGTACATTTGAGAGGAAATGAGCCTGGGTACAAGCCTATGAGGCAATAGTTGTATAGCAAGCTACTACACAATAGCATTGGACGAATGAAGCAAAATTGTCACAGTAGCGCAATTTCAAGTAAAAACCATTCGTCAAAATTAATAATGCACTGTCTGGTGTAGCTAGGGAGCTAACTAGCCTTGTTCCCAGGCGCTTGGTACCAAGCGCCTGGGAATGAGGCTAGGAGCTATCCTACCCTATACACAAGACAAGTAAAACAGTGACGTACAATATCAAGTTCATACCCAGTATTGTCATTCTCCATTAAGCATTGCTTCATAGTCCTGTCGCTGCTTGTCAATTGCAAAGGGTGTGCTCTCTGTGTCTTCATGTGTTGGGTTCCAAGTGGTTCGACTTGGCTGGTTTATTAAGGTCCAATTACTACTCTTATGTACAGTTGTTTCTTCACTCTGTCGAACTCGGTACACATGTTGACTTGCACTACGTTTGCAACATATATGGACGATTGCAGAAATAACAGGGAAATGGAGACCAAATAGTAGAGCAATTGGGATTAAAGTGTCACTGAGAGGATCTGAAAGGTACAGAGCATAGTATAACCACAGTACAAAATGATGCTGCAGAATGCAGATAGTAGTTAACCACGGTTGACATGATGGATGCGAAGGCCAAGAAGGCAAGGGAGATTAGAGAACCAATAAACCCCACCTCAATCAGCTTTCGAACTTATACACCTGACATCAGCAAACACAAACCTATACATCTGACATCAGCAATAGCTATACAACTAACCTCTGTATATATATAGTAGTTGTGTTTGTATGTGCATGTGTGCATGTGGGGGGAGGGGTTCCTAACTGTCAGTTGCAATTCAGAACGTGATTGGTCTGTGATTTCAACCATGGACTCCCATTTCCCCCCTCTCCACATGCTAACTGGTAGCAACACCAGTGCATGTGCATATGGCCAGGCGCCTCCCAGTATGCATCCACGCACTAAATTAGTATGGGTGAGCAATTGGGGAGTGGGAGTAAGGCCTCTAACTAGCTGGCACTACTATAATAATTATAGCTGCATGGATGTAATACCATGGCCATGCAGCAGAATGGTAATGGGGAAACACCTGCTATCCATGCCAGCAAGCATGCTTATTCCCAGGCCTTCTTTCCCCAGCGTTTAATTTGCCACTTGCAGTAAATGAGTACGGCAAGCCACAAATTAATGCTGGGATGAGAAGGGCTGGGAACGAGGCTGCCTGCCCATAGTCCACATCCCTAATAAGAACTTGCTCATGCATGCAGAAGAATCACCTTCATTTGCCAGAACTAACTCTGATTATTCACGTGATGCACATGACGACATAGGATATTACATCACATAATATAATAATATTATTATGGCATAATTATGAACAATCGATAAGGATGAATCATTGATAACAGCAGTCGGTTATAACACAAAGTTCAGCTCTCTTACAGGAGGCACCAATAATATGCCCAATGCACATTAGGATTTACAAAATAGAAAGGTGTTGCATGGTTGTAAAATAATTATGGTGAAGAATTTGTTGATGAGCACATAATAGCTAAGGCTGATCACAAAAACTAAGATGTGGTTCCTCCACGACAAAAGGGACTGGCTAATGCCACATGCAGCCACATGACTATTGAGGCAATTACTTTCTCCTCCTGTTCTGCTTGTCTTTGTCTTTGTATGTTTCGCTCTACAAGAGTCCTGCTTACTGGACGTTTCTCCCTCCAGGACAGTCTTGCATGAGACAACAATAGTTTCACTTAGGTGCACTGCTGATAGTGAGATCTTACACCGAAACACTGCTATAAGAATCCATTGGAGAAATAGCTCGCTTAAATTCAGTGGTGTGCTGCAGAGAAGGATACCACAATAGATGGTAAATGAGGGATTACTCCAAAGGAGGTCAAAGGTCAAGATTTGAGGGTGGCAAGACCCAAGATCAAACATTGGAACAATCTGGTTCTCACCAACCAAATCATTCCGGTTAGCCTCGTTCCCAGGCCTTCTCACCCCTGCATTTGCCGCTAGCAGAACTGACACAGAGGAAGGCCTGGTAAAACACATGCAGTGACGTGTGGATGAGGGGTACATTCCCGGAGAAACCGCACAACCATCTCTCACCCCACGCATACAGAGTGTGCACTATGTGACTGACCAACGACAATGGACTAGCTAGCACTCAACAGCAACTGAACGGTCGACATCGCACACCTTTGGCGATGTTTCTCAGGTTCAGAAACTCAACGGTGAGACAAGCTGCCCCACAGCTGTGCAGAAGTTGGAAGCCAAGAAATACAGCCACATTTTGACAAGTTTACCAGGCCTCCCCCCATGTTAGTACTGCAAGACACAAACACACTGCATGGGGTGGGAAGGCCTGGGAATGACGCTACATTCTGGTCACTAGCCACAAAACAAACCTCAAACCTTACAGAGTTTATCCTGGGGCCAAAAAAGGAAGCCAGCCATTCAAGAAGCTAGTAATTGTGCTGGAGTATACTATGTCACTGGCTACATGTACCAGAGGAATGGAAGCAAGTGAACAAGTGCATGCCGCCAAAGACTGCTCCCACTTGCACCAACCAGAAAGTACTCACCTCTGCCAAAAACTGGTAGCCCTCCTTGCTCCCACCGAGGAATAATTCCTTCAAGGCACTCTCCACCACATACTCATTTTCCTGGAAACAAGAAAAAATTCATTAAAGGCACTATCAGTTCTGTAGGATAGGAGTTGGGGGCATGCCCCACCTGTTTCCCATTTTGGTGAACTGGAATTTGTGTAGCAGCAATTCCCAGATTCCATGTTGATACAACAGATGTTAGTTTGGCTATTTAGAAGTACATGTACAATTTTGATGACACATACTATTAACGTAGTCGCATCGTTCAGTGTGGAGGGCAGGTACTACATCCCGCGGTCACCCTTGCATGACTGTGTCCCACGGTCAGTCCTGCATGACTACCTTTCTCTCACTGCACAGGAAGTTCGGGGTGGGGCATAGGGCCCCGAACTTCCTGCACAGTGACAGAATAGTCTAGCTCTACAGACTAGGCCATATAGAAATTCTTCTGCAACTTTAAATTTGTTATAACTAGGTGTTGCAAAGACTATTTCCTTGTCAGCCAGGAATTTGCAGTTCCAAAGATTATCACAGCAATTCTCAATTTGTAACCAGGTATATAGCACAAAAGTCCAAGATAAGTATCGTAGAATGTACACCTACTTGAATAAATTGGAATGTTATGCAGGCTCTGCAGACATACATGTAGTGTATATGTAACATGTAGATTCAAACTTTCCGCTAGTACAAAAACGCATGCGCATTTCGCGTGTTCCGTACGGAATTCCGTACATCACTGAAATTCGAAGGCAGCTGCAATCCGCTGTACTTTAGAGAAAAGGCCAGTATCAGGACTCCAATGGTACGTAGCGAGGCAGGGGAATGACACACTGGTAGTGACAGACCTCGAGAGAAAGTGCTGTATGACAATGCAGTTGATTGAGCCACTTCACACAAGTCAAGCGGGCGTCTCGACTAGTGAAAATAACCTCCCCTTCTGCTTTTCTGGAGTTCATGACGGCTGGGAAACATCTCGCGACATTAACAGACACTATGCTCTCTCTCTCCCGATGAGATTTGGCCAGTCGCTGAAGTCAGTCAAATGCATCACAGAAAAACAACGATACACGTGCATGCTAAACATAGTAATGGGACTACATGTACCATGGGAAAGTTTAATCTGTTGGTCACGCTCCTTCCTTCCGCTCTCTACCTCATTATGCGCTCCTGATCATACACACAAAATGCAACACTACAGGGCGTGCACTGATCTGAAGCAGGCCACATAATTGATCGAAAGTCACAGTTTGAACTATGTGTAAGTTCTGCTGTAACCACACATTAGAGCTGTAACAGACATTGTACTGAACACACCTTCAGTAGGATCCAGTCTTCAATATGTGACCAGTCAGGCCCCCTCCTGCAGAATTAACATGCACCACCTCATTAGGATGTACATGTGTAAACAGACTTATCATATGACTCTGATACGGCTATTCCCATAGAGAATGTATGGCAAATGCTAGCTAAAGCAACTAGGGCGATATTTTCCCTTATACTATACTTAGTCTATTCTAACCAATCAGGTTACAGTATTTGTGGGCAATAACGGGTCATACATCCCGCGGGCGGCCGCGCGCGCATACTGTAAGCGATCGTGTGCACGAGAAAGCAAAGAGCTAGCTTTGTTAGTCTAGCCAAGTACTCGTGCCTTTACTGCTACCTCAGTCAAGTGTCACGGATGCCTCTGCCACTGATCGGTGAGTGCCTACACCACAGTATCTATGTCTACACAGTGTGCTCACCTTAGAATAGGCTAAGCATAGTATAAGTTAGTTGTATCCCTGGCCAGCGGGATGTAAGACCCGTTACATCCCTTGGGAGAGGCCAGTGCTTTTGTTCCGCCTCGGAAGTGCCTCGGGCTTCGCCCTAGCTCGGCACCTCCTCGGCTCCACTCAAGCACTGACCTCTCCCGCGGGATATAACGGGTCTTATATCCCGCTGGCCAGGGATATAACCTATACATATCACCCATGCAGGAAGTGGGTTATCACGTCCCTTAGGGCATGAACGTTATTGCCATGGCACCAATGTATTAATGACACAAGGAGTTGCATGCAAGATGCTGGCCTGGAACCTTACTGCTGCTACCTTACTGCTGCTATATAGAGTGGATGGAGGTGTGGACCAGGCATGACTAGTAGGGGGCGGCGGCCAACTTACTCGGAGCTCGCATATTAGAACTATCAAAGAACAACAAGAGGCCTGCTTCTCAACTGCAAACCAAGTTGCGGTCGGCCATTTCAGGTTGCACAGTAAGTCCCACGCAGCCTGGGAACGAGGCTGTACAGTTAGTACACTCATACAACTGTATTATCTATGGTATGCTGATTGTGAGGCGCTACTGTTGCCAAGCCGCGACCGTTACCAAGCAGTGCCGTGATATCGATTTTGACGCGTTCCTATAGCCACAGGGTCGGGAAACATGATAAATGTGTTATACAGTGTATATTGGGAAACATCACTCGTCTGTAGCTATATTGTCTGCGGCACTCGTGACAATACGGCAACAGACTCGTGATATTTCCCTGTACACACTGTATATAAAAACATCAAGCAGGGAGTGGTGTGCTAGCCAGCTTTTCATCCCTCACAGCTTTGATTGGGATGGAAAGCCAGGGGTGATTTCTGGATTAAAACATGGCTACCATGATGTCACTGGAAGCTTTGGTAGCTCTGTGGATGCTCCTGGATGGTACAAGTCCTTTCGTCTTCCCGGCTCCGCAGCTTACATGCCGAAATGATGCAAATTACAAAAGTTCCGTTGCTTTTGAAACCAGAAGACACATATTGCCAACCCTCCTAGGCTTTCTTCCCTACATGTATCTTTCTCCAAAGCTGCGAGACAAAAATCTGAGATGGCAAGTGTATGAAGCTGGATTTACTCTACACACAACAATTACATGCAGGGGCGGCTATGCTGGGAATATGGGGGCTGGGAGGAGGAGTTGAAAGCCCAATGGAGGTTTGTGCCTCCATACAGAGGCTATGAAGTAGATGTAGTCCAGAAACGGTGCAAAGCACAGGAATTTTTTTTTCTGTCCGGAAGGGCTCTTGTGGCAACTTCGTGCTTTCCACTGCCCTACTAGCACTTTCCGCTTCTGTTGTGCACTGCATGGTGATTGCACAATCATCACACATTATAATACTAGGGGTGTGCCCATAAGTAGTGAGCAGGGGGGGGGGCTTACAGCCCCCCCCCCCTCCGTGATATGTACATGTACGGTATGGACACACTCACTGGCTGCTGCTCCAGAAGGGGTGTGAACTGATCTTTGGATTTGAGTGTGTTGAGTTTCTTCAGCTTGGTGGAGAGGGAGTCTGCAGCCAGTCGCCGCCAGAACAGTGAGGGAGGCACATTGACATGCTGCCTGTGAGGAAAGACAACCAATACTTAGGAGCAATATGGATTAAGAAAAGTTCCTCGTTTCAATAGGGCCTATCATGATGTCTTTTTTGCCTCGATCAGTGAGGGAGGCTGGGCAATGTAGGCATTCTTGTATAGCATGCCCTAGCTGTTCCAACTCACTTGGTCTGTTTTGCAGTAGACTTGTGTGCCTTCATCAATGATTCTGATTGTTGTGAAAAAAAATGGGTGTGAGGTTACAAATTTGACACTGGAACTAATTTGACCTACTGACTATTGAGCTCTTTCTCCATAGTTCAAACACATCATAGTAATCGTCACTGCAATGAACACTGCACGTGAAGTCTCATCCTAGTCTCATGCCCACACCCTCCCGCACGTGCAAGAAAGAGTGTCTGAGCAACATTTCTTGTCACTTAGAGTGGGGCAGAGCTCGGATTAGAGATCTCAAATCAGATGCATGGCAGAAGGTGAACGACGTAGGAAGTCAGGCAGACGGCTGTTGTATATAGTCCCATGCATAGTGAAAGCTTGTCTCCCAGTTTGTTTTCGGCTGTCCTGGCCAACAGCCATCTCAAGCTTTTGTCAACCATGCTGCGTAGTAGTCTATATGCGCTGAGGCATCAGACATCCAAATTTAAAAGTGCAATTATGACACTCTTTACGCCTTGCCCCATGTGACAAGAAACATTGCTCAGAACACCAGACCCTATTTCCACTTTCAGGGAGGGTCTGGGAATGAGTCAGCTGTACATGTGGACAGTGTGTCCATTCCTGATTCTACATTCTGACCATTCCTGTGGTTGTTCTACCTGTAAGGGACGAGAAAGAAAACGCTCATGGTGTTTGAGTATCGTAGGATATTTCCAGGGCCAGGTCCATGTAGAGGTCCCCAGCATCTTCCGAGGGAGGAGTGGGAGGGAGCCAGATCTGCATGTGTGTGTGGGAAATGGTAATAATGGCCATCACGTAAAGAACTATAGCAGTCACGAAATCACACCTAAAAGAACACACCTACTAATCTTTTAAGGCAGAGCTGAGTCGTATATGGCATGGTGGGATTCGAACCAGCAACCTTTCGATTAGCAGTCGAATGTTTTCACCACATGGCCACCAGCCATCCCTTCAATTAGGGAAGCAACAAAGTAATTCTTGAGTAGCTTTAAGTTTACGGGATACTCGTGAACGCGCAGTGCGAAATTGCATTGCATAAGAACTAGTGCGTAGTAGCTGATCAGTACTACGCACCTCTATGCACTACCTCCGGCAGCGTGTAATATATAGTGACCCCCCCCCCCCCCCCCCCCCCCCCCTTTCACAAATCCTGTATCCGCCCCTGTTGGTCAAGTCTATTAAAGACTCCCTGATTCGGTGCAGCTGCTAACTGGGGTACTGGCGGCATACAGAATGTGTTTGTACTCCCCAGCACAGTGAGTTGTCAATATCAGGAGGCGACTGTTTAGCTGTGCATGTGGCCGGCCGTACACGCAAGTGCTTAATGCCGCGCCAGCCATTGTGAGTGGAGAAAAGCTGACACACACAATCACAACAGCAAGCCAGCAGCAATTTGGAGGTCCATCTCTGGGACATGACCTTTCATTTGACCGATGGCTCCTTAGACAGGATTCTAGCCTCATTCCCAGGCCTTGTCACCCCAGCATTTGTCACCTGCAGTACTAACGTAAGTGAAGCTTGGTAAAACTCGTCACGCGAACGTGCCACCCCTCCACACTCCACCCAATATCCATCTACGTCACTGCATATGATGAGTCAGGCCCGGATTTCCAGGACGGGGGTTCGGTACAGGCACTGCCGAAGGCAGTGAACAGTGTCATGTAGCGCCAATCCAATCTGCGCGAAGCACGGAAAAATATTCTTCGCGGTCCTACGTACATGGGCTCTCGTAGCTGCTTTGCACTGCACTGCCACTGCTTCTGGCTTCCTTGCAATCTGTGACCGTCTCACTCGCATTGCATACAAGTGTAATGATGAGCGCGTGCGTACGAGAACGTGACGTGACATTGACACATACGTTTCTGTTGTTCCATCACGTGAGTCTTTAATACCACGATGTGCTCTGGCGCTAGGCGGCTGTGACAGGTGCACACGCTGCAGAAACTGTGAACGACGGTGATTTCTCTATGGCTACTTACAAAGAAACGGCCGGTAGTTTGTGAAGCTAGATGCTGTGCCTGCCCAGAAGGGGGGTTCGTGCGAACCACCTCGAACCCCCCTCCCTATGGGCCTGCGAGTATTACCAGGCCTTCCCCTTCATTAGTACTGAAAGCGACAAACGCTGGGGTGGGAATGAGGCTATCCAGATTCTACATACTGAACAAACCTCTGGGTAAGAGTTGAATGAGTTGAGGACTTTTCAGTGAGAGTCTACAACAATTTGACACCTCGACCACAACCACCACAGAAAAACATGCAAGCAGCACTGACTAAAGACAAGCAAGCATCAATCATGGGCGTAGCTAGCAATGAGGCAAGGGAGGCAGTTGCCTCCTTGCTTTTCTGGATAATCACGCGCGTGTCTGGAGTCTCGCACACTCCGCGTACGATGTGCATTCGATCTGATGACAAACACAGGAGCTAGGCTGACCATGAGCCGGCGTATACTCTTAACGCTAATAGTGCTGCAAGTCCGGGACAGTCAGGACACTGGTATATTGCTGTAGCATTTCGAGAGCAACTGTTTGCACGCACTGCGGATTAACTCATGAATGATTAATTAGCTTGAAAAATGTTTGCTGCGTGCAAGCTGAGAACTCAATGCCTCCTCAGTCTCCAAATCCTAGCTACGCCCCTGTCAATTACATACACCACCGACTTATGTCACGGCAACAACCCAGCAAGCTACAGATACAACCAGAATAAGAACTTTATGCAAGAGAGAGAGCTGACCCCATTTCCCTCAGTCTGCATTTGTGGGTTGAAACCAAGAAGAATGAGATCTTCTGTACATGTTGCTTACCTCACACAGTGGATGAACCAATGGTCTTCTGTCCGTGTTGCCATGAGTCGTACCATTCCACTTGTGAGGACATACCTAAGAATATAAAAATTATACACAAAATGAATGCTAAAGTGGAATTGCAGTAAACTAATACATAGCTTACTGCTGTTCTTCGCATTTTAGTGCAAATTATGGGTAGGTCGAAATGACTGAATGTTAGCTGACCTGGCATGTGCGACATACAACCTTCTGAAAGTCTTCTCCGCTGCTACCCGCAGCTGGCAGGGGTTCAGGAAGATAGGAAGTCGTGCTCTTTTTCCAGTATCAGCAATGCAATGACATAGGGCTGAATTCCTATCTAAAATAACGGAAAGTTTGAAATATTTTCGTTTGCAAGGTTCTAGCCCCACCCACCCAGCCCATGCACCCAGCACACCAGTACCTGGTGCTAGTCTAACAAGCTAGCCCTTCGCTTTCTCCAGCGCGCGATCGCTTTCAGTATGCGCGCGTGAGTCGATCCGTACTGGGGAAAATTCGAGGGGCTAGCCCGCTAGACTATACCTGGTGCCTTGCAGCACGCATACCGGCCTAGTCTCGCGGGGCCAAACCCACACGGGTCTGGCCCCGCGAGACTACACCGGCCGGGGAGCCAGCATGCACACTATAGTATGCCAAGGAGCCAGCACACAGACTATCACCTCTACAATGCTGGAACCAGCTCGCTAGCACCTCTGCAAATAAATAGGGGAATGCTGTGCATTGTGGGGCGAGCGTGAGCGAGTTGTAGGTGATAGCTACACTGTGATCAAATGTCTGTCACTAAAAGCCATACGTTATGTTATGTTGGACAATCATTATTACTGGTTGTAGCGTATACGTAAGTCTTATTCAATGCAGTATTGTAGCATTAACTTTGCCAGAATGACAGATGATTGAGAGGAAGGTTCCGAAACTGAATCTGATGAACAAGTTGAATCAAAGGTTACAAGGTACAGTCATGGATGCATAGATAATGACGGCCAAAGGTGCAAGCTACACCTGGAAACCCAATAGTTGTTACAGTACTAAATACCGGTATACATGCAGAGGTGGTGGCTTACAGTCAGGAGTCGTGCCTGGTAACACTGGTTACAACATTGTTGGAAAGGGTGAATGTGAACTGCGTAGCAGATAGCAGTGAGTGCGTTGTTTGGGGGTGTTGCTGTGCAATGTCGCTGACATTGGTTCCAAACACATTTAGGGTCTGATAACTGTCACCTGAGCTAATCACAAGTTTGGCATTTAGTTGCGAGCCAATCTGTAAACTGTGTTTGTTTGTTTTATAGACCTCCCAGTAGTTGTGTTGATACTTTAGCTAGATAGTCTCCATGATGCTCTTTGTAATATTGATGTTTCTTTGTTTGCTCACTTTGTACTTATATATTGATTTCTTGTCGTCTACCCATCCCCTGCACCCCAAGCTGCAAAACATTGTCTCCAGTTTTAACCTCACCCATGCAAACAAACGCCCTTGTACTCTTCCAAAGGAGGTTTGGCAATGAGACTTTGAGAAAGCTTGTGAAATGCTTGATAGAACAGTGACTGGGCTAACATAACTGACAAGCCTGACATCAACCTCTGCTGGAGTGCATGATCATTAAATCCTCTGCATCTTATCAAATCCTCTTATATTTTTCCTGTTGAAAGTCAAATCCTTGCTAATTTTTTCCAGCACAGCTTGGCCTGAATGCTGTGATCCCACAGGAGAGTCCAGTCAAGTTCCCCAAACTATAGGTGGCATGGCCGCACCATCATGCCTCTTAATTCTATAGATGGCATTCAAGTGAATGATTACTCAGTTAAGCACTCAAATAAAATCTTGCAAAATCTCATTGAAGACCTACATGGTTACATTTTAATTACCCCCCTTTAGACCGGAGTGACTTGGCAGACATACAGAGAAAGCTCTATGCAGTTAACACCAGGTGGTATAACGTAGGATTAGAGCTAGGCCCGAAAGTTCCCACTCTGGACAGCATTGACACCAAGCACCATGGCGATCCCTCTCTGTTCTTTCGTGAAACCCTGAAGGAGGGACTGAAGGGGATTGATCCATCTCCCACTTGGGAGGCAATGGTGAAAGCCCTGAAGAGCCCCACAGCCAGAGATCATCAGTTAGCAGAGCAAATTCAAGCTGAACATGTTTCATTACCACAACCTCTGTCACTGCAACCTCAATCGCTACAACATCCCAAGCCATTAGGTATGACTGTATGATTTCTGTGCCTGCAAGCCATTAGGTATGTATGATGTCTCTTAGTTAGCACACAGTCATATAAACCTACTTACGTACATATGCTCTTGCTTCAAGTGTGTAATTACTCATGCATCCAGTTAAACACTTTGAAGGGCTACTGATTCATGTTTTCAATACCTTTAGACCAGCTGAGTGTGAGTGACTTGGCTGATGTACAGAGAAAGCTCTACGCAGTTAACACCAACCAAACTACTGTTGTTTGCGAGCATTGCATGCAGTCGGATGAGAGAATAACAAAAGGGTCGACAGAAATGTAGAGTGAGTACGTTTGTTTTGTGCATTGATGTGCGTTTAAATTAGCTCAGTAGCTAATAACCCCTCAGTAAATGGTGCAAAAACAATCAGATAGAGGATGTGTGTTGACATACTTCTACATGCACTCACAGCCTATTCACAGCTCATATGGAGCACCTGTCTGAGAATCTTCTGCCAAAAGATGTACAATACTTGGCCAACCTGTCAGCCAAGGTGTCGGAGGGTGACCTTGCTGAGGTCATGTCCACAAATGAGCAAAGGCAGCAAAGCCAGGCTCTCTTCCAACACTTTGAAAGGGCACAGGGTTTGGCAGAAGGTGACTGCGACGACACTTTCTGCTTCTTCCAAAGTTGGTTCCTGATAAAGTATCTCCCATTCCTACATCCTTTCAAGTCCCAGCTCAATCGTTGCTGATCAAGCAAAGCATTCTTCGCTCCAAACATGACGTTTACATCTCACAGATGACTGAGCTAATAGCTGTAGTCAGAAGTACAAATGTTCCAAAAGGTAGCTTTGAACGCCTCTTCAACGATTTACTCAAGAGCCTTTCAAGCCGATATAGCTTCAAAAACCTGCACCTCAATCCAATCTTTTGTGGCTTACTTGTAGATCTTTCTGCTTTCTTCAAGGAGTGGATGGTGGCTATGGATGAATTCCAACGGAATGCTAACCCTGACACACTGCAGCCAATCATTGCACAATGTTATGAGCATTTTAATGCTTTTGATAAGGCAGTGACAGAGGAGGGATTTAATCCTGATGTGATGCAACGTGTCAAAGGGTTGAAACAGGATCGGAGGCATGGCCTAGGGATGAGGGCTTGCAAAGTTCTTGAGTTTTTGTGCACCCTTTCTTCCGAGTTCCTGTACAAGGACACCACAGAAAATACACAGAAAAGATTAGGCAATTCCTTTTTTGTACTTGAATCTACTCTGTTTACTACTCGATACATCCTTCCGATCTACACTTGGATACTCTCTTTGCTGGAGTATTGTTGCAACGAGTCAGTAGATCTCTCAGGGCATGTATCTTTCCTTGAGTGCGTGATTCAAGGGCACAAAGAGGAGATGGTCCAAAACCACACAGCATTGTCTGCTGTCATTGACCCATGCATCCTCCAAAAGCTACTTCCACTACAACAATTTTCTGAGGACGAATCCAAGTGTCGAGTAGAAGAGAACAATTTGATTCCTGCCTCTAGGACTTTGCTGTCTTCAGTTGGAATTATCTGGCACACTGTCCTTCTGACATGACTTGTGCATTGCTAAAATATGGTAGGATGAGAAACGGACCGTGCATGCACTTGGAGCAGTCATATAGACAGGATATCATGCAAGAGGATCAAAGTCTTCATTCTAAGCTTTATAATATGCGATTGTATGTTCACTCTCTTAATTGTCATTTGATTATTATTCTGCTCATTGTATGTATTATTCTCAACTTCATCACTAATAATTCATTATTTGCACCTAACAATTAAGGAACTACAGCTGTCTCAACTCACAAATGCGTGGTAGGTACATGTACATGTACCTCTTTAGGAATTGAATCCAGGGTGTTTGGGTGGACTTTCCTCTAGTGCCATCCTTCATTGTGGGGGCCATCACGGAAGTATAAACGTTCACACTAATCTTATAATTTATCATAGTAGTTCCTCCTCTCCTTGCTGGCAAACATGAATCCCTGTCCCTCCCTATCTCTTTCCCCACGAGTGATACATCTGTGCGTAATGAACTAGGTCTTGATGTATGCCCTGAGCATGAGGGATTTCTCCTTCACTAACCATACTGTAGAACCATAAGTGTCAGCATTATCAATTACAATGTAATTGTTTTAGCTGCATAGACCAGATTTTGATAATAAATCATGACTGTGAATGTCCAGATGTTCTGAGGGTATATGTAGTTCTGTGATGGTAGAAGGCAGAGTCGTACATTCACCAGAAGCAGACCGGACCTGCACTGTTGAACCATGGTCTGCTGTGTGCTTCTGGGACAGTGGCTGTCACTGTCAGTGCACCACTTGTTGTTACCTGCAGGACTACAGGACATTCACCTCACAGGCTGTGTTGGGAGGTGTGTACAGTGGTACATGTGTAAGTATGGAGAAAGAACCATCCCGTTTAGCATGCAGGTTTGGAAGCTTGCAGTAATTCAATCACACAAGTCATCCCTCCTCTCTCTCCTCCTCCCTTACACAAACAGACTACCCGTACCCAGGCCCACACGCAGAACGTGGAAAAGGGTCTGGTGACACTTGGCAAATTCCTGTATGCATACATGTACTGAGTCAGCAGTCTTGATTTTGGGTAGACGAATCATGTTCGTCCATTGCCAATTACTGCATACAGTGCATATTACTTCAATTCTTTAACCACATGAAACCACTTTTCTAGCCTCCCAGACTCACCTCTGGCAAGGACTTTCCACTTAGCCATCACAAACAGCTATCTATACACTTGCTACATGAATTTGAAGGCATCCAGTTAGGAATGTAATCGCTTACATAATCATGCTGTCTGAGCACATAATTATTATGGGATTTAGCCAAGTGTCACCACGCCCTTTTCTGCATTCCGCCCATGGGCCTTGGTACGAGGCTACTATACACAAACACACCATTACACACCTTGTACATAACCAGGCAATGGGAGTGACTTCAAGGCAGCCTACATGGCCACTTGGTGCCATAGGAAATAGAGAAAAGCAATAAGGAGTCATATGAGCCTTATGGAAGTGTGAATCTAATGGTGAAGGGGTTAAAGTGCTAGGGCATAATTATTACACACCTGTGTGCATGTTCGTCCCTGAACTGGATGGTAGACGTAGGAAGTGCAGTGGATTTGCACCGTCAGGGGACTCATCAGAAGTATCACGTGGACTTCACTGCTTGAATGAGGTATGCAATTGCCGTGACGTTACGTCCGTAAACAGTTTGGAAGTTGCCAGGCCGTTTCTCCCTCCAAAAACAGCCTGGGAATGAGGCTAGGAGGACCCTAGTAGGAAGGAACATTATGGTCAAGGTTAGGGAATGGGGAGTTGGGGTGCAAAATGTTACTGTGAACTGACATTGCAAAAACTTGCTACAGCTCACCCAGCATGAAGCTATTGCCGATCAGGGACTGACTTTGTGTCAGGGGTGGGGCACAGGGATGTAGGTGGGTGTTGGAGAGGGAGGTGTGTGCACATGTGGGAGGAAGGGTGCGGGAGAGGGAGGTGTGTGTGCATGTGGGAGGAAGGGTGCGGGAGAGGGAGGTGTGTGCACATGTGGGAGGGAGGGCATTTGTGACATACTTTTGCCATAATCATAGTCCCCACTAGTACTAGATGCTGGTATATGTCCGGATGGGGGGGGGGTCTGGACACCCCTGCCCTTACTCTTCTCAGCAACTGTGCGAAGGAATTGGCGGGGCACATTGGCTCTGCTCACCTTTTTAAGTATTAACCTGTGACCAAGTTGGAGAAGCTGTCCTGACATGTTAGGGATGGGTCAGGATAACAGGAAGTTATCTATAGGGGTGTATTTTGGCCATGCACCTCAGGAAATTTCCATTCATGTCACACAGAAATCCTAAGTCTATGAGACTACAGAAAACTTACTTACCTAGTAGAAGGGATAGGTACCGCTACGAGATAGTGTACTGGTGCAGTGACGAAGTCCTAGATCCTCGAGGCCTCTGCATGCTCTGCATCTGCAGATCAGATTCACAACTCTGTGATATCTGGATTAATTTAGTGTGGGTTAAAATTGCATGAACAGAATGGGAATGGAAACGGAGATGTGGGTGGGTTCACCGGAAATGTGACAAACAGCATCGCCGTGTCCGAGCTTGGGTATGCAAAAGCCCTTGGCAGAAGGTGGGCGGGCCATTTCTCATTTTAAGACCTACAAAATAGCCCTCTCACCTTGTAGGGCCTCCAATTCTAGTGCTCATGAACAAGGCCAATTTTCAAGCTAGCTAGAGCAGTTCAAGCATTGCCCATGGTTAGGTGAGGTTAGAATAACAAATTGATCTGGGCTATGTTTATATACCAGCATAAAAGACTGACCTCCAATCAGTGTTCTCGGCAGAACTTTGTTACACAAGAGGGTGCACATTGAGATTCATAGTGTACAGAAACCCTCTGAAGCCTTGTCTGCCAGGTGGTTGCTAAAAGTCATCAAAGTGCAAAGGGCTGGTAAAGGGGCAAACCACAAAGGGCACATTCAAAGCCCAAAGGTCACAGTTCCCACTGCCTCCAATGTAGTCTGGTTGGTAAAGACTGTTCAACATTCACATTTACATTCACTCCACCCTAGCTATGACACATTTGTTATGACCAACTGTCTGAAGCGAGATACTAGCTGCCTGGAGCCGTAGAAGTAGTACACTCACCAACATAGAGGAGGGCAGACTCTGCCACTGGTGCTCCACAACCTCTACTCCTCCCACCAACGAGCAAGACCATAAATTAGGTCCAAGGCTGAACACAGTAGCAGTATGTGAACATCGCTTTCGTAAGTGTAACCTGTACATGTACAAAGCCATTCAATCATTTTGCACGCACTGAAATGCATACATGTGTACAACTACACAATGAAGCAATGCAAACCCGTAGCTTACCTTATTCAACCAGTGGGTGTTCCTCCCCAGCACCTTGCACATGGAGTGCGACCCCAGGTATCCAGTTTTGCTCCAATGCTGAGGGAAATCACGTGGATAGGTTAGGAATCCGATTACCAAAGCAACTATATTATTCTGGGTTTTGTTAACTATATTATACTTAACAGGAGGATGCAGTTAACCAGAACAGAATTTGGATACAGTTAACCACAACAGAATTGGGATTCAGCTAACCCCAACATTCAAGTGGGGATCCATATTGCCACACAGCAGGAAATAACATCCGCCTGCCTTAGTCATTCACCTGCTTCCTCAAAATAATTATCATAATTATACTAACACCGCTATAATTATGTGATGCTAATAGGTTCCTGTTGAAACTAGAGGCTAAAAATTTTCTCCCAAAAATTATAAAGGATTTAGCGATGGCCTGTCGCATTCGGAATTATTCAACCTCTCGAAAAAGCTAAGAAACAAGGAGAAATGCCATTAACCAGGCTCAGTCCCATCCCATCGAAAAAATTAATGTAGAATTCAGGGATGGGATGGGACTGAGGCTGGTTAATGGCATCTCTCCTTGTTATCTTAGCTTTTTCGAGAGATTGAGTAATTCCGAATGTGACAGGCCATCACTAAATCCTTTTTAGTTTTTGGGAGAAAATGTTTTGCCTCTAGTTTCAACATGAACCTATTAGCATCACATAATGCAATGGCTCCAAAACTCTACACAGTTCTGGTCAGTATTGGTACATGTTCTGCACTGTAGCTACATCAAGAAAGAAAGCCACGCCTCCATGACGGCATAGTCACAATAGATCTTGGCAAGAATAGGTTGGTAGAAATTCCTCACAGCGGTAGTGAGGCACCAGATGATGGATTCACAAGGATTCAGCTGATCAGCAAGCGCCCAAAATGCAACCATCACCAGCAAAAAAGAATGCAACATGCGTTTGCATGTGAACTGTGCATGCACATTTGGCACGCATGACCTCTGGTTGCATCAAATGGCTTTTGTGGTATAATATAGCAATTCATGGAATTGTAGCTAGCCAGAAGTGCTGCTCTTGCCAGTATGTAGTCAAAGGGGCGAAAGGAGGTACTAGACAAAAGCAATGTTGTTCTGTGAGTGAACTAGGTCAGGAAGTGCTTTGGCCGTTTTCCTGCTGGTGCATGAGTATCACAAAATTTGCCATCCCTAAATAGAGAATGGTACCGTGTTCTCTGATAAAGTACAATGTAGGTACTAGGTACCAACTGATTGGTCATAACTACTTCATTCTAAGTGACTCCCAATGATATCAGCATTTGGAAATGGTACTTTAGCTCTCTCTCCACTGCCAACATATCAGTTCTCAGAATGAAGCAGATATCACAAAACCTATACTGTACCGGTAAGTGTCACTTAGTTGTCCAACTGCATCACAAATGTACCAACTTATCCAGCTCAAGGATACATGCATCACCAAGAGCCCCTTCACTTGTCAGGCCCCCATACACCACAGCCCTTCTGTCGTCAATCTTGGTAAAGGAGAAGTTATAGCGAGGAGGAGGCTGACTACATGTATCCCTGCCCACCAACACACACACCACCAATGACCTTACCACTATCACTGGTTTAGGATTGGTTGTACATGTACATGTACATGTGTAGCTAACTGCTGCTCACCCACCAAACAACACTTGTATCATGCATGATGCGTGGGCGGTTGAAAGCTGCCACAGAGTACAATTCCCATGTACACTGGGCGGCTTCTTTAAAGTGTTAGTTGTACCCCGGGGTACAACTACAATGTAGTCGCTAAGTACTGCACGTTCACAAGCAACACAGCGCACGAACAACGAGGAAACCAAACAGTATAATACAAGAACGAAATGTACAAATACAGTCATGCTTTATTCAAAAGTTGGGAAAAGTCTGACAAGTCTTTCTGGGAAAGGTGAACATTTTCGTTGTTGATTCCTGCAGACACTGGAGCATTGTAGATATTGACTGTGCACCCAGAAGTATTAGCAAGTGGCATCATAGCAGAATTAGAGAGAGCAGGCAACGGAGGTGCTACAGGGGGCCATTCCACCACTGTGGACCTCGAACGCACACCCAGAAAGTATTACCAAGTGGCATCATAGCAGAACTAGAGAGAGCTTGTGCAGCAGGCAACAGGGGGCCATTCCACCACTGTGGACCTTGAAAACGCACATCGTTCTTGTCACAAATGTTGACAAGCGAGTCACTTGTTCGACGCATGTATCGTTGAAGGCCACACAATAGTAAATGAATCGATGCAGGAGGGTAGCGTGTACCATCTACTTTCCGTACTTCCATAAGGAACAACGACAACAATTTGTTCAACAGTTCAGCATTACAGGATTCTAACCGCACAGCTCCTCACAACACTTATTTCACTCGCATCAGGCATCTCCACGCCTTGAGAGTGTTGATAACCCAGCGGTCATATTTCTTGGGTAAAACACCCTTTGCAGATTTCGCAGCTTCTTCTTCACCATCTCGAACCTGTTCTGCCAAGACTTCTCCTTTTCCAGCGACATGGATTTCCGCTGCTTTCTTGGAGGGTTCTTCAAAATCGTCAGTGTATCACTAAACCAGTCTTCCATGCCAAGAGAGAAGGGACAACTTTTCCTTTTCTTGAAAACACTAGGATCAGCGTTCTTGACGGCAGCTTCTGCTCGCTTCAACAAAGACTCTGAAATTACCATACCTAATAATAAGGCAATCCTGCACGTTGGCAGCAGCTGATTCGCCATCTCCATGCAATGGTCCAGACTAATTAGTGGAATCATGATACAAGGAGCCCATAACGAGAAGGAGGGTCCAACTACGGGAACGTGTCTTGTCCAATCGCACTTGTGCGTGACCATATACGGCAAGTGGGTAATCTGTACTGTGGTCACGTGTTATAATTTATTCACGAACAAGTGGGCGGGGCCAACACCTACTTAGACTACACGGCCCTTGTTACGCAAAGAGGTTCCAAATAAAGGTACAGTTAGGTTGCTGATGCTAGACTGAACACATTCTGTTGTGATAATGCTAAGTTGGACGCTCCTTCTCGTTATGGGCTCCTGAAGCCAGCTGTCTTCGCAGTGGGTACAGCATTTGTACCATCCGGGGTTAATGATGTACTTCCGAGGGCAAAGCCCGAGGAAGTACATCATTAACCCAAGGATGGTACAAAGCCATACCCACTGGGAAGCCATGGTACAACTATAACATGTATACACTAGCTATTAGATCATAGCGTTAAATTGTACACTACCTGGACGGCTGGTACTTTGTCCATGCACAAACATTGACATTGGGCTGCCCATCAGAGTGCTTCACAAAGACTCCTATGAAGCAAGTTCCCATCCTGATTTTGAATGTCCTGGAGGAGAGAAAATTGCAGCACAGTTAATCCTGAACGGCATTCCTGTGCCAACTTTCCCATCAGGAGGGCTTGAGTCTCAAATCATACCTGGGGGGAGGGGGGGAGTTGCTCACAAGCAAGTGGTCAGGCCACACGTATGTAGCTACACATCCGGTGCACACACAAGGTGAATACGTATTCCTATCTTAATTGGTGGTTGTGCAGATACAATAATCACCTGAGGACTATATTGTGTACCTGGCACTATCAAAGGCACAAGTTCATGTGTTTGATCGGTCGGTGATATATGAAAACTAAACACCCAGCTGTTTTATCAGAGCAGACATAAAGGACTATCGATGACCACTCCTGATCTTCAACTAGGTTTTGGGCTTTGCATAAACTAGGCAGTCCCACCCACACCACCCATGCAGGCTCACCCACATTAACTATGTAGAAGCAACACCCAGCATGCAGCACCAACCAAGCAGCCCCACACATGCCAATCATGCAGTCTCTCCCATACCAGGTAGCCCCACCCACAGCCTTGTTCCCAGGCCCCATCCGAAAATCCGAAGATTTTTCGTATGGGGCCTGGGAACGAGGCTAGCCCCACCCACACTTACGATGTAGCCTCTCCATACCAACCATGCAGCCTAACCCACATCAATCATGCAGCCTCACGCACACCAGAGTCATGCAGCCTCACCCATACCAATCGTGCAGCCTCAAGCATGGCCCATACCAATCATGCAGCCTCACGCACACCAGAGACATGCAGTCTCACCCATACCAATCATGCAGCCTCAAGCATGGCCCATACCAATCATGCAGCCTCACCCTGCATACCAATCATGCAGCCTGTTTAGAATCTCCAAATGCTGCTCTTCATGCTGGAAGTTACGGCAGACTCTTAGCTGGTACGGTTGTGGAGTTATGGCAGCACAAAATCGCCAATGTAAACAGAATGATAGAAAATCGGCCAACCGCAAGGCCCCATAGCTCCAAAACTAAGGGGGATGTCACCCATTATCCGTGCATGTTTAGAATCTCCAAAGGCTGCTCTTCATGCTGGAAGTTACGGCAGACTCTTAGCTGGTACGGTTGTGGAGTTATGGCAGCACAAAATCGCCCATGTAAACAGGATCATAGAAATCGGCCATCTTCAAGGCCCCATAGCTCCAAAACTAAGGGGGGTGTCAATCTTCAAGCTTCATGCTTTCATTTGGTGCAAGTTGCATGTTCATAGCACCTTGCGTTTAGGAGTTACAGGCGCCCAAACACACACCCTTCCGAGGCGCTTGCTAACGTGCCGTGTTTGACTCACTCTTGCTTCCAGCCTGGCAGTCATATCATTACAAAATGTTCAGAATCCGACGTCTTTCCACCCAGAGACTGGATATTCAGCCGTACTTTCCCATCGCGTTCCTTACTCGGAGTAACAGAGCACCCCAAAAGTACACCCTCGAACCGCATGGCCATCTTGCGACTTCCGGGTTGACCGCGCCCCCTCGCATTCTTGCATAATTAATCGTGGCATGTACTTGTACACTTGTATGTACACTGTATACACCAGGAGTGTATTTCGTGTTGGTGTGCGCATCAGTTTGTTTCACACGCTAATTTCATTACCAATTTTCCGTTTCCGTTTTCCGTTTCCGTTTTCCGTTCCGTTTCCAGCTTTTCCATAGATCTGCAATAGCAAGTAGCTACGCTCTCATTTCATTTGGCGGGAGAGGTTTTAGCTGCTGGACGAGAATCCGTCAAGATATCGGAGCCCTTGCGTTGGTGAAGTACAAAGGAGAAAGGCCGCGGTGCAGTGGTGACGTCGTCAGGTAGGCGTAGCTACGCAAGTTTAGTGTCAGATTATTTTTTTTTTGGGGGGGGGGGGGGGGGGGGGGGGAAATATAAAGTGTTTGGTGAAGGAGGGCCATTGGCTGCCAGTTAATTTGTGTGTCACAGGAGCACCGCGCAAGTGTAGGCCTAGACTATTAGTTGCTGGGAGTACGCGAAGGGGGAACGGTGAAATGCTTGTTGCGCGCGTGAAGCGCGCAGCAACATTTTCGGCCAATTTTTCAGCTGTCACTGCAGAATCAGGAATAAAAAGCACCCTAGATATCCTGAATTTTTTTCTATGAAAATTTATGCAACAGCAAGGGATACATGCAGGAATAGCATAATATAGCTAATGAGTAGTACCCCAAAGACACATAAAAACAGAAACATGGTATAATTATATAATAGTAAAATCTAAGGTACGTACAGTGAGGAAGTAAGTTGTAAGCTGTAGGATAGGAGCAGCAGTAGAGCAACTCCAGAGGTAGTCTCCAAACCCACCCCAGCACGGATCGCATCTAGTATCCCCGTGCGTGATACTGGAAGCGATCCGCACTGGGGTGGTTTGGGTCTGGGGCCGAGACTACTCCAGAGGTACTTTCGTTACTTGACATAGAGTAGTGCGTACGTGGTTGACCACGCAGAGATGCCTCGCGGGAAGCTTTGATATAATTTGGCAGTGAAAAAATGTAATGTGAAGAGCAGGAAATGAATATATAGCTGCAAGTGAGTTAGAAAACAGTTAAACATGTTTTACGAAAATGTTCATAGTGAAATGTTTGCTTCTGCCACAACCACGTCGGTTGGGAAGGGAGTTTGTTTGAAAGCCCGACCACCTGCGGAGCGTGCCCCACGTATGCACTGAATTGATGATCTCAGGAGGGCGAACGGCAGCTTACATCTCATATACGCTAGTGTGCTGCAGTAAGGTTGTTCCCACTTCTCAGCTATAGCATTGTAGCCAGACGCTTGTATGTGATGTTTGCTGCATTGGCATATCCACCAGAGAGGGACATGACAAGAGGGGTAAGCGAACCATGTTCTACCTCTCGAACCCGTTGTTCGTAGGCTCTGATCTTTGCTCTCTCGTGTTTCTTGTAGGTGGAGACAAGGCTTTGTTGGCGATTTGAGGGGGCATGAGGGTTGAATATTCTCACGTCAAAATACGCCCGTTCAAAGTGACCCCCCCAGAAACCGTTTGCTGTAATGTCCAATCTGGCGCCATCTTCAGTTATTGCAGAGGCACCAGTGAGGGTTTCACCTGTGATGGGCTGTAACATCGGCTCAATGCAGACATCGTTACAGACTTCCAACAGCCAGCCGCCTACAGTGTCACAGACCTCGTTGTGCCTGATGGAGGGGAAACCTCCTTTCGGGCAAGAGAGTGCATGTTCCACGGTGAAGTGGGTCCCACAGGCACAGTTGGTGGGGACGTTTGAGGGAAGCCAGCCATACCTCAAGGCCATAGCATCCCTGAATGCGCCCTTATGGAGTGAGAATCCATAATCTTCGAGGGGGAGGGAGGTTTTCCAGGTTGACGCACCCTTCTCCTGTGCAAGGTCCATGGCGTGTTTCAGTGAGGCCTTCAGGGTGACCTTGAGAGTGGCAGCAGAGGACTTCAAGATATCCTGCCTTTGCTCGCGGACTTCTTGCTTTGCACCCATTTGGGCTGCAAGGGTATCCCCAGAGTACTCAGTTACTTGACATTTGATGAGGTGACTCAGAGGGGCCGAGACGGAAACATATAATTTGGCCTGCGCAGTTGCAGAACATAATCACGAGCGATGGCGAGTCTCTGTGAACGGCGAAAGTCAACTTCATTCTGCCTGCCAAGTCCTTTTCTTTCTCATGCGGTCCGTGAGCCGCTCTGACAGTCTCCCTCCTCGCCTCATCAGTTTCCCTCGATGTCGCTGCACTCTTTGCCTTGTCAATCGTCGTCTCCAGTCAGAAACCGCATCCATTTTGTAGTAGTACAAACGACAAATGTGAGATCACTACTGAGTGATAACCCAACAGCATTTGCAACTAACACAATGTTGGGTGCACTGGACGCAAGTAACCCATAACTTAGGCCCTGAGTGTCAGGAGCGCATAATGACGTACCTGTGCGAGCTAACCCGTGGGAAATTTCTTTTGCGTGGTCGTTTCCCGCTCCTTCCATCCTTCTGCACTCTACACTAAAGACGGGGTTTTGTTTTACGTTTTGCAGGATGGTGCATGCAGGGTACACAAAAGGTATATAATATACTCCCCCAACATGCATGTAAAGACAAATAAACAAACAGCGTTACGTACTGTAGTGACTCTAATAATTCAAACACCCTATTAATTCGAACACCCCCCTTTTCCGAGAAAAATGCTGTATTCCAAGAAGTTTGAACACCCACGTCTAAAATTATTATCCAACAGTCACACGCACTACAGCCCACAGTAGTATAGCTACTGCCAGAAATGATACCATGCAGGTATAGTAGACAGCAGTCCAGATTCAGTAAAAAGGTAGCTAATACAATGTCGATTGCACTCTGTGATCTCTCGCAGTCCAAGTGATCAACCTTGGCCTCCCAGCCGTTGTGTGAACTTTGTCCCCCGCACAAATATCGTCGCTGACTCGTCTGCGTGCAGCTTGGCCCTGCTCGCCTGACTAGCTACTTTTTCGGAATCTGTAGCTATAGCTGCTCTCTTGTTACTAGTCTTGTACTGTAGTGCCGTCACTGGTCGCGACATCTCTCTGGCCTGTTGCTCCAGGGCCCTGCAGAGTCCAGCTTTTCATCATCCAGTCCTCACCAGCACAAGCATGGGCTGCGTATTGCTTCCAACAAACATTATTCATTTGTTCACTACCAAACATGCTATACATGATTGAGTGGTACTTATAGCTACACGGTACAATAATATTATGTAGCTAGCTGCATGCACTCTTGGATGACACAAGACTTCATAAGCATTGAAGTGTTGGAGGCCATTTGAATCTCACACAGGAGCTAGCTAGACTATACTCAATAGTCACTACCAAGTGTATTGTCAAGTATACCACAAAGCAAAGGTACAGTTAAGTAGGTTAACACCAATAATTATACCTTTAGAGACAGACAATGTCAGTAGCCTTCAGTTAATTAAGCATAGCTCGCTTATAACATAGATAATAGAGCGTAAACGTTCTATTATCTATGCTTATAAGCGCTGGCTCTTTTACTGATATGCACAGGTTTGACTCCTGTCCCAAGCTACTCTTTATTAAGCACTGATCTCTTCCTTCAATAACTCTGAAACTAAGCACGCCTTGTAACTCAGCCTCACTGGCACATGTTTTCTTCCTGTGGAGATGTAGGTGCAACATGCCACTATGTTGGACTAATACACTATTATATAGGGTGATACATTTTAATTGTTCTCTCGCTTCACTTTTTCATTCGCATCTTGCAGCACAAGACTTCACAAGATTGTTCTGCAACCAACAACTATGCATCTATCTGCCGTCTTGCTTTGGTCTTTGAATTGTCTATTACTGGCCTTCCATGCAGAAGCAAGCACGACAATCAAGACAATTGGTATCATTGGTGGTGGTGTGTCTGGTCTAGGTGCTGCGAATCGTATATCCCAATCCCCCAATCATAAAGTCGTTGTCTTGGAAAGGGGAAATGAGCCATGCAGTTCCGTTGCAACATCGGGTGCGTAACAATGGGAATACACATGATATGGACATGATTTTCATCCCGAATCTCAATTGGAAGGGATATGGAGTGGAAAACAGATATTGCAAGCACGTAATGTGGAACTTCTACCCGTGGATGAATATGGAGGCTTGCACAGAGAGTCACATGTGATCAATGCATACGAATCCAAAGAGTTCCAACTTTACCATAACAGTATCCTACAGCAGCATGGCCTATTCAAAGCGCATATTTTGTATGACCAATTGTGCAGATTCATCAATCAATTCCAACACTTTTACGATCAACACAAATATAATGGAGTAAGCAAATGTCTGGAACTAGGAATGACTTTTCCAAACGAAAGCTTTGCTCAGTGGAATAAACGGAATGACTATGAAGAACTCAGTGAATTTACATCTAGGGTATTGGCTTTATATGGGAATGTACCTGTTTTACAAGCACCGGCATGTCAAGTGCTCATGATGTTGAGCAATAAAATGCCCAGTGTTATTGGACCCCTGCTTCAAGTGCTTTTACGTCAATTTACCATCCACAGTATTGAACCAATGAATCTGGATCCTAAACTTCTGGAAATTGCACATTTGTGGTTAGCTGGGATGCATTTAGAAGGGATAAGCAGTTTTATGTGTTCTTTCAAACACGGATACGCAAACTTTTTTCAAAATGTCATCCGGAATAATCAGATTGACTACCGAACCAACGTCCATGTGTCCCATATTGAAGATCATGAACGGGGAAAAGTGGTGTATACTAATACTGGTTCTCAATATTTTTTCCATGAGCTCCTGGTAGCGACAAGACCAGAACAAGCTCTGACGTTTCTTCCCAAAGCACATCCCATGACATCCTTGTTCCAAGAAGCAGTCGATTGCATTGCAGCAAAGGATCACGAATATGGTGTGTATGCAGTGGGGATTATTTCTGTGGATGTAGCTGAACAAGTTCATAGTCCATTGGTAGGAAATTATTCAACGTCCCGACTGGCTCGTATGAACTTCACGCAGTATGTGATGAACTTACCAGAATATCTCAACCCATTGAGTGTGGATAATATGAGAAATGATACCGTGAGTGTCATGCGCATTGCAAAGCAATTTGAGAGTAGCAACATGATCACTGTTGTCTGGCAATGTCCATATGAGATGGTTAAAACAGAAAGTGAAATGAATTCCTTGAACAACATCCTTACTCGTCTTGGGTATACAAATATCAAAGTTGTTCAAATGCAGCATTATCCCTTCACCCCTACACATTTAAATCCTCACTCCATTGGTAGAGGCTGGTATGAACGAGCAGAGAAAGCACAAGGAGTTGAAAATATTTACTTTGTAAGGGAAGTGTTCTCCGGACATGGGGTACCCACCGCATGGTTGCACAGTGCAGACTATGTGCAAAACATGTTTAAATTGAAAGATGGTACTTCAGCTGAACATGACTTTTCCATTGGAAAGTTATCCAACAAGAACAAGCTATCGAAAATGAATCAAATTGCTCCGATTGAAAGTGGTCTGGAAAGTATGGGAATGAATATGTTCAAGACACTACTGAATCATCCAGTCGATGCGGTCAACATGGGTATTGATCCATTTCTCGTGATTGACTGGACAAAAGAAGTTGGTGTCCAGCCATTCATGTTTATTTGGTTCCTTCTCAGCACCTGTCTCTGTCTACGCTTTTTCGAATATCTTCTGAAAAATGGTGCAACCGTACTGGCTCGAAAAGACAAGCTAAAGAACATTTCTATCTACTGCACAGAACTAATCGTGAGCACCAGTCTTCTCTTTGTCGCTTATAATGGTACATGGGAATTACTCATGTTCCAATTTCTGGAGCGAATGCTATCGACGATCAATTCCGTGGTGGTCTGTATTGTTTGTATGAATGGTTTATACCTTGGTGAACTTTTCTACCATGACAACATGCGGCTTTCTTTGAAAGTGCATCATTATGCATGCATTTTGATGCTTCAACTCATGACACTGTTGTATATTCAGGAGAGACAGTTGGCGATTCTTCGAATGGGATTGTACAATACCCTCTTTGCGATGACCGAGCAGAATGTCTTCATTACCATGATTTTCCATCGAATGTGCCCTAAGTTTCTCCATCGCTTTCCCATCATCACATCCATGTCCGCGTATATTTATCTCTTTTCTCGTCTAGCCATTGCGGTCATGTGTTTTGTGGCATGGTATGAATTTTTGTCCATCCCATCTTCTTCTACACAGCTGGTCAGCATAACCTCCATCATGCAAGTGGTCTACCCATTGCTATTAATGACGCAAGGAATTATGCAGTTGATCAGTCTCCTTGGGCTGGCCAGACAGTACCAACTGCAAGACAGCACAAAATCCAGTTAATAATTTTTTTTTTTTGTATTCATAACTTACTCATCTCTGCACCTGCTTCATCCAATCCTGATACTTCTACCAGAGCTAGCCCATATTACTATCTATGATTTATTCATTTCACTATTTCCCATCATCACATCGATCCCTGTCTGCGTATATTTACCTCTTTTCTTGTCTAGCCATTGGGGTCATGTGTTTTGTGCCATTGTATGAATTTTTGTCTATACCATCTTCTTCTACACAACTGGTCAGCATAACCTCCATCATGCAAGTGGTCTACCCATTGATATTAACACGTAATAACAGGATGTAGGGATACCAGAACGGCAAAAAGTACGGAAACCAGGTAGGGAGATCACACAAAACAGTGAAGTATTGGCGTAGGAACCATTGAACTTTGAACCCATGAAACGTAAATTCAATGTTTGTGGTGAATGGGCTGAGAGTCACAGTCATATTGCTCACCTGAAGAAAATATTCTCCATGAAGTAATTAAGTCTTGCTTGTCTTAGCTGCTTTATAACTATAATGTTACAAGCCATGCAGCCCTTTCCACATGTACGCTCTCCCCCACAATTTGAGCTAAATCCAATCCATTTCAGACATAATTATGATATAACGATTGGAAAGAAACCTTGAAGATGTGTCTGTTGTTCAATATCAGAGTTGCACACCAGTTCAAGCACTCATTTGTCCAAACCATGAGAGGAGAACTCTAATGGTCTCTGCTTTGAAGCAAATAACATTCTTATTGAACACACAATACGGGCAATAGCTGGTTACACAAGAAGATAAGCTACAACAAAAGTCTATATACACAAGTCATGTTTACAATAGCACTGCACGTGCAGCGCACTTCAATGAAACGATAGATTTAAGTAAACATTACAAGGAGCTCGAGGTAGAATTATGTGTGCAGTTGTGCAGCAACTAAAATGAACATTTCGGAGATAAAAATCTGAAACAGCTTGTGTATAACTTAGATAATATTGTCCTGTAACACACCAGAGCCTCAGCTCCTGGTCCTGGAGCATAATTATACAGACAGAGCACAAGATGAGGCCAGTTTCCCATGCAGCATGCATGCGTGATTACATAAGCAATGGGAAGGCACTAGCTCAAGATTCAAAGATTCAAATTGTTTGCGTATGGACCTACAATTGCATGCAGGGTACCTGCCTATGTTATAACTAGCGCAATTAACTACCATCATTATTGGTGTTGGACTGTTAGTTGTTACATAGAATGTGATTGCCTATTAAGTTTCTTCAACTCTAATAGTATCCTTTCCTCGGTTTCTTTCTGCTTCATCACAGTGTTCCTGCATGTATATGTATGCGTGTGTGTGTATGTGTGCCTTGTGACTTAGATCTCGATTGAACCTTCCATACATAATATTGTGCTACAATAATTGTGTGTTGAACTGTTATATGTGAAGGTCTAAAGCTAAATACCCAATTAAGTAAATAAACTAACCTGCACGGCTGCATGCAAAGGCCTATATCTGAGTATATCACTTATAGTATATAATTGCCTCATTCCCAGGCCCATGCCCAGCTTTTCGTTGCTTGCAGTATGATAATCGTACTGCGCAAGTAATGGAAAGTTGGGCGGGTCTGGGAATGTTGAGCAAAGACATGACCAGTACATCTAAGTATAAGCATGCAGTGGTACGCATTATAGACACTGGTTTATTCATGCAGGCTACATTAGACTGTAAATGAGTACTGTGCATGTACAAACCTCACCTCATGTTCTCCAAGAACTCTGCATGTTTCTTCATGAATTTTTCAAGCTTCACTACCTTCTTGCTGATGACATTCAGTGAAGGGTCCTGCTCCAACAGTTCTATAGGTTAGGAAAAGGAAAGTGAAACTCCCCACATGGAATTCAATCAATAAACACTGCTATACTTCAGAGCTGTTTTAGCATCCTCAATAAGGTGATAACCTGTTTGTCAGTAAGTTACCACTCCACACTAAGGAAGACATACTAGTTACTGCATGAGTGCAAGGACTATAATACGTCAAATAATGGCATGCATGATGACAAGGAGGTGCCAATATTCATTGCAGTCAGTGCCATATAATCATACTGGCATAGCGGTACCTTTGAGCTTGTAAGGCATCGTGTAAATAGATTTTCAGATTATAATTCAATTGATTCGAAATTAAGGTGGTCCTCAATTTACGTCATTCTGCACAAACTGTGCAAATAATAAATAGAAACACTCAGCAACTCAATTGTAGGTGTGGTTATAATTTCAAATGGAGTACTCTGATTACACACATGAATAAAATTCATCAGGCTATGCGATGATTGGGACGACAAGGTTGATGCAGTATAGTAACTTACTTTGAGGATTTTCCCATCTTTCTTGGGCAACAAAATACATTTTTTTCAAGTCCTAAAGGGAATAACAATGTCATAATGGCATGGCAAGTTCAGCATTAACCTCGTTGCCATGCTGCTGTCCATAGCAGGTCTCATGAATTGCATCGGAAGCTAAGCTGTACCTACACCTTGTAATGATTATCTGTTCTGTACGCTTATCCTAACACCCGGCTTTGAACAACCGTTTTGATAATTAGGTGAAAATAGTTGGATGGAGAACAAGCATATACAGTTGGCCTCTCTTCAAACTTCCTGAGGGAGGTATGCCATAGATGCGGGCTGCTAAGCATTGACTTACTTGTCAACTGAGCTTACCCTAATTAAACCATGCATGGACGATTCCATCACCTGATACCACAACACTGTGATATATTCTGGACTCTACTGAGAAGCATTCTACTTCAAACCAGCCAGACACTGGCAGACTCTTGTACATCCTTTCCATTAAATTTTGTAACACAAAACTGAAGTGGCTACGGTGAGTTGTCTCCATCACTGAACAGCAGTCTGATGTAAACTGCTGACTGCAGACTCGTGGACTCACTGACTCAATCACTCATGCCAGTAATGCATCTCAGAAATGCTTTGCCAATTGCAGTTAGGTTATGAGCGTGCCGTTACTGCGCTATTGCTAATGCAATAGCACTCCAGTGTAACCAATGGTCAACAATGGTTTTATACAACTGACACCAGACTGTATGTCTCCGTTGCAGTCAATTCAAATCACTATTACATGTTTTACTGGTTTGTACCTGTTTCTCTGCTGTGCCCTATATAAGCTGATCTCTAGCCATTGCTGGATTATTGAGTCATTGCTGCAATACCATGCACTATTTAGCACCATAGCTATAGATGCGACCAGCCAGGGTGCATTACACCAGCATTGATTATGGCATACAAAGATCATGCCTAGATTGTCAGGTCTGCTGTCATGTAGCTAACCCGTTCCGTTCTATTAAGGATTAGGAAGGACAGAAGCAATTTTATGCCTAGGGATTAGCACATGTAGCTAGGATGGTAATAATTAATAATACGTACTTACCAGTCCAATAAGACCAGTTCGCTCCAGTGTGCTAATGGTCCATGCTTGGTTGATTGCCAGTTCCAGCTGTGCATCCATCTTCAAATTGGCAAATGTGTTAGTCATTTGTGCAACGAGCAAGTTTAGCAGGATGACAATCACCACAAACAGGAAAACGAGGTATAATAGAAGGCCAAGCCACCTGCATTAAAGGATATTACAATATGAACGGATAGTCAGCGTTAACAATGTGCTCCTAATGGTTGGTCATCGAGTATATGTGATGTATGGTCATCATCTGTTAATTAACCCACTAGTTGGACTGAGGCATTTTCCTCCTACTCATCGAATAATAGTTGGTTAGTGAAACACCTAGTCTTGTATCCAGAACTTCTCACCCCAGCATTGCATGTGACAACACTGGGGTGAGAAGTCCTGGGTACGAGCCTAACAATTAAATGCTAATCATCCCTACTGCATTATTAAAAGATAGTACATTAAAGGTAAAGAATAATATCAACCTGTAACCATTTGCTCCAAAGTACTCCAGAACACCCTGGCCTTCAACCATTGTTCGTACACCAGTAAACAACACATTGAAATACTCCCTGCAAGATCATAGAAAAAGATATGTAGACAGGGTAGGGATGACAGTATATTATACATGGGAAGTATTCATGTATTCTGTCAACCGTTTACAATAAATACCCTTTTTGTAGCGGAAGTCTATCCTAATCACAGAGTCATATCAATCATCTTGTAACTCTACGGCAGCACTGGTTTAAGAAGTACTGACAGTGCTAGTACCCAAGGAATATGTTGAGGACCCAAGCCAACCCTTCTCTGTGTGGATGACAAAGCCAGCTGAGAGCAGGTAGTTGTACCCACCCCCATACACCCACCCCATCCCCATACACCCACTCTACCCCTATACACCCACCCCACCCCCATACACCCCAAGCTAGGCACTATTATTATGTGGTAAACATGGAAGCCGAAATAGCAGTGCTCTGCATGAGCTTACATTGCAATCACACTTTTTGAATTCAGAGTAATTTCACGAGGCACTCTAAGCACATTCTCAAACTATGACTTCATTTAGGTTCATCTCTTGTGTGCATGCATGCAAAAATTAATGATGGTCACATAGCAATGGTAATCAAGGTGTCAGGTATTAGTATTCTACACATGCCATGTAAAGCTTATTGTATTAACTTAAATGATAAATACATCAAAAATGAATTGTGCTCACTTAGTCTCCGAAGGATGCAGGTCCAAGCTAGTTGTGAATTGATCACTGGTTGAATTTTGACCTGTCCTGACTTCTCCCCTCAGGGCCATGAAGAGCCCTCCAGTGAAGGCAAACAGTGCAATGGAGAACACCAACACGAATGGGACAATGTCCTCCTTCATGATATGGTAGATAATGGCCACATACATTCCAAATGACCTGAAAGTGAGCAATGCTGGATAATTGTATTGCCATCTACGTGTGATCCATTCTCTATGCAGTATACTACAATGATAAGGCGTATTTGATGGAGTCACAATGTAGATTAGGGACATCCAATGAGATATATAGGTTCAAGCCATGTATGGAAGATATGTATGGAAGTTATGCAGATTAACATGGAGTGGAAGTACGTTAGCGTAATAGCATACAGTTACAGACTTATGCCAGACTAGTAATTAAAGTATGCCGATGCTAATTCTTAAGAAGAGATTAATTTGATGGACAATCAGCAAGGTTGAAGTGTGGGAATGTTTATCTATAAAGGAAGACTTGAACATATTATACCCAGCAATCTAGTTCATTGCCTTCATTCACCACAAAACATGATTGCAAAATGAAATAGTATGCCTGCATGAGGTATACTTCCTGAGCCTACTATGCTCAGATTATTATCATATCCCCCCTTCCAACAGACAAATAGCTGCACACAAATTCTAATTTACCTGATAGCAAGTGTAAACTTATATAGATTGTCAGTGCCCGGAGGAGGTATGCCAATGCCGCAAACACCCACTGGACATTGGAGCCTGTGATCCGTAAGGGGATGATGAGGAGGGTGAAACTGACAGCAGCAAGATCAATGTAGTTGAAGTTGAAGAACGGATAGCCAGTTATGAATTATGGTGTCAGTGTAGGGCGGAGGTGAACATGTACAACTGAAAGAGCTATATATATATCTCCACATAACTACCTAAATTCTTTTGTGACATTAATTTGTGATGTTCAATTCATTCTTGGATCTAGCTACATGAAAGACAAAATTAGGATAATTATTCAAGTGTGAGGCTGGTGAACTATGCATCGTTGATTAGTTGAGACAGCTATGCTATAATTAAATTTTCCACAAAGTGATTCTGCAAGGATTATAATGGTATGATCACAATCTCATCCCCATGGGTAGTTTTACCAGACTGCATGAGAGTAACACAACCGCAAGAGGTCAGTATGTATCAGACTAGCACCTGTAGTGTTTCACAACTCAATCCTACATAAGAAATTGTATTCTCATACTCTTTTGGGGACGGCTCTGAAAGTGCATGGTGAATTGGTGAATAGGATAGCAACTTCATGTTTTCTCACTGTTATCCTAATAGGAAAAACTTACACTGCGATGTGGTGGATTTCAAAAATTCCATTTGCAACAGTAAAAATGAAAGCCAGAGCTTCACAACACCGACGAAAGACATCCACGGGTAGGTTATATGAGCGTGGGTCCCGCTTGCTGGCAGCTAACACCAGGGCACACGTTAGGGTCACCACATATACAGTGTGGTAGAGAAAGTGAAGCCTGCAGCAAGAAGCGTGCATTCGGAGTTGTCACATGTACATCAATCAAAATAAACTTTCAAAGTAGCTACCTAGCTAGTTCTGAGGGGGTACGTATAACATACACAAGTTCAGTGGTTTGTAGGGTGCTAAATAAAAACAAAATTCACTACCGTAGGATTGGAATCGTCAAAATTCCAGGAAATGAATTTGTATCGCTAGATTGGATGGACCATTGTAATAGATAGAAATTTTCACTCTGTGTTTGGAGAGAAGTCATTTGTGACTGCTGTTATTCCAGGAAATGGGCATCGAACTGCCATCCCACGTACTGCATTTCGAGCTTTCGAGCGTTTGTGACTGTTGTAGCTGCACTATTCCAGGAACTGGGCGTCTACTGCCATGACATCATTGCCATGCACTGCATTTCGAGCATTCGTGACTACACTATTCCAGGAAATGGATACCCACTGCCATGCCGCTGCATTTCGCTGCATTTCGGCGGGACAGTTGTATTCCAGGAAATAGGCATCAACTGCCATGCCACGCACTGCATTTGGACTGGATCAGACTGACTATGAATAGTGTATTTTGTAAATGTGTACTTGGAACTCATGCTGTTTGGATAAGTACATTTCCTGGTATTGCTACATTGGAATCACAGAGAATAATTAGCGTCTTTAATTGGATTAGTGGAAATTGAGAATTTCAACCCTAGATTAGATGTACTGTTTTATTAGCGTAAATACAGTAACCCTCATTACAGTACAACATCCACTTTGTGACAAGATGTGTCAGTCAGACCAACAGACCCTTTTTCACACGAGTGGGAGGGTCTGGGCACGAGACAATAATTCTGAATATTTCCCACCACATTCTTACTCCACTTACCGATCATAGCTGCCACTGACAATTCCCCTGTCATCAAATCTGATACACCTGCAGCAGAAAAGATTGAGACAGACAATCAACCACACTCTTCACGGGTTCATTCTTGATCGATCAAGGTGGTCAACTACCGTACTCTCCCACCCCCATTAGTACACTAATTTGAGTCTACATTGTAAAAAGGGGAGGAGACGTCATTTAGTCTTGACTATATGTCCCCAAAAATGCGAGGACGTGGCGACATTGAAAAATGAGTTTGCTGTACATAGCTATCTGGAAGAACAGCAACATTTTCTGAGTCTGCTGGTAGCTACTAGATTGGCAGTGGGATAACTTGCATCGTCATTGATGACTGGAGACAAAGGGATGACTGGAGACGAAGGGAAGGCTGGCTAGTGTGTCTACGTCTACATAGGGGGAACACTATGACAGCCTTATTAGTTTGTTCACCGGGTTAAAGATTAATTCAAGCCGGTTTTTGCAAAACATTCATTGACTGAACTACAGTACATATTACATTATACAGCGCACCTGTAGTTGAGCTGAGATATTCTATAAAACGCTCACCAGGGGGCAATAAAATGAGCCAAACTACCCTATGTAGGAACTTGGGGGTTGGGAAGGGCATATTTGGGCATACTAGCAGGAGACGACGGACGTATTAGACGACAAACTACCCTATATAGGAACTTGGGGGTTGGGAAAGGCATATTTATTTGAGTGGGCATACTAGTGGGAGACTGTGTACGGACGTATGAGACGAGGGAATTGCCGTGTGGTGTATATCTGCCTGCCGGATGGAGTGATTTAGCCATTTCTATGTTCATTACCATTCAATGGCAGTTCGGACGGCAGGTGGGATAAAGGCTAGTATAAGGGACTCTTGTTACCAACCAGCTAAGTAGGGAAAAGTTGTGGGGGGCAGATCAACTGAGGGGAGGGAAGGAGGAGGGGAGAGAGTGAGCATAGAGGAGGAAGGTATGTTAAAATTGATTTCAAGATTCAGAACGCTTTCTGACATGTGTTTGCAGTGCAGCTTTGCTGCAATGGAATGTTTCTTCTGAAGAGCCGGTCATGAAGATTGCTGACTTTGTATGTACCTAAGTTTCCGAAAAATGGTGCATCTTCACTGTGTGCCATAATTCCAACACAATGAACAAGTGATGCTTGCTTGCATAAAAGCAACCTAGCTACATTCAAAACATGTCTGCACATGAACTACGTCATAACCATTGAAGATAGAAATCATGTATCATGGTATATCACTTCAGCCAGAACGCAGGTATACATTATAGGCCAGTGTGTATTGTGCTGAGCTGTCCAGCTACTTGCATACATACAGAGGAACACTTAGTTTGAGGCTGGCTAAGTTGTCCTGGCACAGTGAAGGCAATAGAGAAGCCAAGTACTGAAACATCTCATATGCGACAAGGGCGAGAGAACGCTGTCCCAACAAGAGCTGCTACAAGTCATCCATTTGGAATCTACACAGGAATATCTAAAGGAAGCACATGTAGAATGTGTCGATCGAATGCATCCCTATCCACACAAGTGGACATGTAATTTACCTGACAGATGAACTGTGCCTATTCAGTATCTTCAAACGAGCTCCATGCTCAATGTCCCATATTCTGGAAAGGAGAAGCAGAATACATTTGGGCTCAGCAGACATACAAGGCTTTAAAATTGTTGGTCCACTAGAAACCATTCAAAGCAGGAAGATTCAGCACACTAAACCTGCTACCCTTTCAAAATTCTAACAGGTGGTTAACCAAGAACAGACCTGATGGTACGATCGTAAGACCCATTGACGACGTGGCTGCCCCTGTACTGTAGACAATACACTCCTCCCCCGTGACCACGCAGAGTGTGGACCAAATCACAGGTAGAGGTTCGCCAGATCTACGTACAGGGAAGAGGGAAGAGGAATGAACATGAATCAAGGAATTTGCATTCTGATACCTGTGGTGACTGTTTATCTAGCATAGTTATCCCCCCCCCCCCCCCCCCCCCCCCCCCAAACAGACATGACATCATCAAACTCAATGCAACATGCAATTCATCAGGGTAAGAAATTAGCATTTATAACTTAACACAAGCTCCCCCTCGTCCGTCTCCTCCCTTTCCCGACCTCCCCCTCTGTCCGCTCCCTCTCTCCCCCACTCCTCCCCCATCCTACCAGGCTACCACACATATGTACCTTGATAGTGTGGTCTAAAGATCCTGACACGATGTACTTTTCATCAAAGTCAACTGTATAGACAGGTTTCTTGTGTCCCTTCAACACCTTCCTCAGAATAATGTCCATGGGAGAAATCACGTCCCAGACCGCAACGGTGTGATCCTGTACATGTGTGTGTAGTGGAACATTGACGGTACACAAGATGAGAGCGGTTCAGGCACAATAAACAGCCTCAATCTGTGCATCACTGTTGAAATGGCTATTCACCATGTGCCCTGGTCACTGATTGGACTACAGTGTGAGACTCAACTGTGCTGACAGAGCACACACATACACATTACCCATGATGCTCAAAAGAACCCTGAGTAGACCAGTGCTCAGCACATAGCTATAGCTCTTAAATTTCACAGCCTAAATGGTCATGAATTTCGCATCATACACAAAATGAAATGTTGAAACATGGTAGTGTTCATGCATTCTGATGCCACATGTGCAACGGTACAACGGTACTTTTAAGGGCTGTATGTGATATTGGGACCACTCCTCCAAGGTAGCCTGGTTCCCAGGCCTCATACATGTATGAACAATCGAAAAGGAGGGTTGGTATTACTTGTGTATAATTTCTGTCAACTATTGCAACACACATTTTGGAGGCACCAATCAGATTGCAGAGCAGAACACCCTGAACGTGATCCCTTCACGTGAAACCACACATGTTCAGTAGTCCATATATACAAAGTAATAAAAAACATTTGAAAATGTAACAGGATGTAGGGATACCAGAACGGTAAAAAGTAAGGAAACAAGGCAGGGATGATCGCACAAAACAGTGAAGTATACAACCCCCCTACAGAGATCTTTTTCCATATACGTGTATAATGAAAAAAGATATGTAGGGGGATTGTATACTTCACTGTTTTGTGCGATCATCCCTGCCTTGTTTCCTTACTTTTTACCGTTCTGGTATCCCTACATCCTGTTACATTTTCAAATGTTTTTTATTACTTGTTTATGTCTTTTTTTTTTAGCAGCAGCGCATGCAATTTGCCATCACAGAGCAGAAGTCGGTGTCCACACAAGTAGTAGGAGCCCTTGCTTTGGTATATGGACAATATTGACTCCGGTATTCACATTGGCTGAAGAATCAGACCCAAGTCAACCCTTTTCTGGATGGATACTAAGGCAGTAATCCCTGTCTGAACTCTGAAGAATTATTAGCTATACCAGAAGTAGCAAGATTTATACATAATTTAATTTGTTGAGTCTTTAGATAGGCATTCAGCCCTCTCACAGAACACAGTAGGCAGTAACATACATAAATTATACGCAGATTAACCAGAGTTTAGAATCTACCTCGGTTTTATGAAGTACAATAATTATGTCAACACAACGGGTACGGCGCAAGACACTTCTAATTCAGCGATCTTGAGTAATAATTACGTTCGTTGCTAAGTGATCGCGCATGCGTACAAACGAGAAAATGGCGTGACTAAAGAAGCCATAGTTATTGAGTGGGCAGCTGCAGCCGCCTGGTGAAAACTTGGAGGTTGCGATAAAGCGATGGCCAGGTGCACTACTCGGTGTGAAATGCTGCTGTTTCGTGCGAAAACCATCATGAGAGATTGAGGCGACGCTGAGCTAGCCCGTCTGAAGAAGAAAGAAAGAAGAAGAAGAAGAAAGAAAAACAATTTGCCCGTTTCGCGAGTACCTGGTGTGGTACTTTCGCGACGGTTTTTCGCGACGCGAAGAGTCTTGTTGGTCATGAAAACACTCGAAGATGAACGGTATGTGGTTATAAAGGCTTATAAGTGTACCGTTTCTGAGATTTGGAGAGATTCTTTTGTATTAGCATATATTGCGTGTACGTCGTATCCCTACATACAGAGTCGGTAATCATAGAGCTACTGAAGACTGCTCTCTTTTCTGTTCATGATGAAGTGCTGTCACATGTATCAATACATTAAGATTTTAACGTGTGTCTGTTTGTGTGTGTGTGTGTGTGTGTGTGTGTGTGTGACGGAAGTGGGATGTTTGTGGGGTGGGACCTTTGTACTTCAATTTACTGAGCCTCAAACTCTGCAAAGGATGTTCAAGAACATTGGGCATGGGCTGGAACAGCTGGGGCTACAAGCGGATGCAATCAGGGAGCAGCAGTCGAAGCAGACGCAATCGGGGAACAGCAGTTGAAGCGGACACAATCGGGGAGCAGCAGCTGAAGCGGACGCAATCGGGGAGCAGCAGTCAGTGATGCAGACGCAATCGGGGAGCAGCAGTTGAAGCGGATGCAATCAGGGAGCAGCAGTCAGTGAAGCAGACGCAATCAGGGAACAGCAGCTGAAGTGGATGCAATCTGGAAGGAGCAGCTGAAGCAGACACAAATGGGGAGCAGCAATTGAAGCGGATCGATGCAATCGGGGAGCAGCAGCTGAAGCGGACGCAATCGGGGAGCAGCAGCTCTGCACAGAGAGCTGTCCAGCACTGGATTACTCACGTAGGTGAACGAGGGGGAAGTAGCTGAGCGAGCGATGCGAGCGAAGCTACTCGTATATGTACATATATATATCAGCTGATATGAAATGAGGTGTCCTAGACAACACACATGACATGTACAGCAGCGACACATTTAGCATGGAAGTGCTACGTACCAGGCCCATATTTGATTTTGCGTATGGGGTTTGGAATCAGGTTGCTTTAAAGAGGTATATACGTATCCTTTTGCATGCATACATGTATATACCTACTGGGGGTTACTGGCACCTCAGGCTTGAAATAGGTGGAAGCAAGCCATTCGTATTTGGCATATTTCAGGAGTACAATGTCAGCTCCACACTAGTCTTTGTGACTGTGACCGTCAGCTGATATGAAATGAAGTGTCCTACACAACACACGACATGTACAGCAGTGACACATTTAGCATGGAAGTGCTACCAGGCCCATATTTGATTTTGCATATGGGGCTTGGAATGAGGCTATTTTCAAGAGGTATCCTCACATCCACAACTATGCACAGTACCTCACATCCAGTGACCATGGTGGCAGAGTTGAACCTCAAGCAGTTTACCAGGTCACTGAGGTGGTCCAGTCTGTTCACCACTGAACCATCATTCAGATCCCACACCCTGCAGGAAGGGAAGTGCATATGAAACTTTTCTACCATAACTACAGCCAGAGGTGGCGTTTCTGACTTCACTTACTACAAGCTAACTGCATGGTTGGATAAGTGTTACAGTTGTCACTCGTCACCTTCCAATTGCCACCCCCAACCCTCAACCATCACACCCCCCACTCCCTGCTGTGGAGGTACAGGTCAGCGTGTGATGTCCACTCCTCCAGTTCAACTGCACTTGTGGTGCAGCCTCACAACTTTAGATCGATCATTAGGTGGTTCCATGACGTAGCTACATGTATCACAATAATACCGACATCAACCTTCAACTCACCAGCTGCCTAGCATCATTCCCAGACCTTCTACACCTCCAGTTATTGATCGCTTGCAGTATGCAGTCACACTGCAAGCGATAAAAACTGGACGGGTGTAGAAGTCCCGGGAATGAGGCTACCATCCGCCATTGTGGGTCAATCACACATTTAGCCACGTGCACTGTACTGTTCGCTCGTCTACATTGACTCTGCTACGTCTAGTTCTAATTATGCTCACACTGTATGAGCTGCAAGGTAGGTAGCCTGCTATAGGCTCGTAACTTAGCCAACCATATCCACTTCAGAGGTTTGGCTATTACTACGACTTACCTTTGGAGTCCGTGTTTTAGCTCTAACCCTGCACTAACCACACCCAACCTACATATTTAGCTGTGCTTAGCCTCGCTTCCATGGCAGGCCCCTGCCCAAAGGATGTAGAGACTTGCTCATGAGAAATGATTTACCTCAATGTTTAGGCCACTATTTGTTGAACGTTAGTTTCTCATCCCCCGCCCGCATGAAATATTACCCCCGCATGAAACTCGCCATTATGCCATTATTTCTTACTGCACATGCACACACCTTGGACTCTACCTCGAGACAGTGCTCACAGATCGAGTAATGGAGAGGTTGAACTTCACCATCTACAGAAAGACAGCTCGCAAAATGCTGGTGCCTTGGCGACTTCACGGTTAGTTAACTACCATAGGTCTGCAAAGTAGTGTTTATAGCGGATTTCCTGTTGACTTTCTATTCTTGGAAAGTCCCTGATGAGAAACTAATATGCAACAAATAAGTGGAATGTCCATTAGACTGCGGCATGCAGAATGGTTCATTGTGTCAGATTTCTTCTGGGGCAATTTCCCTTCCAGACTAAAAAACATGCACTGCTCTCACTCTGCAGAGATTCTATTCCCACTGAACAAGGCCCGCTTCTAAAATGAGCCACGCCCTCTCCCTCTAGTCTCGTCCCCAGACCGTTTTTCGTCTGCGAAAATTGGTCTGGGAACAGACTACTCTCCCTCCAAGAGGTGGCTCGAAGTTGTGTGATTCCAGGCAAGTACATAACAGGCTTTGACTTACCATCCGCCATCGTAGCCTGGGTCGATCATGTAGTCATAGTCTTGCTGCTGAGCGCCCACCGTTACATGCGTTAGCACGACCACGCCACCATTAGCAGGGTTGTACCGAAATGTCTAATTATGCGACAATAACAAACTAAATTGATCGGACACATTCGATCATGTAGCACTGTGTAGTCTAGTCTGTAACTGCATGTGCATGCTGTGTGAGCGCATGGAGCAGGATTACTGTACTGCACCCACACTACTCCCTTCTGGGCCCTCCGCAGGACCCTGTCGGTCAGGAGATCAGCTTTGCAACAGACAGCAGGACTGGTGAGTCTCATTATTTCATTCAGATTTCCAGCCTTTACAGACCCAGAAGCCAACCTTACAGATCAATTTCTGTCCCCATGGCAAACTCACTAGAATTGATTTGCTCGCCATCCCGAATAAAATGTGTATAAAACCCTGCAGCTGTGAATATTTTTCAGTCGTTAGCTGGTGATGAATATTTTTTTCATATCCTACCCTGCGCATGTGCAAAGCAGGGTAAAGCGATGCCTTTGCATGTTGTGCATCTCTGCTTGTCAAAGTGGGATATCAATCTGTTCCTCCTATTATCTTTTTGTTAGCTTCATGCCTTTCACAGTCACATGTGACCATTCTGATTTTGAGCATCAATCATTGAGGAGCAACCGCACTCCTGGTAGCTGCAGCCATTGCAACCGGTTGCAGCTTGCTGGTAGCGCAAGCTAGGTATTGCGACTCATTTCAATTAACGCACATGCCACATGGCAACCACCATGCTCAGCCGATTGCTAGCAATGGCGGCCAAAGGGAAGACAAGAACTTATTACAGCGCTCACAACTTCAACAGCATGGTGAGTTTCGGCATGTGAGCATCAGTGAACGACAGCGATCATACCTGTATGGTCTGAATCTTTGTGGGGCCTTCATAAGAGCTGTACTGGCAATGAACTTTGACGAGAGCGATCGAGCAATGGTGGCAGACCGCACTGCAAAGCGCTTGTAGCTCCATCACCAAGGTGAGTATCAGGACCAACATTGTATGGTGAGGACAGTGCATGCTAGCTATCACGACGATGTGATCAGAATCCGTTGCTAAGTAGTCAAACATTAATTATTGTACGCGGCACAATTTTTCCCCTACCAGGAGTGTAATGATTGGAATGATTGGTTATGCATGTCATACCATGTCATTGTTTAGGGGCGGGGGGCTTGTCTTGGCCCCAGACCCAAGTGCAGATCACATGCAGAAGTGATCCACGCTGGAGATGGTTTGGGTTGGGTTGCATACATACCATAGCTGCAGGTTATTATAAGAGCATGTACCTCTATCTCCACCGTAGGATCGAAAATGGCAGAGTATCTGGGAGATTTCAGTGCTTTTTTAAAGAGTTGCTGGGTGAGTGAGCTGTGTCCCCCCCCCCCCATATGAACCCTGCATCATTCACCAGGCAACAAGACTCAGCAAATGGCACACAGTGTACCTTATGTAGCTTTAGAGTGCTTTTGTGGTTCAAAGGTTACTATTCATTATTATTATTAGGTTATTAGGTTAAGGTTAAAGGTAGCCCATCCCAATGAATTGCTTTGGGAAATGTGATTATGAAATATGTGGCCAGGCTTCCTGTAATGAAGTTTCACCACATAATTATATTCATGTGTGCAACTTTCTGGTTGCAAGGTCACTGAGTAGCTAACCCAGACCTAGCCGCGTTCCCAGGCTCTCCCAAGCTCAAACAAAATTGAGAGAAAAGGTGAGAGCCTGTGATATTATGCCTCCGGGTAGACTGACAGACAGACACCTCCGGGTAGACTGACAGACAGACAAACCGATCAGCTGCACACATGGTTCACAAGGTACATTTGTAAGCTGTCCTGGTTTACTTGTAGAAGGGTCTTGGACCTCAATGAAGCTGAAAGCTAACCTAGCATTTAGCCTTGGAACAAACAGATGTTCAGATATGTGGGTGTTCCTCTGACCTTCACCATGCCGGATTGAGCTGGCAGCTTCAGCAATGGCATATATCACACATGATGGTACATGTACCTCTCCATGTGGACCCGGAAGCTTACACTTTGACTACAGTCCATCCTGTTGAAGTACACAAACAGAGCCATCAAGCTACCCGTCGTGCACGTACGTTAGAATACTGTCCATGCACGTACCTGTAGGTGCACAACACGTGTCAAAATGTTCGTTGAAAAAAATTCGCGAAGACCTGTACAGGTGTAATTTGCAAAATTCAGACCCACGAAATTTAAGCGCTGTACAGTAGTCGTTAGGACTGCATTTTATGTTTAAGTGCTAGATGGGCCAGTGCAGCGCAGTTAGGAGGGCTGGAAACCAGCAGCAATAATCGAGCAATTCAATGTGACCTCTCTCCCTTGCCAGCCTTGCTCTGTTTGATAGGTCCTTCTGTGCATGGCATTGGCAAAGTGTTTCCTGTATAGTAGCTTCTCCTGTACAAACACACAGCAACTGAATTTCGCGTGTACATGTACCAGTATGTACAGCTACTTGTACAAGTTCCAGCTGAGATCCCTGCCTACGCTGCAAGCTTAGAAGCCTCACGCCAAGGCACCCAGCAAGAGTGGCAATACACAGGCACAGAGCTATAGGTTGTTACTCATGTATTTTTCATAGCTCTAATATCATACCATTTTCGTAGGTTGTGAGAACTGAGATCATTTTTCATGGATTTTCATATGTGATGAAATCCTATGACGCGATTTTCATGGCTATTCTCACGGTTTGCAGCATCTTTTCCTTTCATATACATTCATGGCAATGTGACCAGTGGTATATCAAAATGCATTAAATTTGATTATCTGAACTCAATTATTTGAAGCCCACCCTCTGCCTATAGTGATATGGCTGAGGCAATGGATGCTTGTTCACACACATACATAATATGTACATACACTCAAATGCACATCTACATGTATGCACACATGCATGCACACACACATAAACACCCACACACACACACACACACACCACACCACACCTACAGGAACAGATAGTGTGACGTGACATCCGTGCTTCTAACATTCCCAAATTCTTGCAGGAGGACCTGAGTCTCTTTAACAGGATTTAATTCAACCTGTTCCCCTCAACAGAGAACGTGGGTGTCAACTGTATGGGAGACACGGAGAAGAGCATCCAGCAAAGGCAGTGGAGAAGGAGCCAGAGGATGTGGAAGGTGAGGATGTAAGAGGTAGAGGTATGACATTACTACACTGAAAGGTATGAAGATTACTGTGATAGCAGAATTACGGTAATTTGCTGTGGTATTAATAGCACTCGTACTGCAGTAAATTACACGCACCTTCGCCTCATACAATTCCCCTCTGCATTACTGGGCTACCGATTTGGTACACAGATTTGGTCCTCGTTTAGCAACCAGTGTGTACTGGGATCCCTTCCCTCACTCCCTCCTCTCTCCCTGTCTCCATACTTCCCTCACCCTCCTCTCTCCTCCCTCCCTCCCTTCCTCACTCCCTCCCTCCCCCTCTCCTCCCTCCCTCCCTCCCCTCTCTCCCTGCCTCTCTCCTCAAGGTTTGTCAGCAAGTGAATACAATTGTACGAGACAACAGTGGGCCGTGATTCGTTCTGGTAGGCCTGCTATAATATGCACACGGTACTATCAATACATAAAGATTTTAGTGTGTGTGTGTGTGTGTGTGTGTGTGTGTGTGTGTGTGTGTGTGTCAGAAGTGGGATGTTCATAGGGCGGGACTAGACTAGTGATGCGCAACCTTCGTACATCAATTTACTGAACCTCAAACTCCACGAAGAATGCTCAAGAACATTGGGCATGGGCTGGAATCTTAGCTGGCGGATGCAATCGGGGAGTAACAGTCAAAGAAGATGGAGTCAGGGGCTGCAGTTGAAGCAGACGCAAGGATTATAGGACATGACAGGCATTACTTTTAGTATCAATTTTTGCGGATTCATTCAAGTGGTTAACCTTTCCTCCCTCCCTCCTCCTCACTCCCTTAACCCTTTCCCGGATGTAGCCAGATATATCTGGCATGAGTACATGCGCGTCTTTACAAATCCGTAAAATACACTTTGGACCCTCGTCTTATTCATGCAAATAAATCTGTTATTGCCGTGTACGCTTTTTCTATGGGCTAGAAATGACATCATAATGTGTATAAATGGCTCAGCTACCTAGTGGTTGCTAAGGAGTTTGCCGTACAGCGGCGCCGCTGTGAAGTATTCAATTTCCATGGTGAAACGCAAATTAATTCGTCCAGGAAAGGGTTAATGTAATTCTGCTACGTACCGAGGCCTACACTCGGAACGCGGAAGTGGGCCTGGTTACACATGGCAAAATTCCCGTATGTGCTCAGTCAGCATAATTGCATAAGCGATTACATTCCTTACTTGGATGCATTCGAATTCACACGGCAGGTAGCTGTTGGTGATGGCTAAGTAGAAAGTCCTTGCCAAGGAGCGACCAGAGGTGAGTGTTGAAGACTAGAACAGCGGTTATATCACTTTTCACACAGTAAAGAACGTAATTACTATGCAGTAGTTGACAACGGACGAACATGTTTCGCCTACCCAAAATCATGACTGCTGACATCAGCACATACAGGTATTTTCCATGTATCACCAGGCCCACTTCTGTGTTCGGCGTGTGGGCCTGGGTACGAGACTAGTCAGCTAGGGGGTTCTACTGCATTCTTGGGCTAGTAGCTATAGCCACACCCAATTTTGTCATTATGCCCTCAGACCTCCATAAACATCCCTCCACAGAGAGGATGGGAAGCTGTTGAAGTAGGACAGACTATAAGGCTACAACGGACAATCAAGCTAATAATCACATTTTGTTATTAAATTTTATGTCTCTTGCAGGCTCGCTCTGTGGACACGACACGTACAATGTACACAAATCATCTTGTAGAACAGATTTAAGATTTAGTAATTTTGTTAGTGATCTTGTGTTTGAAATTCTAATCTTGCCATGATTATTACATTTTTGTAGGGATGTGTATATGTGTGCAGATTGGCCTCAAACAGCACAAATTATCAAAGCAAGTTCAATTCAAAAGATGATAATAATAGTTAGTATTTCTTTGATCGTAGTCTCATGGTGCCAGACCCCATTCTGCCCTAGGTGTGTAATAACTAGGGTCTGCACGGTCATTCTTCCTTTTGGATCCGATCCTCCAAGCATGTGGTTGTGGAACACGTCTGCTTCTTCACTGGTTCCCGAGCTCACTCTCTCTCCTCTCCATGGGAGTGACTGAGCCAGTATACGTAGTAGTGACATTCTGTGTGGTGTATACATGAGTTGTGTGTGTGTGTTTGTGTTAAGAGAAAGAGTGATGGCACAAACAGCATACCAGTTTGTGCTGGCATAAACAGCATACTGGTGAACCTATGCACAATGTTGTTTTAGTTAACCAAAACTAAAACTATAATGCATTTTAGTATGGCATATTTCACTTTAGTAATTAAAACTAAAACTAAACTGAGGACTGTCTCAGCCTGTTAATTAAAACTACAACTAAACTACAATGAAAATCACCCAAAAATGGTGGTTACTAAAACTAAAAGAGCCTTTACTAACCCTTTTGAGATTTAGTAATTAAAACTAAAACTAAACTAAACAATGCGACTTCTACCTAATTAAACCAAAAACTAAACTATTTCAGTTTTACATAACTAAAACAACATTGCCTATGCACAACACTAGCCACATTCCCCGCCTGCACACTAGTAAAGTGTAGCTTGGGAATCTGGCTAATGTCACCTGAGAATGAGATAGCCTCCAGTGTGAGGACAGAGTAGGGAACAAGGATAATAGGAAAGAGGCTATTTGTGATCTGGGGATGAAGGTAGCATGGCCTGGGAATGAGGCTAGTGTGGCCCGGGGAAATAGGATAGTGTGGGCTGGGACCACCTGGTCCTGGTCCACCTGGTCCTGGTCCACCTGGTTTGTGGGTTGCTACGCAACTTTGACTAAACAATGTGAAATCCTAGACAACACTGACAACGCGAAGAATTAAGACCAACACTGGGATTGGAGCCTGAGAACAGCAGCCCAGTAGCCAGACAAAATAATAATTGACAGTACATGAGAAAAAGCTGAGGAGGGGTCTGGGAATTAGAGCCGTCAACCAGGTCCCGGGTCAGCTGACTGGTTTTACCGATAGTACACCCACCCTTTGAAACATGTCCACCCCCCCATCGGGGGGAGACAAAAAAGGTGTCAGGATTCATGCTCGGGGACTACGTATTCGTGCCTAGGGACAGTATCAGCTTGCTCAGTTTGAGGCACCGCTGCTTGGGCAACAGTGGGTATACCATAGGCACCTTAGTCCACCAATCCACCTTCTTGACTTGAACACCTTTTGTGCTCCTATAGGCATCAGTAGATATCCAGGTACAGAATTGCGGTTGGACTACATTAAATTGTTTTCCAGCTGCAGGATAAGTAATGTGTACATGCACACTCTTCAGACACTTGCTGGGTCAACATGTTTGTATACTGTAGACAGTGTTCATTTCCAGATGACTTGCATGACTATGTCTTACCTCGTCGAGTTGTGTAATTTTGTTGTTCAGTACCATCAGCATTCAGTCAAGAGACCAACATTCAGGGAGGCCTGAGGAAGGGAGGGATGCAGGGGAAGGTTTCTTCACAACCACAGGCAGACAGTGGACAAGTCTTCCCTCATCTCAAATGTTGGGGTTTTACGATCAATGCAGTATTGTGACTCGTGTGTCATGCCTCAACGACAGATATATAATAGACAGTGATTGCAATCTTTGGCTAACACTCTTTTCAGCATTCCCTGGTAGCTCAATCAAGGTACGTGCCACATAGGGCTGATTGAACTTCATGGAGAAGTTGGCATCTCCAGACACTATGTATGGGTTTCCAATATATATAGATGGGTACCAAAATATCCACAGTCAAAACAGAATAAGTTGTTTGTCTTATAAGGTGGCAATCCCTCTTTTGGCAGCCGTGTGAAGCAAATTGACACTACGAAAAGGGCAGTCTAGCCATGTGCTAGCCCCTTCTCCACCAGGCCAGTTACATGCACACACAGAGAAGTTTCTTCGCCCGCCCGCTTGACCGGCCGGGCGGAGAGTGGCTAGCACTAGACTGTGAAAATGGTTACAAGGGAATCAACAGGGACTGGGTCGTTAACACCTCTATTTGCAGATACAGGACACAAGTCTATTGCTTGCTCGCCTGTGGTTCGAGTCCACTCGTTGGCATTGTACAGCTCTAGAAAAATTGCTGTTCATGTGTGTCAGAAAGACCCCTTCCACAGAAAAGATTGATCCTTGTGAGGAAGGTCATACAGTCCAATGAAACGGCCAGAGTTATCTGACATGAGTGCCCCCATTTTCTCAAAGGCAGCATCTTGTAGAACCCACGATGGGTCTTGCAGCACATTAATTCCAAGGCGTTAAGTAAACTACATGCAAGCAGTACACTTCGCCTTGGAATAAACAGTATTCTTATCTACATTATTCCCCCCCCCCCACCTTTCTTTTGAAGTGGGTGTCAGAACCACTCATGTATGGCCAGTCTTCCAGACTATTCACGCCGGGACTATTCACCGGTACCGAGACTAGGTGTTGTGGATGCTCTATGTCTCGTTCCCAGCTCGCCTAGTTGGTAGAGCTGCCAGGGGATGGTGAGAACGGAACACTTGGAAAACACAGACAGCTATGTAAGTCCTTACTGCAGTGTTTGATCTCTACAAACTATATTGCTGGATAGAATCCGACGGGTCCAGAGTTACGGCTATAGGCGAGCTTCTGCCCACGCCATTTGATTGTTATGACTCCGAGCCAACAACAAGGATCCCAGCAGCAAGGGTACCAGGTAGCCTCGTTCCCAGGCCCCGCCCAGCTTTTCGTTGCTTCCAAGTACGGAAAAACGGGAGAGGGCCTGGGATAATTTATCATGTGCGTGACGTCAGGGTAGAGAGAAGGGTAGATTGAAAGTGGGCACACTGACCGCAAATATGGCGCACGAAGCTGGCTCATTCAGTGCTCGACTGTTAGCTGCGTAGAGATCGACGGTAGCCGTGCATTGGCAGTCTATGTGAACACTAAGTGCTGAGAACGACTCATACAAACCTGGAAACGGGTCGTTTTGACGTTGAATTCGGCCACTTCTCAGCAGAACCTGGTGCGATTCCGGAGTCTTTGAGCAGGAATAATGCGGCTGCTGTGTAGTATTGGGCAACGTGATAGCACTGTCAGCTATACAATAGTCTCAAATAAGAACTACACGCACTGGTATAGAATTATAGGCATGACTTGCGGTTTTGATCGCCCACACGCAATTAAACGTGACGTTTCTCACGGACAAAATATCCCAGGCTCTCCCCCTTTCTCTCAATTTTTGTTCACGTGTGGGAGAGTCTGCTAGGTACCAGGATGTAGAGCTCGTTGAGCTCTGTCAAGTGATAACATAGTTTGTGGAGATCAGACACTGCAGTGAAGACTTCTATAGTCACTATTGCCAATGGTGGCCACAGCAGTGGTGGTATTGGGTTTAGGAAGGAAATGGGAGTAGCTTTCAAAGCCACTAATTGCCGTAGCAACAACAAATGGTCTGACACGCAATATGATGGTGGCGGGAGGGAAGGAGATTGAGAGGGAGGGAAGAAGGTAGGGAGGGAGGTAGGGAAGGAGGGAGAATTAAGTTACAGAAACATCTCACCTACACTATCAGCACACACACAACTGCACGACGATCCCCTTTGAGCTGTACTGCTTACGCAGGGCATCAAGAGAAATGGCAGTCAAACCTCTACAGGAGAATGGAGACATGACAGTTGTATGACTAAGTCTGCCACATGTGGCTTCTAGTCAAAACCTTGATTTAAGGATCCAGCTTTGGGAAGGTATTACCTGCCAGTTTACAGCTCTAGTTAACCACTACATGTAATGAACATACTTGGCAGCGGAGTAGCTAGCGACCATCGGTGCAGGGACATCCACCACAGCTGAGGAGATGCTAACGTTTATACCACGTCCTCTGTGTGTGGGGGTGAATGGGGGGTGTGGTGAGGGGAGGAGGGACAGGAGGGAGGGAAGGGGTCAGGAGCGAGGGAAGGAGGGAGGAAGGAGAGGGAGGGAGGGAGGGAGGGAGGAAGGGGAGGGGAGGGAAAGTAACGGGAGGAGGAGAGGAAGACGGAAGGGGAGAGGACAGGGTGTGTGTGTACACTGTCAATAACCACTCACTTATCGACCATCTTTGGCAGCAGCATAAAATCATCTGGGAGGGCGAGAGGGAGGAAGAGGAGGATATCTTGATTGTCATCTGACACACTCAAACATTCACTTCACCTGCACTATGGGATGACAGTTGATTTGAACAACTTTATAATGGCACTGTGAAGATATTTGGAAGAAATCATCTCCACCCTTCTTGAAAAAGGAAATAAGGTTCATATCACAACTCACTTCTCCTGGTACGTCAGCAAAGAATTCCAGAAATGGCAGATGCACGTTCACTGCGAATGAGAAAACACTATCATCATCAACCAACCAGAGCCTTGTTTCCATACCAAATGGATTGGGTGAAGAAGGGGGTGTGTCTGAGATGTATATCATATCAGTCAGGCATAGACAAAAGTCCCTCACCAAGAACTACGATGTTGAGGTCCTGCAGGTTCAGCTATCTGTGGGTAGATCTCAAAACCGCCAGAGATGTCAACAGGAATGATCCGAACTTCACAACTGTGGGGAGTAAGGGAGGGAATTCAACATAATTATGTGTGGATGGAGGATGAGGGTAAAGCCACTACCAACCAACTCACTGATCTCATCAGCGACTAGCTGGAGTTTGTCCTGAGAGCGACTCATTATGACCACATTCAGCCCTTGCCTATAGCTAGCTGTAAATGAAGCAATCCGTAATCAATTCACTGAATAGCAACACAACGATGGGACAACAGACTGGCAACAGAATGAACACATTGGAACCAGCCCACCTGCCCATGGTCCATATTTCTTGAGGTTGATTCGAGAGATGCCCCACAGAGCCAGTGAGCAACGTTCCTGCAGAGAAGAGAATTAGAAGCTGGTCTATCCAGACAATTGGTCCTAGTGACCAAATTGGTCCATTCTCTGAGTGTCTGAAGCATCTCCACAGCGATCAAAGACTGGAGGTACGGCCTGGGAACGAGGATTGTGTCTCACGACAAATCTAAGCACACCCACCCCAGACCCACTACGGGGAATTCAATAGTCATGGCTCTCGGCCAATCAATGTCTGAGTAAAAAGCTTCACTGCTTCAATGGAGGCCCTACGAGGCAAGAGGAGAGGTTCTCAGCCCATTCGTGCAAAGAGTCAGTTGCAACAACCGCTCACAGTAGAACGTTCGAACAGATCCACCAACTGGCCGAGGTACTCCATCACTTCGTCCACCTCACCTCAACCGCGCTATTTTCACGCGAGACCCTTCAGCTCGAAGTAATATGTAAGACTAGCAGTCATTTTTCTGCAGCCGTAACCGAATCGGAGATTGCAGAACTAATTACTTCCGGTACGTGTTGCGGTTTGACCCGTACGTACCCTGACCCGGAGGTATGTACATATAGTCATGTGGTAGGCCACGATTAATTATGCAAAAATGCGTGGGGGCGCGGTCCACCTGGAAGTCGCAAGATGGCCATGCGGGTGTTATGAGTTTTTTAGCCTCTACCAGTGCTGGTGTTCCACTTTGCAGGGTGTGTGCTAGAAGGGTAAGTTAGAGTCGCCTCCTGGCCAGATCAGCATCTAAGGGTATGCACAGTCTGATCCCACACACTAACTACGTAGTCTGGTAAAGTCTCGTGTGGCCAGACCCACCTGGAAAATCTATGCATGTGTAGTGGCATTGGCCTCAACCCCTTGAGGTCCTCATCAACTTCTTGGGGGAAGCGTTGGGCCTGATTGAAGTCTTAGGGGATACACGGGTCCTGATTGACCTCTCGGGGGATCCTCTTGGAGAATGGATTCGTAATGGCATGATGGCATGGTCTGACCTAGCCTCATTCCCAGGCCCGAGACGGTGAGGAGAAAAGGGCCTGGTTTCCACTGTTTGCGCATGCGCTAAATAGCGGTGGAATTCCGCCTTTCTCCTCCCTCTCTCGGGCCTGGGAACGAGGCTAGGTCTGACCATGTCATTACCTGTGTATTCCCCACGTTGATCAGGACTTATGCCATTACGAAGGCATTCTCCAACAGGTTGAACCTCATATTCTGGATCAAGTGTTTTGGTACATGCACTGTATTACCAGCCTCTCATTAGTTAATGTGGAGTGGTCCGCGATGAGCCAGTGGAGTGTGTCACACCTGAAGTAGGGTCGAAACGTTGCATTGAAATGATGCACCTGGCTCATCACGGACCACTCCACATTAACTTATGTACTAGTTTTCAACACTAGTGGACCCGAATTGAGTTGTAGCGGGCACTTGACTCTTACCACAGCCTCTCATTAGCTATACATGTATACATGAACGTGAACAAACGAAACCCTTAGGGGACTCGATCATGGGTGCATGGCATGGTCGTGATCAACCCTCTGTTACTAGAAGTACGTGTTGGGATGTGTCAGCCATGATTGCTACATGTACATTCTGTGTGTAGGTGCTCTTGGCCCAGTTGCTGTTGGCCCAAAGATGGTACAGCTCAAGCCTGGTGAGGGAAGACGGCTGCTTTGATGTGGTTACCCATGCTGACTTACTGCCCCCCGTCATCATCTTGGCTAGGTAGAGGTGGAGAAGATCAACAACATTGGCATCTCAGCACACATTGACTCAGGCAAAACCACCCTCACAGAGAGAATGCTGTTCCACACTGGCAGGATAGGCTCCATGCACGAGATGAAGCAGCAATCACTAGCTATGGTAGGATCACTGGCTGGTGATTGGTTCACGCTGATCACATTCTACCCCATGTCCTGCGTTGTGTGTGTGTGTGTGTAGGTGAGGGGGAAGGACAATGTTGGTGCCACCATGGACTTCATGGACCTGGAATGACAGAGAGGCATCACCATACAGGTACAGACTCTGATCACCACTGAATGCATCTGAGAATTGCATGTCTGCCGTCTTCATACCCTACACCTCTTAGTACAGTAGCAAGATCGACCATTGACTTGAGCGGATTTACCAGATCTTCCCCTCTGTACTTGCATGATCTAATAGCGGAGTATGTATGGATTTCTGGTCTTCACTGGCTCCCTCAAGTAGGAAACCAAACTTGAGGGAGGCAAAGTGTTTAGAAGTTGCCACTTCAAAAAAGTAGTTCTGCAGAAGGTGGCTTCTTGCTAGGGATTCTGCAGCACTGTTGACATCCTAACTCCCCCACCCGGCATGAGGCCAGAATCCAAACTGAATTCAATTGCAATGTGGCCTGCAATAAACCAGGAGCGCATAATGAGGTCATTATGCGCTCCTGAATAAACTAATATTACATCAAATTGTTGTGGAATTGCTGTGTGCCTCCTGACACTCCTTCACAGTCACAAATGAATGGCCCGTACACACTCACTCATACACACTCACTGGTGCACACATGCACACAGTCGGCAGCCACTTACACAACATGGAAGGATGTCAGCTTTCGCCCGTGCCATGTCTTGTGTCCTGGAGCCCATCATGTCAGTGGAGTGGTACGTGGCCCCCACTGAGTTCCAGGGAGTGGTGATCTCAGTGGTCATCAGCGGCTCCGATGCCATGGAAGGGTACTTCACACTCTACTGTGAGGTGGGAGAGGAGAGGGGGAGGGGAGGGGAGGAGAGGGGAAGGGAGGGGAGGATGAGGGAGTTGAGGGGGAAGGGAGGAGGGGGAGGGGAGCAGAGGAGAGGGAGTTGAGGGGAAGGGAGGGGAGGATAGGGGAGTTGAGGGGGAAGGGAGGAGAGGGGGTGTGGAGGGGGAGGGGAGCGGAGGAGGGAGTTGATGGGAAGGGAGGGGAGGATAGGGGAATTGAGGGGTAAAGGAGGAGAAGGGGTGTGGAGGGCGAGGGGAGGAGAGGGGGAAGGGAGGAGGGGGAGGATGCAGGGGTGCGTAAGGGGTAGTGAAGAGGCTAGAGTATGTGGTGTGGAGGGGAGAGGAGAGACATTCAAGAAGGGATTAGGAGGAAGGGAGGAGAGAGAGGAGGGCAGAGAAGGTGGGAGGATAGACGAGGAGGGGTAGAATGAGTGCTCGTCTTGGTGGGTTCGTCATCCCAGTGGCTTGCATGGTGCCACCTGATGCTACTCTGTTTCCTACCGCAGGTGCCCCTCAATGACATGTTTGGATATGCCACTGAGCTGAGGTCGGCCACACAAGTGAGTGCACATGAACCAGAACAGAATCTGTTCTGGTGTTCATTGATTCTTTCACCAGTGAGATATAATAACACGATGTTTCGACTACTCTGTGCTGAGTCTTAGAGTGAAGGCAGGATGTGACAAATTCAGCTACAGGTAACCTCGTTCCCAGGCCACGTGGGAACGAGGCTAAGCTAGAGGAAGCGAGTGTACATTTGGGGGTATGACCTGCAGCCCATAAACCTGAGCGAGGGAGAACTGTATCCCACCGTCATAGATCAGAGAGGAATCGATGGCCTGATGATACTTGGGACTCCCCTGCATTGACTGCGTAGTTGTTTGTCAGCTGTTGTGGTCAGAGACCTGCTCTACCAGGTTATTACCGTGTACTGTAAGAGTGGTTCAGTTCGTGGTAGAGTTCCTGCAGCCCTTTGTGTTCCTAGTTCTTACCGATGTAATTTTGGTGACTTACAATGCATATCATGACAGACTGTCGTGGTACATGTACATGCGTATTTACGTGCCTAACAGCTATGCTGCAGTCAGTGTGTTGAAGTGTGCAAATACTTATATGGGATTGGAGGCACAGCTGTTGTTGTTGTTGTCCAAGTGACGCTAGCAGAGATATTTGCTATAAATATTACAAAGTTTTGAGAGGGAGCCCCTCAAACATTAGATACGACTGATGACTGTGTGAGACTAATGCCTCACAGATCTGTACCCTATAGCTAATGTGCTTTTCAGTGCCCCAATTATCTACTCCAGATCATCATAATTATGTTGGTCACATGACTTGCCACACATCCCTCCCACAGGGCAAGGGTGAGTTTACAATGGAGTACTGCAAGTACCAGCCGGTGCTGCCACACCTCCAGGAGGAGCTGGCCAAGTGATGGGAGGAGGAGACTAGGGCCAGGAAGAGCCGGTAGCTATTGGAGGACGGCTGGACAGAGGTGTTCAGACATAGGGAGTTAGTGCAGAGGACTGGCTCAGTATCAACTGTGTAGTGAAATCTAGTCCATTATATCAGATCCTATTCACAATCATGGTAATGATTATTATTATTGTGACTACAATAATATACCTCCCACATCGACCCCCTGACGTATACTACTGTCAATACTGTCGTATACTGTCAACCACTATACATGCAGTTCTGGCTGACCTGCTGTACCATATATATCAGCCTGCTGTCCAGCAACCTACTCCACATCAGCCTGCATGCTGTACCACTGGCCTAGCTGCTGTATGTTGTCTTATCTGGTTCGGTTCATAGAGTCCATTGGAACACATCATGTGTTACACTAATAGTATAATAGAAACTGCTAAGACGCAGATTGGATGAGAGTGGTTACAAGAACTACCATATTAGGGAAAACGGAAATGTACAAAATGCATGTGTAGCTACTATAGGCTAGAGAGAGAGCAGCAACAAGGGAGTGTCTCCAAGCCCAAGAGCTGTGTGCTGAATATAATCCGAGGTTTAAAAAGTGTTATAAAGTGGATTCTGACATGAAACAGAGAAGCTAAGAACCGGTTCAATGTCTTGGTCTCTTAGCAGAGGAACATTGTACCAGGCTACCAGCCATCCTCAGGGTAGCACTCAAAGTTGCGTGTGTCTCCTGAGTGGGATACTCGTGGGATGATGAAAGGCTGTTCGGGGGATGTGTGTGTGGAGGAGGAGGAGAGGCAGTTAATTTCATAACGCACGTCATACTCCCATACGTCCAGTCACACCCACAGCACCACTCTCTCCAACCCCACACTCACTCACTCCCACCCCACTCACCACCCACCCCACACTCACTCCCACAACACACTCACCACCCACCCCACACTCACTCCCACCCCACACTTACCACCAGTTTTCTCTGCAAGACTGCGTCCCAATCCATTGCCTTGAACCACTTGTGCTGCTTCACGTCTTCCACCCCTTGCTGCAGAAAGGAATCAGGACAGAATCGAATAGAGCCAGGACAGTAGATTGAAACCAGGGCAGTAGAATGGGAATGGAACAAGGACAGAGATGAGGGAGCCAGGACAGCACAATGGAACCAGGAAAAAGAGGAATGGAACCAGGACAGAGAAAGTGTGAATGGAACCATCAGATGGATTCATTAGTGACAAATTCCAATAGCAATGACACATCTTGGAATCAATTTGGTTGACATTATTATTTGAGACAATACCTGGGTCAAATTTCATGCCAATATTATAATATTGGAACACCAGCTATGACTGTATAGTATCCCTTACCCTCAAGCTGCCAAGCCTTCACGTGATGTCTCTCACAAGCAGCTTCTTAATGAGGTCCTTTGCGCTTGATTCCAGGTGTTGTGTAGCCTCGTTCCTAGGCCTTCCGCACCTCCAGTTTTTGATCGCTTGCAGTATGCCTCAAACCCAGTTACGCCCCTGGATGATCTCAGGAGCTAGATACTCCGGGGTACCACACGGTGTGTATGTCCGTCTGCAGTGGGTGCGTGTGTGTGCGTGTGTGTATGTGTGTGCGTGTGTGTGTGTGTGTGCGTGTGTGTGTGTGTGTGTGTGTGTGCGTGTGTGTGTGCGTGTGTGTGTGTGTGTGTGTGTGTGTGTGTGTGTGATTATGTATGAACTTTCTTAACCAATCAACCTTTGTATTCTGAACCTGATCATGGCTGGTGTCACTTGCAACACAGGCTCAAACCACAACCACAGATCTGACCCACAGGCAGCATGCAAAACACACCCACTCCCCCATGCATGTGTGTATACTGAACACTGTCCCCTCTCTCATTTGAATTCATTATTATAACCACCCTGTAATAAAAGAAACCATTTTATTGCTGGATACCTGACCTTGAGAATCAGGAACCTTGTCTCGTACACCACTGCCCCTGGCACCCCCTATCCCTTGCATCCCCGCTCTCCTACACCCCCTGTCCCCTCCAGAGACCTTAAACCGGAGAACATTCTACTGGACAGCACAGGCCACATAAACTAACAGACTTTGGATTTGCCAAGGTAGTAGTGTAGGCAGCTAGGGTGTATGAGAGAGGGGACCGAGGGTAGGACAGGGGACAGCGTGCCGGGGGCAGGGGGTACCAGTGGCAGTGGTGTAGGCAGGGTGTATGAGAGAGAGGACCGAGGGTAGGACAGGGGACAGGGTGCGTGCCGGGGGCAGGGGGTACCAGTGGCAGTGGTGTAGGGGTGTATGAGAGAGAGGACAGGGTATAGGAGACAGGGGGACAAGGTTAGTGTACATTAGCCTCGTTCCCAGACCCACACCCAGCTTTTCGTCGCTTGCAGTACGGTAAAGCGCTTAACCGTACTGCAAGCGACGGAAAGCTGGGTGTGGGACTGGGAACGAGGCTAAGTGTACATCACACATTATGCAGCACAAACACATGAATACTGACAATTAAGAAGACTTCTAAACTCTGTTACTGGTCCAGCCCAGACACTCTGAGGTCAGGCCTTGAATGATTACTGAAGTGCTGTGCCCACAGCACAGGCAGTAGGTGGTACACACAACAGTGGAACCAGCCATGCATGTTGCTATGGTGATACACTCATGGGTATTTCTCTCCACATTGTTCAAGATGCTGCTGGTAAGTGCGTCCACGGCCAAATCCACACTCAAATATGATGTGGTATGCTCTTCAGAACATTGAAGAACTCATCTTTGGGAAACACTGCTTCAAGCATTTCAACACACAAGTAATTAACTGTTATGCTGTGAAGTGGGTGTTCCTGACACAGGTGTTTCAGGACCCAAACAAGAAGGTCACTGCTCACCTGTAGACATTATTCTGGCTGTGAAGGTAGTCGAGTGCCATGATGATCTCAGAAGCAAAGAAGAGCTGAGGTTGGATTGTCGAAATGGTGTGCTGTTCTGAGGTATGTGACGAGTTCACCATCTGGAACGTACTCCAGGAGCATGTACATTGTACAGAAACGTGTTGTGATAGGTCCAAATCCTGGGTGGAGGGAAGGAGGGAGGGAGGAGGGGGGGAGAGGAAGGGAGGAGGGAAGGAGAGGGAGAGAGGAAGGGAAGAGAGGGAGGAGGGGAGGGGAAGAGAGGAAGGGAAGAGGGGGGAGGAGGAGGAGGGAAGGAGGGGAGAGAGAGGAAGTGAAGAGGGGGAGGAGGAGGGGAGGAGGGAAGAGGGGGAGGAGGAGGGAAGGAGGGGAGAGAGAGGAAGGGAAGAGGGGAGGAGGGAAGAGGGGGAGGAGGAGGGGGAGGAGGACGGGAGGAGGGAGGAGGAAGGAAGCAGGAGGAGAGAGGAGGAGGAAGCAGGAGGAGAGAGGAGGTGGAGGGGAGGAGGTGGAAGGAAGGAAGAAGCAGGGAGATAGAAGAGGAGAGGGAGGGAAGGTTGTACAATGAAGACACACATGGTGACAACGAAGGGGTGCACAATGGAGGTACACCACTGTACACACAGACTCACATGTTGACGATGAAGGGGTGCGCGATGGAAGCCAGGATGGACTTCTCACTGTTGACGTGCTCCACTTGTCCCTGCTGAATCACCTCTGCAATGGTTATAATCTTGAGAGCGTAGAACTGCCGCGTGGGGATGTCATGAGTCAGCACCACACCACCAAATGTGCCTGTGCCCGAGTAGGGTGTGTGCAAGATGACTAGCGTAAAGTAGTTTTGTGGTCAGGGTGTTCAGCTACAAGGAGCTGGTCCACCCCAACCTGCAAATATAGCTCTGCAATGCTGAAAACTGCTAAGGGACAACCAAATCCCCCTCTTCCTAGGACATATTATCACACTCTGATGATGCAGGACGAGGAAGAGGAAATGATGTCATACGTATGCATGTGTGTGCATTTTTACTTTTGAGTGGCTGGATGGCTGTAGCATGATGAACACACACTGTTACCATGCACAGAGAGACTGCTGGAATGGCCATCTCAGTTTACTGCTCTGATTACAATGACATGACTAGTAATGCTGAGAGGAAATTGAATCCACAGGAAAATGCACATACCCGCAGGGATTTCAACCCTGAGTACTAGTCAGATACTCTTACCACTACGCCAGTGGACCCATGGCAGAGGAGCAGCACACAAGCTGCACATGGCAACATTGCGTAGAGGCCTCAGACCAACTGGTTCTCGCTCTGATCGGCTGGGCTGCACTGAGATGGTTGTGACCCAAGCCCTCACCTTGTGGAGTCCCCTATGGAGGAGTTGCAGGACTGGGAGGGTTGAACGTACAAGCGCATCCCCGGAGCGGATGCTCTCACTACTTAAAAGCAGTGTACATACTCTATTCTCCTGTTCTCACTCTGCATGTTCTATACCTGTCTAATACAAATTACATTGCAGCTCCATCTGCCCCATGGTACACTAGGAGATAGAATATACAGTGGGATATGGGGTCCAAACTGGGTACGTTAGATTCTGATAGCAAACTCGGACATCATGCTCAGCAGTTTCCACTCGGCTGCTTGAGTTCAATTAGCCATGAGGAGAGCACGAGATATTTGAGATCAGATCAGAGCAGGATTGTATACTTCACTGTTTTGTGTGATCATCCCTACCTTGTTTCCTTGCTTTTTGCTGTTCTGGTATCCCTACGAGCTACATCCTGTTACATTATTGAATGTTTTTGATTACTTGTTTATGTCATTGTTTTAGCAGCAGGCGCATGTTTGAGAAATTTGCCATCACAGAGCTGGTACTTACACTGCTTGCAATGGCTGAAGAATGAGACCCAATCATCTCAAGTCAACCCTTTTCTGGATGGATACTAAGCCAGCGCTCCCTGTCTGAAGACCATAATATTAGCTAGCAAGTGGTAGGACGTTTATATATTGTTGAGTCTTTAGATAGGCATTCACCACTCTCACAGAACACAGCACAAATATACGCAGTGTTCTTATGAAGTACCTAGTAACTAGTTCCAGAGCAAGTTCCAGACAACACAACAGCGCAAGGCACTTCTAATTCAGCAATCGTGAGTAATACTTACGTATCGTTGCTAAGTGATCGTTTAAGTGCGCATGCATACAAACAAGAAAATGGCGTGACAAACAAAACCATAGTTATTAAGGTGGCTGGCAAGTGATTTTGGAATTAATAATGTCATCTAAAATATTATGTGCCAAACCAAATGTGGTATTCAAACACTTCATGGTAAGTGCTACTTATGTACCAAGCCAGGATGTTCTGGAGCAGCAAACAAACGGAGACAGCTACAGCTGCTACCACCTGGTCAAGACTCGCAGGTTGCGACAAAGCGATGGGCTGGTGCACTGCTCGGTGTAAAATGCTGCTATTTCGTGCGAAAACCATAATGAGAGATTGAGGCGACGCTGAGCTAGCCCGACTAAGAAAGAAAGACGAAAGAAGAAGAAAGAAAAACAATTTGCCCGTTTTGCTAGCACCTGGTGTGGTACTTTCGTGATGATTATTGGTGACGCGAGGATCGAGTCTTGTTGGTCATGAAAACACTCAAAGACGAACGGTATGTGGTTATAAGTATGGCTTATACTTGTACCGTTTCTGAGATTTGGATAAATTATTGCGTGCCTGTCGTATCCCTACATATAGAGTCTACCGACTCTATGATATTACTGTGTTCCCCAGGATGAAGAGTGGTACCGGGTATACCAGGACTCGGGTCGATAATATCCTGCCCAAAATGCTCAATTCATTGCATGTTCGGGGTCAAAAAACCTCGATAATAATAATGGGCATGCTCTGGAGTTCCTTGCACCGGTATGAATTGTTGGGAGATGGAGCTCTCTTCTCCTCACACCTGGCCAGAGGCAAAGGTAGATAGGTGAGGTCTCTCAAGGATGTGATTGAATTAGCACACCTGTCTCTGTACACTAATCGAGTCACCTCCTTGAGAGACCAACCTGCTAATTAAGGTCTGTATGTCAGTGCAAGGCTGCAAGTCCTGCAGTAATAAGACTACTAGTGGAATGCAGGACATTGGAGAGCGAGCCTGAGTGAAGTGCATGTCCGTGCAGGACATGCAAGGAGCAGTTGCATTCACATGAATCATTGACTGTCATCAGAATGTGACCGGGCAATGAGCACAGAAATTATGGCACTCTTGAAACATAACACTCGTGCACATCGCAGCAACTGTGAGTCAGGTTAGCGTTTCAGTATAGGTAGCTAGCTAGCTATGCCTGCCATGGCGGTATGTGTAGGTCAACGCACTGTCTCCGTCTTTGTCAGTGTCGCCGAGGAGGAAGAATGTTCATGGTGCTCTAGCGAATGCCCACGACTGGTCTCCATCTTTGTTGTCGCCATCGTTTGTCAAACAGGTAGCTACACGGTTGGTCGAGCTCATTGAATTTGTGCCCATGCAAGTGAAATTCGCTGATTTAAAATTTACGGTAACTGCAAGATCCAACCAAACAAGACACGTTGACACATACACACACACAGCGCAATGAAGTCACGCTAGTGTGGGGCTCGCTCAGGCTCGCCCCAACTATTCATAGCTTGACATACGTAGCATGCCAATCGGCTAGGGTAAAAGGTTCATAACACTAATGCCTTATGACCAACACTACATGTAGCCTCGTTCCTAGGCCTCCGCCCAGTTATCTCACAGCCGTGGAGACGTCCTGGGGACAAGGCTACACGTACTTCAGCTATCAACCCAGAGTTCAAGGCTACAATTATACGTGTATGGGGCAGAGTACGAGACAAATTACCATATGGACCTGGACCACTCTCAGCTGTTCGTCACTTACCAAATATGTCTTGTTCAAAGGTGCACGTGCCTATAGATTACTGCCATGAAACTTGCGGCATTGATGAATCATAGGTAAGGCTACAGAACCCGTCTGTCAATTATGTGACCCGCTACAAGAAAACCTACCACTCGCAGATTTTCATGAAAGTAATAGTCAGCATAGAATTTGTTGTCAACTTGCACTATGTGAATGCTTGTCTGATGCACTACCATATATGCCCTCCCTCCCTGCCAAAGCAACCATCTCGAGTTGCTTCGGGTGCTGTTTTAGAGCCAACTGACCCAGCAAGAGACAGTCCCATTTCCACTTCCCACATGGATCAAATAACTTGGACTACAGTATACTCATGCAGGTAAGAGTTATCTATGCTCATACAGTGCACAATATTATGGGCTGCCCTCGGCCATTGACCACATATTTAATTAGATGACCGTGCAATTTAACACGCAGTCAGCCACTTCTCCAAACAATTTTCTAAGGGGCCTTCAACCAGGTGAACCTGTAGACTGTAGACTTACCTAACTATCACAGCAACATGCATGCAGACAGAGACGGCTAGTGGCAGTGCATATGTTCTGTGACAGAGAAGAAAAGTGACGAGTTGAATGTACAAAAGTGACGAGGGAGGGGAGGGATAGCTGAGCAGAGACTATTCAGGCCATGTAAAAGCAGGGGACCACAATCCCTTTGTGTCAATCGGGGAGCAGCAGCTGCTGCTCCCTGGCCCGATTGCATCCGCTTCATCTGCTGCTTCCCGTTTGCGTCTGCTTCCAGCTGCTGCTCCCCGATTGCGCCCGCTTCAGCTGCTGCTCCCCGACTGCGTCAGCTTCGACTGCTGCTCCCTGCATCCGCTTGCAACCCCAGCTGGATTCCAGCCCAATGTTCTCCAACATTCTTCGCGGAGTTCAGTAAATAAATTAAAGTACGAAGGTCTCGCGTCACTATAGTCTAGTCCTGCCCCACGAACATCCCCACTTCCGTCACTCACAGACAGACACACACACACACACACGTTAAAAATCTTAATGTATTGATATATAATGTTCAAATACTTAGGCTTGACCTACAGAAACTCTGACTACACCGCTGTGATCGCTATCGTGCCCTGACCTGAATGTAACAAGTTGGTGCTGAAACTCACCTTGGTGGTGGAGATATGAGCTCATTTGTCTTGCCATGGCCGCCATTGCTCCAGCATGCACACTCTTCGACTTCCGGTGGCAGTACCGTTCTTAGGAAAGGCACACGAAGATTCTGACCACACGGCTGTGAGATCGCTGTCGTTCACTGACGCTTGCATGCCAAAACTCACCGTGCTGGCAAAGTTGTGAACGCTGTAACAATTTCTTGCCTTCTCTTTGAGCTGCCATTAATTGCTGACTCAATCGATCGACGTACGTCGATCGAGCATGGTTTACACGTGGCATGAGCGTTAATTGGAATGCGTTGCAATACCTGCTTGCGCTACTAACCAGTGAGTTGCAACAGGTTGCAACGGCTGCTACCAGGAGTGCGGTTGCACATTGTATATACATGTAGACATATCAACTCTTTTTCATAACAGAGAAATATCAGCAATGGAGGCTCATGCAGACATGCACATGCAGTGCCTCCATACACCACCTATGACACCCACCCACCCATCCCATATACTGGAAAGGACCTTTAGTGGCCAAGCTGCCATCAGTATGATACTACGGTTTCGGGGTTCTTTAATTCACATGGGGAACTGACAGCCATAGACATCACATGATACCCTTCAGTGCCACAAATTCACCAAATGTGTGGGAGTTACTGAACATAGTTAATGTGTGGATATACATGCAGTCACGCTAGTCACGGTAGCCACTATTGTAACACAGAAGGTACGAAATTGTAGGTGGAGCCCAGGCCTGTGGAACCGCAGGTGTCATTCCACCCACCAACCAACCTGTACCCATTCCTTGAAAGAGCTCAGACCCTTGGCAGAGGCGACCAAGTCCATGGGTGAGACGACTGCCGGCAGGAGGGGAGAGGAAACAGGTGCGGTGCTTGACAACCGCTTACCTACCAAGGAGTTTGCAACAATAATGCCCTACTGTTACACAAGTCACTACTGTCACACTACTATTTCCGCGTGAGGGCCTGGGTACGAGGCTACTGGTCACTGTAGTCACTACTGACACACTGGTCACTACCGTTACACAAGTCACTACTGTCACACTACTAGTCACAACTCCCACACTAGTCATGGTCGAATTGTAATTCTTCTTTCAACCTCTGGGGGAGGAGTAGTACCTCCTTTGAATGGGTGCAGACAGCATGTAGGCTCTTGGATGGGATCAGCATAGAAGGTAATGTGGTCTTCCGGCAATCACTTTGAGAACACAGGTGATCGGCAACTATCCAGCAAAGTCACGGTAGTCACCATGGTAGTACCTCCTTTGAATGGGTGCAGACAGCAGTGTGACAGTGCGAAACCCTTCCAGGCCTTCTCTGCGCTTTTCGTACCGCAAGCGACAAAAGCTGGGGTGGAGGCCTAGGAACGAGGCTATACTCAGCAATTGTAAGTTAAAAGGTGAGAAGCCTTAGAGATGTGTAACCTAGGGTAATAAATTGCTCAGAAGTCCCAGGAGTCATGAATATTAATGGCCCATTGAAAGGGTTAAGTGACTGGTCTGATTGATTGAACCTTGAACCTAGATCCTTCATTCTGCAGAAAGCTGGCCAGGATCCAGACATATTTTCCACTCTACCTCTCACTTTATCCACATGCTTGCTCTTGTGACTAAGAGGCCGGATAAGTAGCTACCAGCCCCTACTACACCGATAAACTCGGGCCTTTCCATGGTTCTTGAGTGGCTATACTTGTTGCTTATATGACGTACTACACATGGCCGGAAACAGCATAATTTGTAAACATTATAGTACCATACTGTAGGGGACCCAATGAAAATCTAATGATGAAGTAACCTTGAATCAAGTGTGCTAGAACCCAAGAACCAAGTGACCATGTTTGCAAACTGCAGTTACTAATGCTTCTCTGATATTTTGCCAGAAATATACAGTGCTTATGGAGAGTAAAATGCCAAAATACGAGTTTTTCAATTTTATATGGGAGATTACACATACCTTCAACATGTATGAACGGAGATGGTCCAGCTACTGACACACTCTGCTAATGGCACCTATTGATTTTCAATGATGCTTGCTAAAATTCATCGTTATAAGTCACTTCAAACCAATCTAATTATGTTGCTTTATGATTGGTTATACACGAACATACCTTCAACAGGTATCAACACAAGTGGTCCGCTAGCCTTGTTCCGAGGCGCTCGGTATAATTGGGGAGAACAGCACCTGGTTTCCACTGTTCGCGCATGCGCGGCTCCCCTGGTTTTCGTGGGGAACTTGGAAACTACTGTTATACTAGTCTGTGTTGCACGACCGTACATTTACTGAAACACGGGAGTCGTTTTACACCTATAAGATGCAGCTCTGTTCAACCAAGCCGTGCCGTACGACTTCGGTAAGATCGGAAAGCCAGGAACGGTGCTGAGGACGAACAACTGGTAGCAATACAGAACGTACATAATGGTTAAATACGGCAACTTTCTGTGGGGTCTTACTGGGTCTCTATCGTGCTTCGCGTCCACTTCGGAAAGGTAGAAGTGGCGTATCGCCATCCACAGACTTCGAAACCACGTCCTCGCATGATGCTGGAGTTGTATATTTTACCGAATATTTGTCCGTGTTATTACAGCTTACGTATCTCTATAAATTTTACGGAGAATGTAACGGAACTGCTCGCGCATGTGCGAACAGTGGATACTAGGCGCTCTTCTCCCCAATTACCGAGCGCCTGGGAACGAGGCTAGTGGTCCGGCTATTGACACACTCTACTAATGGTACCTATGGATTTTCAAGAATGTTTGCTAATACCTTGTTTACACGACACAAAAATAACCGATCCGTGCCCAAGATAACCGAACCATACCGCGCTCGTAACCGTGCCGGCGTGCGTTTACACTAGATCAAAAATAACTGTGCTGAATCAATTATTGAGGGCGTGATCGAACACGTGCGCATCAGTATAAGTGCTTCTCTGGAGCTAGCTACTGTGCTAGAGCCCTCTATGGCTACCTTGCGTTTGCGGAAAGTTTCTCGATCTGCTGTTACGATGTATGCGTTCGTTTACAGAACACCGGCTGTCGGAGTAGAAGCCACGCCAGGCTGGGTACGACGTTGTTCATTCAACGCAGAGCAAGACAACATGCTGTGCTTGTCATATTTCTTTCTCAGCTATTATTGGCTACTCTGAAAGCACCGAGGAGAGAGTGGGTTCGTCTCAGGTACGTTGTATACTCAGTAAGTGCTCACTGTGGTCATACGGTCTTCGTTAGGTTCCGGTACTGGATTGAGACCGCTAGCAGAACGGTTCTAACCGTGCTGGCACGGCACGGTTAGGTGGTCCAAGAACGGTTATTCTAGCACGGTTCTAGCACGGTTCAGTACAGTTCAGTTAGCGTTTACACAGCAATTTAATAACTGTGCCAAACCGTACTCAACCGTGCCAGCACGGTTGTTTTGTGTCGTGTAAACGGGGTATAAATTTCATTGTGAAAAGTCACTTCAAACTAATCATCTAATCTTCTATGGGGAAAATGTATTGTATTACAGTAAATGATTGCTAAAAGTAACTTCACAGTCAAAAGTTGGGGTGGTCCAGGCATTTTTGCACATGGTACATCAGTACCATTGGTTTCAGGGTGGAGCTTCAAAAGTCACAAACTGCTTGTGTGGCTTTGATGCAACTCGGGTAAATATTCAGTTCTACGTAGCACAACAGATTTGAAATTGCTTCACCTTCAATTCTTTTCCATTAAAACTCTTTAGGGCCCAAATTTCTTTCTCTAGGTCATTTTCAGTCTATAGAACTTCAACATACCCTAATTTCTGTTCCCTGGCGTTGCTAGGCTCGAAACTGCACACACAGGTAATTTCAGCGTATACGTGACTTAACCACACCCACCAATTAACGGACTGCAATCAAGCCTCCCGAGAAATGGCAACCCGCTGTAGCTGAAAAACGTGCGATGTATGCTGGAAATGGAGGCCCTACAAAGTCAGACGGCTACTTTCAGACCACATTTATGCCAAAAACGATGGAAATGGCCCTCCCAGTGCCGACCAAGACCTTTCTACCGCGGAGACCAGACACGGCCATGCCCTCTGGGTGCACCCACCCACCTCCCTCTGTCCCACCCTTTCTGCTGTCTCAGAACCTATCTCCCAAGGACATTGCCGGAAGTCACATGATGAAGCTGAAAGTGTTAAGACGACATTTGGCGCTATGGGCCCTAAAGGGTTAAGAGCCCTAACTAGTCAGTAATATAATTCATAGCCCTATATACTCACCACTCATTTCACACACGCGCTGGAAAGCCTTCAGAGTAACTCGGTGGGATGTCTCATTCCGCGGAGAGTGAGCAGGGATCCTACGTTAGCGCCCCTAGTCCGGGGGGACATTATTCACTCCGACACCGGTACAGTTCCAGGATCAGGTGAGGGATGTTTTCATTCTCGTCAACGACTTCTTTCACGTCGTGCAGTTTGACCGTCTTTTCCTCCTGCCCTGTCTGAGGGTCACGATCAGCCATGGCTACCAGCGCAGCTAATCACCTGCATGCGGTTCTCTTGACCTTTGCCCCGAAGCCAATGGAGGCTACACTTAGTCTCGTGCCCAGACCTTGTACCTGTCCCTAACGTCTGGGATCGAACGAGACTACGATCACGATACACTACTATAATATTGGAAGTCAGTTTACGAACGTTTACGGATCCTGCTGAGCTTACATCTTGAAGCTGCATGCACTCAGACGAATGCTGCTCCAGTCAAGCTACCACCTGAGGTAGGGTTAGAGTTAGGGTTAAATGTTGTACTCTCAGAAGAAGCTCTTAGGCTGGATGTCGAGAGCAAGCATCCGGAAGAGATGTGGGCATTAATTAGGACACAACGCTGTGTGTGGTTTGTGGGAGATTGCCGTGTAAGGCTCTGCAAAGTTGTGTTAATGGTGTCTTAGAGTCCTATGCCCATTGAGTGCCTGGAGGAATGGCTTGTTATTTGGAGGAATGGCTTGAAAAGATTTGTGGAGACCCCTTGGTAAGGATGTGCAAAAATATGGTGTGTACAGCTTCAAGGGGAGGTCACGTCCATAGATTCTGCAGTCACAGCTGCGACCGCGGGTCAAAACTTTGACCGCTCTTTTGCGCGGCTTGACCGTTGACCGCGCTGATTTTCGAGGCTTTGACTGTTGACTGCGCTGATTTTCAGACTTTGACCGTTGACTTTGCGATAGTATACGGAAAATGCGTAGCAACTCCACCCCTTCCGGCCGAATTCCTTAGTATACGGGTTGACCGTACGCGGTCGCAGCTGTGACTGCGGTGCTTATTGGCGTGACTGCCCCTTGCAGCTTGTGATTATTGGGGTTTATACTGGGCTATGCCCTCAAAGGGATGTAAAGGAAAAAAGTGAAACATTTTCTTTCAAGACAAGTACCGTATGGCCAGAAAATTTGGCGGGAATTAAATTTGGTGGATTGGCTCTAAAAGGCTGTGAATTGCATTTGGTGGATTAAAATTTTGGGGGATTTGGAAATTTGCAGAGTGAGAATGATGTCATACTTACTAACTGAACGGCTGCGTGGCAGCGGAGCGCTCCGTGAGATCGAGTCGGTAGGCTGCGATGGAGTCCGAGTTTGCGGTACTGTGTTTGAGGTACCACGTCTACAAAAACCTCTGGGATGCGAGTGTAGGAGAGGAACTGCCATGGGAGTGGTACGCAGTAGCAGTGATGCGAAGGAGCGCCATCGTCATCGGCCATAAACCCATGAAGATATCAACTGCTTGCTTGCTATTTCTGGCCGATCAGCTGCTTGCTCACTATTTCTGGCAGATCAGTGAGAGAAGTACATTAGTATTATGAGTGCTTGCGGCGAGAGCTAGCTCGAGCGTTGCTACGAGACCCCGCCCACAACATGTCATGACAAAATATTGGCGGAATTTAATTTGGCGGTGCGTTCGTAATCCACCAAACCGCCAAATTAAATTCCCCACCATATTTTCCGGCCATACAGTAGTTTCATGTATTGCCCCCAATTACACAGGGATCATGGATGAAAACACTCCATCATCTCAGGCAGCCAGAATGTCGAGAACAATTTGCCCTGTCAATGGACGAAATGAAGGTACGAAGTGGCTTATTTTTCAAGAAAGACACTGGCGAACTCGCAGGGTTCTGCAACTTGGGGAGAGGTTAACCAAGATCTCGAGAATCTTTCCAAGTCTTGACCTCCACTTCAACGGCAAGTGCTACCCCAGCACTAGCAGATGCTGGTGTTCATGATTCGACCAATTTTAAGCCATCTGTTTCCTTCCCAGTTGCCATGTGAAGCTGTACCCAGTCATTTGGGAAGTTGTTGAGGTACTCGATCTGCATGGCATTCCTGTTTTATCCTTGACGAGTGACGGAAACAGCCCGAATAGACGATTTTACCGTTTATGTAGCCTCACCAATGCTGGACCGACATACAAGACCAAGAACCTCTACCTTGAGCGTGAGCTGTATTTGTCTGTGACCCAACGCATCTTCTTAAGACGGCAAGGAATTGCCTGTCGAACTCCTATGCACACTCCCAAGAGCAGGAAACTTCATGTTACATGTAACTACGCACAGTATCACAAGTCAGTCAGGCATGCATTGCAATAGTGCCGCAGGCATGAGTGACACTACGGAGTGTATTAATTCATGCTTTGGCATTCTTATTTGTTTGTGTAATCAAGGTAGAAATGGACAGTTATCTGTGCTGGTTCGAGTCCCACCATGCTATCCGAGATTTTACTTCTCTCCCAGTACATGTAGTTGACTCACCTGTAGCCTAAGTATAGCCTCATTCCCAGTCACACGCCCAGCTTTTCGTCGCTGCCGTACTAAGCAGAGACGAAAAGCTGGGCGTGGGACTGGAAACGAGGCTAGCCTAAGTAATGAGTAGGTGTGTTTTTGAAGGCTTCCTCACATGATACAGTTTACACTGCATCCTTCAAGGGTATGTAAAGTTGGGGACCTGGTTTGACAGCCATGGCGATTATGCCTCCAGCTTTAACCACAATGTGGGAGTGCTGCTCACTCTACTCCACAATGGCAACCCTTTTGTCAGGAAGGTACGTGGGTGGAGTCGTTAGTATATTGGCATCACATTGCATCATCATTACAGATTTTCTTTCTCTTCTACATGTAGGAGTTGACCCAAACGAGTGCGTTAAATCTTGAAGGAGTTTTCACCTGATACAGTTCACAGCACATCCTTCGGAGGGTATGTACAGCCGTCGGTCCCGGGGTGCTGGTTCATGTTAGCATTCAGTTGCTAGTTTTGGTTACCTCCTTAGCCAATCTGTGGTGGTCTCCCGTATAGATGGGAAAAGATGTGAATGACACATAATTATTGTACTAGTACAATCATGACACCCTTACATGACTTATACAGGCACAGTACATTGAGCTCCAGCGTCGAGTCTGCAGACCTAGTGAAACTAGTTGTTGACCAGAAGGAGGATGTCAAGTGAAGAGAACGAAGCAGGAGTCAGTCAACTCTGCTTAGACATTGGCAGAATAAAGTATTTTCATTGTCTCTTAAAATTCTGTGTTTCTTCTTCGTTTCTGTTTTACCAATTGTTTTTTATCTGCACTATGTATATAGTCATACATATTCTTACAAACATAATTATTATCGTGAATTGTCTTGGGGGTTGCATGACATCATTATTGCAGTATGCGAACAATAATTCCTGGTGTTGATCTTAATAATGGCCTGCAGTTTGATCACTGCGATTCATTACTATACAGCTGATAATAATATTCCATGAATAGCAGCTCATGCATGCAATTGATCCGAGTCTCCCTATACAAAGAGGGAAATTATGGGACATAATATGCACTGCATGTACCACCAAGTCCTGGTTGACACACCATATTATGACCTAATCTTCATAATTATGACAATAACATGTCCTGCAGTTAACTTATCCGTGTGTAGAGTACACATAATTTTATGGACCCGCAATATGTCTTCAGCAGCTACACCATGCACCATATGCAGACATGCTGGATACATGGCCGGGGATACTATAATAAGCTGTAGCCCATGAAAGATCTATCAGCAGTTTCAGATTTCAATGACAGTGTTCCAGAGATACAAGGAAATTTTAATGATGACCAGAAAATTAATGATGATTACAATTTGAAATGAAACGTAATAGACCAGCTTTGGGGTTGATGTGCCCTTGATAGTCATACTGACGAGAGTATATCGATATCAACTCGGCTCATGTATCACTATCTGGCTAGGAGTTTAAGGCAATGCAAAACAACACCACGTGACAGAGATCCTTGGGCTGGATACTGGCACCAACTTGATACTCAGGGTCTCCAGTGACGTGTCCTGTGTGGTTGTGGAAGCACGTGAGGGCACCACTGCTAGTACTGCCACACATGTTGGTGGCTATGAGGTCTGAGGTCTGCTTGCAACACTTGGCTAAGGAAGACAATTGCTATTCCCATAATTTGTCTGTGTGTTTGTATGTATACCATGTGTGCGTGTAGTGTGCATGTATGAGTGTATGTGTGCATAATATTATTATGTGTGTGTGTGCGTGTGTGTGTGGTGTGTGCAGTGTGTGCAGTGTGTGCATGTGGTGTGTGCGCATGTGTGTGTGTGATGTGTGAAGTGGTGCATGTGGTGTGTGTGCATTGTGTGTGTGTGGTGAGTACATGTGTGGTGTGTGAGAGGAGAGGGGTGAGTAACAACTGCAGATCTGAAGAGGATGCACAAACAGTGCATGTCTGCAACTGAGTCGAACAGACTTACGCTACACTCCACAGGAGTCCTGAGCTGGTTGCCTCGGCAACGGGTAAGTGATTTCCACCCCCAGTTCCATACAGATGGGGACAAGAGGGAGAGCAAAGAACCCAACAGACACACAGAGAAGGCAATATTTATTGACTGGTCGTGGAGCTGAGAAACCTAGAAAGGAGAAGTTTGTGCATGTGCAGCAGAGCCATAAACTGGATTCAGTAATGGTTCTGTTCCCAGCTCTCTCCTTAGGAACCAGCCTGGGACTGATATACATTTTGTAACATGTCAGTCCTAACATAAACTGACCTCAATTAACTTAACCAAAAGAGACAGAGGATGGCCATTGCGAGGGTGATGTTCTTGGTGTAGTCTATGATCAGACCAGCCATGGTAGCACCCACCAGGCCAAGGAAGATCATCGGAGCTCCCCACAACCCAGCCTCTTTCTGTTGCACGTGTGCATTTGTGAGAGTGTACGTGTGTGTGTGTGTGTGTGTGTGTATGTGTGTGTGTGTGTGTGTGTGTGTGTGTGTATGTGTGTGTGTGTGTGTGTATGTGTGTGTGTGTGTGTGTGTGTGTGTGTGTGCGTGCGTGTGTGTGTGTGCGTGCGTGTGTGTGTGTGTGTCACTACAAAGAACTAGAAAGTCACTATCACCAAGAGTTCACTTGTAACATCAGTAAAGCCATAGGGACAGAGGATCTGTGGTTGCAGAGTAAGGAAGGCGTTGAAGAGTCCTGCTCCTGATCCCCATGTCACAGAATGGCCAGCTGGCCAGTGTTAATATTACTAGCACAGCCAACCTTTGACCTTTAGAAGAGGCTATGATACACAGGGCGCTCTCCTACCTTTATCAAACCTCGGAAGAAGGCATGCAAGGTTTGCTTGTCTGGCTCAGCACTTGGGGCTAGTGGGATGGGAGGTCGGCTCCACCAGAACACTACCACACCCAGGGAAGCCCCTACACCAGCTGGAATAGCATATAATTATCCATAGCTGCAGGGTGTGTGTGAGGGTGTGAGGGGTGTGTGTGTGTGAGGGATGTGAGTGTGAGGGTGAGGGATGTGAGGGGTGAGGGATGTTATGATGTATGGTGCTGCCAGTTGCATCACAGCTATCCCCCGGGCCCAGAGGGTTTCCTACACAAAGACAACATTCCACTGTTCATTGTGTGCACACGTAGGCCATAGCCATAAACCACAGCCGCTACAGTAAGTCAGGTCACAGCACGAATTCTCGGAATCAGAGTGTTCACATGGGGGAAGGAGGGAGGGAGGGAGGGAGTGAGTGAGTGAGTGAGTGAGTGAGTGAGTGAGGGAGGGAGGGAGGGAGGGAGGGAGGGAGGGAGGGAGGGAGGGAGAGCAGAGGTGCATGAGTGTCGGATAATCTTACCTCAGCATTAACACCTCTGCCTAGACTCACCTATCCAGCAGCACAGCAAGGCTGGACTGGATATCACCCACGCGCCATCCACCTCACTCAAACTCGTCGACCCTGACAGAGACTGCAGACGCCCTCTACCTAGTACACAGGGGCCATATTCTGGTGGGAGGACGCCTGATGCATGCATCGTCTTGACAACGTGCTTCAAGGTGGATCGGCTGCTCAAGATTGTCACTGTAGAGCTTGCAAGGTAGACAATTCTCTCAATCACATTGTCATGGAGGAGGGGAAGGGCAAACTTCCACTGTTGCTTGTAATGGGCCAAGTGTTGAAGGAAGAGGCAAATGCTACGAGTTTCTTCAAGGGATTGAAGATCAGTGACACACTCAAATATGTCCAGTGCGTGGCGGAAGAATGCACAGCAGCGTGGTAATATTAGAGCGCTACACGGTACCTCTTAATCCTTCACCCATAGAGTCCAGTCGGAAAGCTAAGTATTGTAATCGCTAATTACCTACGGTGTGGGCACTGACACAAAGGGAGGAGAATACTAATGTGTACAGTACACCTGTGAGAGGGTTAATTATAATGTGTGAGCTTCATGGCCACACCGGATACCGTCTCAGTTCTTCGCTAGCTAGGTCTAAAGTCCCCTATTCTGTGTATTTTTACTTCCCCTGAGTCACTACTGTATGTGCTATCCATATGTCTGCCTGTGTCCTCTTGACAATGCTCTTATTTGCACCCCTTTATTATTGCACTGCATTTTGTTCCCTTGTTGTCTTGTACGCCTACATACCTGAGATGCTTGATACAATATGCCACTAAGGAAGCCCAAGACCACCACAGAGGTTGCTTATTGTTGATGGCACCAAGGAGCCCGAGTAACAGCGCTGGTCTAGGAACGAGACTGTGCAGAAGCGCAGATTGGGCCTATGGGAATTGGGGATCCGGCTAAAGCTAGCGCATGGGCGCATAGTGTATTATCTCATCACGTGATCATTATGCGTGGTGGGCGGTCCTAAACGTCAGGTCCTTACCCGATTTCCGTATAGTATAATAGCTCATGAGAGAGAATGCTCTAGCTCAATAGACCAGGCTAGCCATTCAAAAATTAAACATGAGTGGCAACTGCACTCCTGGTAGTGTCACTGGCAGTTGAAAGATTAGGCTACCCGTGGGCCACCATTGCTCACTTCTAGTGTCATTGGTAGTACGTTATAACTTGTGCATTAATTGGGATGAGCCATAAGCTTAGCCTCGTACCCAGGCCCTCACGCGGAACGCGAAAGAGGGCCTGGTGACACTTGGCAAAATTCCCGTATGTGCTGAGCTCAGCAGTCTTGATTTCGGTTAGGCGAATCACGTTCGTCCATTGCAAATTACTGCGTAGTAATTACATTCTTCACCCCGTGAAACGTGTAGCCGTTTGATAAAACCGCTGTTCTAGCCTTCAAGACTCACCTCTGGTCGCTCCTTGGCAAGGGCTTTCTACTTAGCCATCACCAACAGCTACCTTCCGTGATTTCGAATGCATCCAAGTAAGGAATGTAATCGCTTACGCAATTATGCTGACTGAGCACATACAGGAATTTAGCCATGTGTCACCAGGCCCTCTTCCGCGTTCCGCGTGAGGGTCTGGGTACGAGGCTACCATTAGCTAGCCACCTACGAGCAGCCTGGGAATGAGGCAAACACTCAGACCTCATGCAGAGATGACTTGCTAAATTGAGGCTGGAGCATTGGCCTTACTGCATGATTGAATGATATCACAATGGTAGAATCCAAATGTTCATGTGTGCCTACCTAGCTAAAGTACTAGTACTAGTTCTTTTGAAAAATTCCACCAGAAGTGCAAGAAGGTATACTTCCACCATTACTAACAGGTGCCATGTGTGGCACGATCACTACTGTGATTATTTTACCTTCATTCACAAAGGTTCATTGCTGCCCAAGCAGCAGCCCAACCAGGTCACGAGCCGACGTCGCCACCACATTGACCTGCATTTTCTCTCGACCAGTTTTGGTACACACAGACGCCCGGACACCATGCGATGATTCTGGGAACGAGACGAAGTCAACACCGACCTCTGACCTCCAGACCTCCTGTTACGCATGTGGGCGGGGCTGTAGCTGACAGGCATGGATCGCAAGCACTGAGATATTTTGTAGAGCCGGCTGAATGTTGACTATATCCAGCAAATTCTCGTAATCCAAGGGGCACCTTCTCTGAGCAATCTATCGGGGATTCCATCGGGCCCAGCTGCTTTATTGGGGTCAATCCTACATAGCTCTTCATATACTTCACTCTGAGTCAATACTACATCCCTACATCACTCCTGGTAGACCTGAGCTCCTCAAGCACTTTTGGTCTTCCCGAGTGAACACTGAACTGGGTTGGACAGTGATTTTTCTTTGTTTCATGACAGCCCATCTTCGAGGAGTTGCACAGTCTTGCTCTTGAGATCCGCATGAGTTAGTTTTGCACTTAGTCTGGTACCCAGACCCGGGCCACGCTAACTGGGAATCGGATGGAATGGAGTCTGGGAACAAGATTTTAAAAACTGGCCCATTGCAGGTTTCACGGTTTCAGTCATCAAGGTTGAAGCGGAGAACTTGACATGGCAGGGGTAGGTGGACATAGTGGTATTTTCAGTGTCACTATAATGTATGATTGTTGTACATGTAATAGACGATTTCGACATAATTTCTCTTAAGGTAACGGAGGGGGTTTCCGGACAGTAGGGGATTTCCGGACACTGCCGCTCTGTAGTAGCAGTTTTTGCCAACAACTGCACAGCGTTGGAAAGTTCGAAGGTAGGGTATGCATTGGGCAAGTGGAAAACGCGGTTACGGTCGGACGCGGACGTGGACGCGGACACGGACACGAACCAAAACTCATTTTTCAGCCCTTTGCAGTGTAGGACAGAAGCTAAACATGGTTATTCATTCGTTAAAGTTGCTTGCTTAGCCTATTGAACCGCCTTTCATCGAGTCAGCAGAGGTCAAAGGCCACGTGCATATTTAATAAGCTTCAACAATGAAAGTTCGAGCTTCGATCAGCCATCGTCATAGATGGTATAGGAATATTATTTCTGCTTCCTATGCTTTGTCAAAAGGCTTGAGTTTGGTTTCTGCAATAAATAAATGCTCTTCTAGTCTTTTCGTTGAAGCTCATTAAATATGCACGTGGCCTTTGACCTCTGCTGACTCGAGGAAAGACATGAAAGGCGGTTCAATAGGCTAAGCAAGCAACTTTAGCGAATGAATAACCATGTTTAGCTTCTGTCCTGCACTGCAAAGGGCTGAAAAATGAGTTTTGGTTCGTGTCCGTGTCCGCGTCCGTGTCCGCGTCCGACCGTATCCACCTTTTCCACTTGTCCGTACCGTATGCATGCGCACTTACCATAATTCGGAAGAATTGCTAACGGAGCGAATGTGAGGGGCATGAATGCCGTGTCCGGAATTAAAAGACTGTCCGGAAACCCCCTCCGTTACCTTACCTTGGGGTGTGGTTGTAGCTACAAAAAGCTAGAGCTAGCCACTGGTGGTGCTATGGAGGGATCAGTTGGAATATTTGGCACCGGAGGTCAGCTAGTACCTGCCCTGGCCCTGATATATCTACCCTAAGTATTGAACTGACTTCTGGTACCGTATATTCCAACTTAGCCTCGTACCCAGGCCCCGACCGCCCAAGAAAGAAAGGGCCTGGTATCCACTGTTTGCGCATGCGCGTGAAATCTTGGGACTACCATGTTACGTCCGTACAACCACGACGTCAAAATCGTTTACTACCGCTATGTGGTCCGTGCAACTTTCCTGAACAACGACGGAGTTCGACGATTGAGCGCTCTCCTATGACCTTCAGTGACTAAGTACCTCTCCAGCCGGAACAGGTAGCCTCTATTTCGGCCGTTTGCACAAAGAAAGACGATTTTACACGGCCCACCCACCGAGTTTGAAATGTCTGTGTGACACGAAGGATTACTGTTCGTCATGGACTGTGAGTTAGCAAGAATCACTAGCAATCCGGGGCAGTATATCGCTAGTAGTCGTGTAGTTCTGGTGATATCCCGGCTCGATCAATCTTGTTCTGGTAGAGCTTCACAGCATCGGCACGTGGCCATGTCCTGCGTCATATGCCCCTCCCCCTTCGTCTTGGCCTAGATAATTACGTGCATGCGCAAACAGTGGATACCAAGCCCTTTCTTTCTCGGGCGGTCGGGGCCTGGGTACGAGGCTAATTCCAACTGATCCCTGATCTCTGCGGACAGTCCCGAAGAGTGGCGATCTTTATATCCGTGACCCACTCTCTTGTAATTGATTGTTGACGAGCATGAAATTGCCATCACCAATAGCTGGTCTCCCTGGGAGACTGAGTACTAGCCTCGGTCCCAGGCTCTCTCCTTTAAAAATGGGGGGAGGAGAGAGCCTGGTAACATTCGTTAGAAAAGCTGTCGACTTCTGGCGCGTCATCAGCCAGGTGATAAACGAAGGACACTCCTACTTTTGTAGTAAATGTCGCGTGAGTTACAAATCAGTCACGCGCTATTGAAAATATCGCTCTTCGTTTTCAAGGCATCCCCAGCTTCACAGAAGTCCGAGACAATTCTACAGCTAACCAGGAGAGCTCACCTTGTGAACCGTCGATCCTGTAAGCGGTGACAAACGACGAACGAGCGGGTCCGGCAAACAACCCGCAGTGAACAGCGAGATCAGACCAGTGGCCCTCTCACACACCCTGTCAACTGCCTTTCGCCAATCATTGAGAGGTACTATACTCTGTCCCCGAGCGTTCAGTTCTGAGTCTACAAATTATTCGTGCATTAGCACGGCAGTGAAGGTAAACGCCTACAAAATGTTCACGTGTTCACGTGGTTTTGTTCTGCAATCTGATTGGGTCCGCCAGATCCAGGCGCCGGAAGTCGACACCTTTTTACGCGAATGTTACCAGGCTCTCTCCTCCCCCCGTTTTTAGAGGAGAGAGCCTGGGACCGAGGCTAACTGAGTACTGCATACAAGTGTTTTTGTGATTATGATACAGTCCCTGTAAAGCTGTGATTCTGGCCATGGGTAGTACTCCAAGCACCAAGCCACATGATTGTGTATAGCATATCTACCGGGGTACAGTGCTGGCAAGTGAATATGTACGGTTTGCTTGGTCTGGACTGCGGAATAGGCAGTCACTTGAGAGTAAGAGTTGTAGTCCCAGGCTTCACAGACTTGAAGTTTGAGGGGATGTGTCAGGCTGCTGCCAGATAACTTGGATCAGTGAAAGCGCTAGTCAGAAAGAGGACGGGCATGCAGATATAGATGGCTACACTTCCAGACATTAATATTTTGTGATGCTTCCTTTAGCCTGCCATGTGTTGATGGTTCTATGGTCTATAAGTAGCTGCCTAGATATCTACGGCTATCAAAGCCAGCCAAGATATCTATGGCTACTATAACCACAACTTGAAGTGGATCACTTCTGCATGGAGCATGCACAAACTGGAAACTGGTTAAAGTAATGTCTGATGAATAATTTATTCAGCACATTATTGAGAAAGTAACCTTTTGAGGTGGAAACATTGCATCTGAAAGCTGGTGCCATTCCAGCAACCTCATAAGAGGTGAATTCCCTAGGCTTGTTCCCAGCCGGTTTTTGTTCTCCAGTTCTCCTTTATCTCTGTGTAAACCAGTTCACCTCAGAGATCAGTTGTTTATATGGAACAGCCTTTGTCTTGCAGAGTGGAGGGACTAGGAGTGGTCTCATTTAATCAGATTAACTTTTGTAGGTTATCACTAGGTCATGTGTGCATCACCCACTGGGGGATTCATGTAAACTCTGGACTGGTACTAGAGTGGACTTCTCTTTTGCCAAAAGTGTGTCGGTTTTTACCCTGTGCTCGTGCACGCAGCAGGGGTTAGTATATAAGTCAGTTTGTGTGCAAAAAATCAGCAGATTAAGCAGTGAAGGTCTTTTTGAAGGCTTAGTATTACTCCGTATACCACCAAAGGGTCACATAGTCACGTTAGATTTTTGTGACGGTCACAGGGTCACTAGCAGTTTAGGATGGTCACGCAGTTGCAGTGGGCCTTTGGGCATGGGGCTAAGGCTGATGCATAGGCGCACACATAATTATGCTTTGGGCTTAAGAGGCAAATTTGTCTGTGAAGCATAATATATAGTCATTTTGGTCCATGATTTGCATTTTGCAATTGCACATGTGATTACATGCAATGGCAAAGTGGTAGTTCTGCAGAGTTCCAGTTTCACAAGTCTACATCTTTGAGTCTGAGACAGGTATTGAATGCAAAGACTGTTTCTTTGCTGGATGGATTGAAGTGTACTACCCCTTCAGTGTTGACTCAGATTCATTTCAATCCTCCTCCAATGTTGGTGAATCAGTGGTGGTATATTATATGTATGTACTCAATTGTAAGTGCTATTGAAAGGCAAACATACTGAGGCGAGTAGAAAGTATTATGGCAAAGTTTGAAATTTCAAGGCAGTGCCGTTGTGTGGTCGGTATTTTCCAATGGCATGCAAACAATGGTGGGAGTGTATCACATGACCAATGCTTGAATGCAGCAATGAATAATCCATATTGGCATAAGTCGAAATCAACTTGTCATGTGGGAAGGTTTTGTTTGTGGCGAAGTTGGTGTAGCATATCAAGTTTGACCGGATCAAAGAACGTTATGCATTCCAATGACCACATCAAAGGGAAATAAGCCAGGAAAGGGGGGGAGCACCCCTCTACCCCCTTTTCGGGAAACACAGCCGTGAACAGCCCTGACTATAATTAGCCACGTTGCCTCTAGCGGAAGTGCTGTTTGGGCTCCTCTCCTCCCATATTCAAAGTAAGCACGAGCGCATTCGAAGCTTCAGAAAACAAGCAAACCTTTGAATTTTCAATGTCCATCCCACTACAAGGAAAAGAGGACGTAACTGTCCCTTTTCTCAAATCCAGTCACATAATTATGTGCATGTGTTTGCGTACACAAGCACATACTAACTTACACGCACATATATACATGTACCACACATGCACAGTCTTCCCCAGCCAGGAGAGCACAACATCCTAGCTGATCACAAGTGCCTTACCCTATGTCAACGACACCTTTGCAACATCTTCGGGTGTGTACTCAGTGCTGACGCCTATGCAAGGTAACCTACTGTTTCATATGCAGTTTTCATGTACTCAACTTACACACTGGGTGCAATCTGTATCATGTGCATGCTGGTACACATGACTCATTGGTGTAATCTGTTACACACTGGGTGCAATCTGTATCATGTGCATGCTGGTACACATGGTACTCATTGGTGTAATCTGGTACACACTGGGTGCAATCTGTATCGTGTGTGTGTACGTATGCTTGTACACATTGGGTGCAATCTGGTATCATGTGCATGCTGCAGAAGCAGCGGAAGCAATTTGGGTTTGGTAGGGCAAAATGGGGCATGTCCACTGCCGAAGGCAGTGTGTAGAGGCGCATAGCGCTGATCTGTCTTCTGCGGGAACTCACGCTCATTTTTCAGTTGCCTGGATGGCTCTGTGCTTTGCACTGCACTGCCACTGCTCTCTGGTTTCCGTGCGATCCGTGACTGTCTCACTTTCAACGTGGAAAGAAATGTACGCTGCGCTGGTGGCCTAATTATAAGGCAACGAGGCTTTTCTTCACTTCCTGGCTCCACCCCTTTCTAAATTGCATATGGTAGTTAGCACATACGTAACTGGTTCACAGCGCTGTTGTTCGCAGAGTTAGCCATCATATTCAACAATTGGCCGGTATGTGTAGACTTCTAGTTATGCTGCAATGCAACTGGACTCGTAAACAGACTTTCCCTCGAGCATAGTCCCCAGTACGTAGCTATGTATCCACGGAGGAGGACGCTGCCGCTTGGCCTGATGTTTGCCATGGTTTGTCAAAACATTGTTCCGCCACCCCTGTGCTGGTACACATTGGGTGGAAACTGTATCATGTGCATGCTGGTACACGTGGTACACATTGGGTGCAATCTGTATCATGTGCATGCTGGTACACACGGTACACATTGGGTGCAATCTGTACTGTGTGCATGCTGGTACACGTGGTACACATTGGGTGCAATGTGTATCGTGTGCTTGCTGGTACACATAGTACACATTGGGTGCAATCTGTATCATGTGCATGCTGGTACACACGGTACACATTGGGTGCAATCTGTACTGTGTGCATGCTGGTACACGTGGTACACATTGGGTGCAATGTGTATCGTGTGCTTGCTGGTACACATAGTACACATTGGGTGCAAACTGTATCGTGTGCATGCTGGTACACGTGGTACACATTGGGTGCAATCTGTATCATGTGCATGCTGGTACACACGGTACACATTGGGTGCAATCTGTACTGTGTGCATGCTGGTACACGTGGTACACATTGGGTGCAATGTGTATCGTGTGCTTGCTGGTACACATAGTACACATTGGGTGCAAACAGTATCGTGTGCATGCTGGTACACGTGGTACACATTGGGTGCAATGTGTATCGTGTGCTTGCTGGTACACATAGTACACATTGGGTGCAATCTGTACTGTGTGCATGCTGGTAAACGTCGTACACATTGGGTGCAATGTGTATCGTGTGCGTGCTGGTACACACGGTACACATTGGGTGCAATCTGTATCGTGGTACACATTGGTATCGTGTGCATGCTGGTACACGTGGTACACATTGGGTGCAATCTGTAGTGTGTGCATGCTGCTACGCACGGTACACATTGGGTGCAATCTGTATTGTGTGGCCCTAGGTTGTATGGCAGATTCACCTTTACGAAGGAAGGCTTGGGTCAATATTGACGCTTCAGTAGACTCTACCAGGTCTTACCTAGTTTCGTTCGCAGGCCTCCACGCAGGCTGGCCTTCCTGGCCCACAATGCGACAAGAGCGGAGGACTGGGAACAAGGTCAGTCGTACAATACAAATGGGCGAAAATGGCTGCCACAAATGAAGACAAACTTAAAGGTGGTGATCACATGGTGAGTCCATGAAAACACATTATACGTTTGCTCTTCGATCCTGCTGGTTTGCTTACCGTTCCGTCCAGACTGTCCGTGGTGAGTGTGTCGAGAGGCTGGCCCACGAGACCACTATGTTCTCCCCTCGTACCAGGAGTCAAAATCATGAATAGCACATCATGACGTCACAGTACAAAGGAATTTGTCACAATTTGACATACGTACGTATAATATGGTGTTAGAACAATTGGTTGTAACTGGCCAATCTGTTTGAGCACAGGGGTCTTCATTGCCAGAATCTCTCCCTCACTGCCAGTTTTCAGACTGCCCTCCACGTAATCCAGGCAGCTACTGAGCTGGATCGAGCTAGCCTCGTTCCCAGGCCCACGCGCAAAATGTGGAAGTGGGCCAGGCAACACTTGGCAAAATTCCCGTATGTGCTGACACTTGGCAAAATTCCCGTATGTGCTGAGCTCAGCAGTCTTTGATAAAACCGCTGTTCTAGCTCACCTCTGGTTGCTCCTTGGTAGGGACTTTCTACTTAGCCATCACCAACAGCTACCTTTCGCGTGATTTCGAATGCATCCAAGTTAGGAATGTAATTGCTTACGCAATTATGCTGACTGTGCACATACGGGAATTTTTGGCCAGTGTCACCAGGCCCACTTCCGCATTTCGCGTGTGGGCCTGGGAATTAGGCTAGGATAGAGCGTGCCTGTTGTAACCACAAAATGTGTGCCTATTTGGTACGTTGTTGAACCACCCTGCAACTTGCACCATGCTTCCGCACTTACATAGGGCCATACCCGTGAAACACTGGGTGTAGATGCTTGGGTCAGCCCTCGCCCACTCTGTGTTACTGACCTCTGCTGTCTGCTGTCGGAAATTCTGATCATAAACTATCCAAGAGGGATATATATCGGTACTTGTCAGAAATTCTGGTCGTTACGTAACTATCCAAGCGGGATATTTGTACTTCTGGCTTGCCTTTGTAATCAGCATCAGATATGCCATGAGGTCAGGCCCTCGCTGTGGTTGGTGAGAAAAACCACTGACTCATACATTGCACTGGACCCACGTGGCCGGGTCTGGCAAGACCTTTCTAGTCAGTGTCAGGTCCGACACCTGGACCAACAACATTGCCGTAAAGGACAGATACAAGAGCTTGCTTTTCTCCTTGGCAAACGGCATCTCCGTGAAATCCACATATTCACCAGACCTGATTTATCCACCAGTTTTTTGGTATGGCCAGCATGCCTAAGCCAAGGGATACCACTTTTGAGCTATGGCTACCCGCACCCTCTGCCTCACTCACCAAACTGACTTCTAGCTTCGCCAGGAGCTCACCCTGGATGTTACTCTCTGCGGGTGTCAGGCTTGCAACTGATGGCAGTTGACCACTATGAGGAATATTACCAAGCTGTACACCTGTGGTGACACCAATGTATCCTGATTACACCCTGTTCCCACGGTGCACCCATCACTAGTCACCTGACCAAGAGTAGCCGTCGCTTTTCGCAATGCGCCCACGCTAGTGCTGCTCCAGCTCTACACTTTTACTAGACGAATGCAGAACATTGTGGGGCGAGCCTGAGCGAGTACAGTTGTCGAATGTGCATGAAGCAGTTGCATGTGCATGTGTTCCTACATCGAGCAGATGCATGTGCATGACTGTCAGTGCATGTCATCAGAATGTGACGGAGAGCATAGCACGGACACAGATCACACCAGACACTAAAATACACCTGTGCACTTCACAGCAACTGCGAATCAGGTTAGCCGAAGTAGTCTGGTAGGTAGGTCCAGGAGAGCTCTCTGTCTTCGCTGTCGCCACCGGAGGGCGACTTTCTCATTCTCTGCTGATTCCAGATCCCTTGTTATGACTGGTCACAGTGAGTTAAGTGTTAGCTACCGAGCGCAGGCCAGTCAACTTCCCATCCTCTGGCTATAGCTGAAGCAGCAGTCTAACACACCGTGATGGTTTACTATAGCCTGCATGCATGCTAGCTATGTATGCTGCACACCATGATGTGCTCTGCGTGCAAGACATGAGATCGCTTGAAGCACTCTCCCCGTCTTCATGAAATGCTTTAGCCCCTCACCGCGCGCTATAGTCTCCATCCTTGTTGAGTAGGCATGAGATGAGTATCAGAGACAATTACAATCTTTTGCAGTGCACTGCGGAGGTAATGTAAGGATCTTTCATCTGACCATCTAGATACTACCCGCCAGGGATTGGAAATGCTTGCGTAATGCTGTACTCATGTACAGGGGCGGCGAAATCCTTTGAACTCCATTGTGGCTCGAGTGCTAACCAGCTGTGGTAATGAATGCTGGTATCAGCTTAACATGTGGAAGTCCCTGGTAATTTTTGAGTCAATCGTGTCGGTCATGCGCAGTAGTACTGCCCTTTTCAGCTAAATTGGAATGACAGATAATGTGGTAATTATAAACAGGAAGCAATAATTACAAAACTTGTGTTTAATGACACATGCGTGCCACTTGCTCGCTGACTCCTAACGTATAACGTTCTGTTTGAGCCAGGACACCATAAAGGTTACAGTGAGGACCAGAGATGAAGGATTGTGTGGCAGCATAAAGCTCAAGAGGGAAACGTTCGAGATATTGCACACAATCTATAATCAGCGGCGCCTTCTACTGCTAGTCGGATCGTAGATTGCTTTGACTGGACTGGAGTAGTCGCTAGGTGCTCTGCTGCAGGTCATGACCACATCCTACATGAGCACCCTGAGTTTCCTTTGGGTCCTGGAGTGTATCTTCGTGAATTACAACAGCTACAACAGACACGAGCATCTGTTACATCAATTTTCAGGACCCTGAAGAAGTTTGGCTTTACTAGGAAAGAAATACAATGTATAGCCACTGCAGAGAAGTGAGGTCATACGCAGTGAGTACGTTGCTGAAATTGTTGCCTTGATAGTTTTTATTGATGAAAATTAATGGAGTCAGTCAAAGTGAAACACCCTCCGGAAGTTTGGTTGTGCACTCTGAGGTCAAAGGGCGGTATTGTCCTCTTCCCCCATCTAAACAAACATGGGGCAGTTAAACTGAACTGAACATCATCACGGAAGTGGGATGTTCGTGGGGCGGGACTTGACTAGTAACGTGCGACCTTTGTACTCATAGATAATGCTTCAATTTACTTATCTTAGGGGTTAAATATCTGTCACATGACCGAAGTTGTTAATAATGAATTGGCGTTCCCAATCCCTAGGCGGGTAGTACGGGGCCACAGTTACCAAATTGCCAGACGCAATGCCACTTTAGTTGGTTGGTTGTTTCTCCCCTCACGCAAAAAAGTACTTGGAGTGGCAATTTGGTGCTTGTAGGGATTCTAGCCTTTTTATGCCGTCAAAATCGCTTACCTATCCCCCCCCCTAGGCCCTCTCGCTACCTCCATTTCAGCTCTGCGCATGGGCGCTGCATCCTCTTGGTGGACGTGGGCGCCCACAGCCCACTCGATGCCTGTACCTTCAAGCGATTCGACGTTCGACCCAGCCAAGTGTTTTCTGACGTGATATACGCTCAGTGATGAGAGATCTGCCCCACAACTGCGGAGCTTCTTGGTAGGAGGACGCGCTTCTTCCACGACCTCGGATCGTCAACGCGCTCGTCAACCTTCATTGTACGTGTCCATGACTCGTGCACTTCCGTATATCTTATTACTTGGACCGTATACCTCCGTATACTACGTACACCTCCGTATACTACGTACACGTCATTATGACGTCATGGTTGGTTGTTGGTTCACAGGTCAAGGCAAAAAAAGGGGGATTGCGTCGGCAAAAAGTGAACGGTGGCCCCGTGGCGGGTAGTATATCTATGGTCTGACTGTCGTCCAGCCATATGGCCAAATTGTCCACCCAGAATCATGACAAAAACCATGGATTATATATATAGCCTTTTGTCGAGTGCGATTTTTGGCAAAAATGTGAAAGTCCACTTTTAGAATATCAGTTGAAGGTTCTTCTCATGCTGATTACAATGGTGCAAATTCCAGCTTTGTATCTCATTCCTAGCCCAAGATACCTAGCATAGTACTTAGCTCAAACTAATGGCACAAATATCAGCTTCATATCTCATTCACATACCTAGTGCAATGATACCTTCCATGTGCTACTAGTCACAATAGCTACCAATTTTGGTTCAGGTCCATCAGTCACCCTAACTGGTCAAGACTGCAGTGCTCTATAATGCTTGAGTGTAATCCTCGGACCTAACAGCCAGTCATGACTGCAGTGCTCTATAATGCAGGAGTAGGTTGCAGAAACATGTCTTGCAGGGTGATACTCCCATGTTCTATCTTGCTCTACTCCCACAGGTTGGACCGTGCAGCCAAGAGCCTGCTGCACACGGCACAGTACAACCGCCTGCACCCCTCGCCCCACCCCTCCCAGACCAGATGATGAGCAACGACAGGAAGACACGGGTCAGTACAGCACTCCGCTATCACAGAGTGTATGTACAGCACTCCACATTCACAGTGCTTGTATGCCCACCAAACATACAGGTTGGGCTAGAACCTAGGACCTCCAGGTCCACAGTCCGATGCTTTAACCTCTTGGCCGCCGTGCAACCCTGTCGTATGTTCAAATAGTTTGTGTTGTTGTGGCAACAGCAACACTACTTGTACTGTGGTTTTCATGAACCTTGCACTCAGTGAAACGGCAAATGGTAGACGGTGGTGCGTCATAATTGAGTAAAGAATCTTGACGGTTACTGATTTGCATGGAAATACTAAGGAGTCTGGCTTCGCCAGACCAGCAATCAGTAACGCTCAAGCTTAAACTTGCATGGTGGGTGAACATGTGTCATGTCTTATGAAAGTTGGAGATCAAAAGCGTACGATCCGGACCTTAGGTGGAGGATGATATATCAAAGGAAGGCGTTGGACTACAGCGCAAGGCTAGTGAGTAATAACTTGGGAGTGTCGGTATCTACTGTTAGAAGAATTGAACGGCACTTTGATTCTGAGGGAAACGTGGAGAAGCGATGCTACCCTGAGCGCTGCAGCGGTACTGCGCTGAGCCAGCACGAGAAGTTTCTAGTCCTGGCACTTGTGATTGATCGCCCGGGAATTTACCTTCACGAAATCTGTCGAGAATTACTGCGAACAACGGGAACAGATACGAGTGTGGCGACCATTTTTAGACTTCTGCAAAAGTGTGGATTTACTCGTACGAAAATCCAGGCGGTGGCGTTGCAGCAAAGCGAAACACTTCACTAGAAGTACAGGACTGAGATGAACTGTATGAGGCTGGCATGCTTATTTTTGTCGATGAGACCGGAGCTGATCGGAGAGACTCGCTCAGAAAGTTTGGGTACAGTCTCCGGGGTAAGTGCACTCGAGCTCAAAAGCTTGTAGCGAGAGGAAGACACGTTTCTGCTATTTGTGCCATCTTACTAAAGGGAGTGTTGGAGTGCCAATTTGAAAGTGGATCTGTCAGTGGTGAAGCTTTCTACAACTTTATTGAACTGAATCTTCTACCGCATTTGATGCCATTCAATGGTATCAATGAGAACAGTGTTGTCATAATGGACAATGCAAGCATCCACCGTATTGAAGGTGTTCATGAACGTATTGAGAGTGTTGGTGCGTTTCTTATATTCTTACCTCTGTATTCACCCGACCTGGACCCAAGCGTTTTCGAGCATCAAGTCTTATCTTAAAGCTAATGTACAAGTTAGTGATGACATTGAAAGTGTAATTTTAGCTGCATTCACTATAGCATAATTATCTGCTGACGATATTGTAGAGGTTGGTTAAAGGATGCAGGGTATTACTGAGGGCCATGTGGTTGACTGGTGGTTATTTTTCAGCGTAGCAACTCTTTCTTGTACAACTTCTGTAAGTATTTCTTTTCTGGTGAATATTCTTGGGGTAGCCATTGCCATGGCAACAGGTTATTATAAACGACATGGATATTGGTCCGGCAGGAAGTACATACTATAGGTATAGGTACCGGAAATGCACGCTCATCTAGAACCGGCCCTGGCCCTAATATACCCTTACCCATTGCCCTACTTCCTGCCGGACCAATTTTTGTATTATAAAATAGGAGCTGACAAGCACAATGCACTTATGTAGCCTTGTTCCCAGGCTCTCCCATGTGAAAAGCTGGGCGATGGACTGGGAACGAGGGTACTAAAGTATAGTGTTTTCATTAGTTACAACTTGTTCACACAGCCCACATTATATCCCTCCATGCATCCTCGGAGGTAATTGGTTATTGTTTTCCTGCTACGTACGTATGACACCAATGTGCAAGACCATCCAGCATATTATTGCTATACTGCAATAGTAACCCAATATACCTAGGCAACACCACTAGAAAAGAGATATAAGAGCTCATTCCTATGTGTTGCCTACGTAATGGGATATATGTAAGATCAAAGGCAGCACAACCCATTGATATAAGAAAACACTTGGCCAATAGGCTTGTGTGCATGTATATCATGTAGTTTAACATACTAACCACAATGTGATAATTATATTACAGAATTATTGATAATATGGCAGTCGCATGAATTTCAGTCATTTCATTGGACAATTCAAAATCCTTCCTTCACACACACAACAGGTGGTCTGCAAACGTGCATTCCAGGTGGCAATCAAGAAATCCAATGATATCAATGTTGATGAATTTGTACACAGTAAGTGACAACAGCTAGGTGGAAAATGGTCTATCCCACTGATATTGTAATTGTGCATTACCAAGCGCAGCTCGTTTAGCACTCACTATTATTAGCCGCTGGTTCAACTCTTGTGTGTACTGCCTTGACATAACTACTTGCTCACAAACACATACGCAAACACATGCACGCAAACCCACTCACACACACACTCACACACATGCGTACACAATGGCTACAGCGTGAAGAACTGTGATCCGTTCTTGGTCCTATAAGATGGACATCTGAGCAGCCAATCGGAAAAGTTTGTTGATGCCGTTCTGAAAACACACCGCTTTGATCAAGCCCTCTACTTCATCATCGAGTCCCACCATTCACTATCGATGATTATGGTAACACTCCTGACCAAGAACGATGGTGTGCAATTATGTATTGTGTGTGTGTGTGTGTGTGTGTGTGATTGTGTGATTGTGTGTGCATGTGTGTGTGTGTATGCATGATTGTGGTTTGCGTGTATGCAATGCACTATGCATGTGTGTGTGTGTATGTGTGTGTGATTGTTTGGTGTGTGTGCAAAACTGTGTGTGCCATTGCCAACGTTTGCAGTACTTACAATAGGGAACCCCCCCCCCCCCCCACGTCCAAAATGCAGCCCTTTGTGAGTGTGTGTGTGTCTGTGTGTCACTTTCCGTGATTGTGGAGATGCTCATGTCCGTGCAAATACAACTCTGCCATGGATGTGTGTGTGTGTGTGGAGGTACACATGTACACCCTCCTTGATATCTCAGCTCACGCACACATACAACAATTAATTGTACTCAGACACCTCCTCCCCTTCTCTTTTCCCCCTCTTCCACACACCCATACACCTCACTTTCTTTGCACACATCCTTCAGTGTCACACGTACTGATTGGAGTCTGTTGTGGTGGAGCTCGGATGTGTCCCCTATGCTGAGTTCACCAGCGTATGCCTTCTGCTGCAGCAATGAGAGTGAGGTGATAATACAGCATTTATGTGACCTGCTGAGCGAAAACCCAGCACATCCCGCATTTTGAAAAAATTGAGTTAACACCAATCATAACAGCTACTTCGAAACGCACGCAAAACTGCTTTCCGTGTAAATGCCAAAATGAACATACAAAATGAAACAACCATGATTGTATTTTTACAATACTTAAAGTCCCTAGATGTCTTCTTCATGGAACTTACTTGAATCAAAGTTGTTCAGTGTCGCAAGAACCTCTGTAATGAGGTCAATCACATTAAAACTTCACATGACCGCTTTGGGGAGGTTTTCTAATAAGGCCAAATATTTTTGGCCCCCAGGTGACCGCATTAGACAGGTTCCACTGTAGATCCAGGCTTTATACTCTGATGTCTTGTAGTCCATGGGTCTGCTGACACGTTAACAATTGCTGTAATAACCGCGTTTTCGCCAAAATGTTGCTTTGTGACTATATCTAACACAAAATCAATAATTGCGGGATGTGCCGGGTGGTCCCTCAGTGGGTCACATATTTACAGTGGAACCTGTAGAGGTCCACTTTTCCGATCTATGGGTTCTCATCTCCCTCCCTCACCCTCTCCCTCCCTCACCCCCCTCAACCTCTCCCTCCCTCACCCCCTCGATCCCTCCCTCATGATGTCATTAAACCAAGCATAATGGCAGTTGGAATCAACATGTGGTGGTTTTGAACACAGTTGTTTGGTAACTGCCAAAACCCACCAGATTCAATCTTATGGAAGCCATTTCAGGGGGGGGGGGGGGGGGGGGGGGGGGGGGGGGGGGGGGAATACCCCCAAGAACCGGCGTGCTTCACATGCCATCTGCTTTACACGCTTCAGCTTAGTATCCCATAAAAGTTTCTAACCTGCAGCAAAAAATCCTGTTTGAAACCCTGTCCTTTCATCATCAAAAGAAGGCTGCATAGAGATTTTCATCATCCACTGTACGTACATGTAGTTAGCTTGATATCACAGGCTTGTTACAGGCGAGCATTTTATCGTGGGTTATCATGAAGCATGGATTGTTCTAACATTATAACTATTAAAATTAATAAGAGCGGGGAATTCCTCCGGAAGGGTACATGTAGGGCATAGCACTTTGCCCCCCTCACAATTTGCTCATTCCAGTTTATAGTAAGACTTAGTGCGTTTGTGTACCCTACATGTACATCCAACGCTGTGCTGTTGTTAGCAGTACTGCTGTTGAAGAGGAATACTGTCCAGAAGTTACCTTTCCTATTGAGCTCACCCTAGTGGCTACCATGAAGCCTGCTTCATTGCTTGCTTTGCTCGCTCAGCTACTTCCCCTTCGTTCGCCTAGGTTAGCAGTCTGGCGCCGGGTGCAGCTGTTCCCCTATTGCTGGGGGATGCGATTGTGTCCGTCGCAGCTTCTGCTCTTGTCAGCCTTAGATGGTGCTCCCCGACCACGTCCGTCTCAGCTGGTGCTCCATGATCGCGTCTGCCTCAGTCTGCTGCTTACCAATCGCATCTGCTTTACCTGCTGCTGGCCCGGTCAGATCACTTCCGCTTCACCTGCTGCTCCCAGATTGTGCAGCCTCAGCTGTTCTGGAAGGTTCCAGCCCTTGCAATTGCCCATTGTTTCTCATGCAATCTTCGCAGAGTTTGAGGTTCAACAGTAGTGGTAAAGTACAATGGTCGTGCGTCGCTGTTGTCAGTCCCGACCAGCCCACTTCCATCACGCACAGATACACACACATGCATTAAAACCTTAATGTAATGATAGTAAAGTATTTTACATAAGCAGGATTATTATTTTCTTGACATTGTAGGTACAGTCTACTCAGCCACGATGCTGGTGCGGTGGAATCGAGATCCTGGTTAGGAGGAGACTGCCTCTTCTCCATTCAAGTGGAACAGAGGAATGTGGATAATTCAGTTGCTAAGTAATCTTTGATTCTGTAACTAGTGCACTGTATAACTTTGAATTGCATCAGAATCCTGAGAATGGGTGAGGCAACTAAGTCCTATTGGGGTACCATAGCTATGCTCCACAATAGTCCTGCAGGGCGATGTGTTAGGGTATTAGGGCCAAGGTCAGTGCTGAATGGGCGTACTTGTACTTCCTGCCGGACCAGGAGCGCATAATGAGGTACTTCATTATGCGCTCCTGGCCGGACCAATATCCACATCGCAAAGAAAATAGCAGGCTCCAGGTATTAGACCAAAAGTATTATGGAAGTGGGCGGGTCTGTACGCACTATGGTCGGGGTCAAATGGGTGTGGTTTAATATCACATGACGTCACTCACTGGCACGGCTAGATCCTCCATCATGGATTCGCTACAGCTACATCAGCGCTCTAGTGTGTCATCACGATCGCCATTCAGGACGGTGGATCGCCGTGTGCTTGACTCCACGAGTCTACCCAGTTCATCGGCTACAGACGATGATTTAGAAGAGGCCAGGCAGAGGTTGCTGGTCCATCAAGAGGAGAATGGTCGTCCTGAGTACACAGCACCACTTCCACAGCGTCAGCCATGCGACAATCAGACTCGGTAAGGCTCCGTGAGTACGCTCCAGTCGACTACCCAGGCCAAGAGGGCTCCCACCAACAAGAGGTTTCGCCTTCCTTCTTTTATTTAATATTCTCGTGTTTGACTGGGGACTAGTGATCTTCCTCCATCATTTGCTCAGTCGTAAGTAGTAGCAGCATTCAAATCTTGTTTAGTGTCACCCCAGGCACCAGGTTATGCCTCCCCACTCTATATTTTCGTGTGCAAGTTGGTTTCTCATCCCCGCCCACAAACCATTTGTTCATGGTTGCCGAGCGCCTTAGCGCGAGGCAACTAATCATGCAGCGTAGTCACATCGCGTCTGTATGTATATATATATATATATATATATATATCCGTCACACTTTAATTGCGAGGGGCAGGGGACGGTTGCATCGCTGCGGCTTCTGTGGTCCCTATAGCCACGTGCTCGTGCACGTACTGCGCGTGCGAAATGCAGAGTTGAGAAAGAAGTGATCTATACAGGGAAAAGGGACACTGTCTCAGAAGAGAGTAAGGCAAAGGAGAGAGAGTCTGACAGATTGACGAAGAAGCGATGTATACAAGGAGAGTTTAGCGGAGACAAGTAAGACAAACGTTTTGTCTAGGCCATGGTACGTACATATAGAGTGTTGACAGTGTCGAAGGGTGTACCGCTAACGTCTTCGTATTCTTCCTGGCAACGCTTAGCCATCTTCAACCTCAATCAGCAACTTTGCACAACTTCGAACAACTAAACTTCGCACGCTGAACTGACTTTCACACCTTCGTTTTTCTTCCACAGGAAACCACGCCTACTATTACAGATTGTGAGCGTGCGCGAGGCACAGACACTGCACATGCGTATTCCTAGTAGTCTTAGAACCGTGCAGACCCTTCGCATGTGGGGCTATATACTCTGTAGGAAGAGTGGGACGTGGCCAGACCCTTCCTACTCATGCATGCAGAGGGTTTGATTCTGAGACTACGTGTACCTTCATCGGCTGATCTTGTATTGTGTAGTGTGATGGTCTCAGTCCCAGACCAGGAACAGATTGCTTCCAGTATCGCCTTCGTGGACGGAGGATCTGAAAGAATCTATGCCAGAGTGTAATCATTAATGACTTGTTTTACCGGTAATATGGAAGCGCTGTCAGAAATATAGCTGCAGTCAGTTTTCTTGTAAGAGTAATGGCATCAAGCAAAACGGGAATTCCCACTAGTAGCTACTGGTCTTGGTCCCAGACCCAGTGCAGATCACGTGCGGTAGTGATGCACAGATAATCGGATTAGTTATCCGTATCGGGCTGATAATCACCTTCCTGGGGAGTATCGGTGTCGGTAAATTCTACTGATAACTCGGCCGACAAATGGAGCGTGCATATTGCATAACCACAAGCTAGCATTGTCAGTGCAGTGATTGTTGCGAAGTATATGAAATTCTAAGATGTGACATGTATGTATGTACATGTGCCCTATTCATGCAAATTGATTGGAACTTGGGATGCATTCATTAATTTTCTGCTTTTGTTCCTTTGTTAGACCCCACTTTCCGAAAGTCTCCACACTGTGAGTGTTAACGATAGCGTATCCGGTGGCTACTTTGATCTGGACATTCAACAGAACTATTTTGTGAGTTCCCTGTGTGATTTAATGGTCGATTATGTGCTTGTGTATAAGGGGAGATGCTGAAGGTTACATCTAATCTAGGGGGTAGAAATTCAATTCCTGGGATTTCCACTAATCCAATTAAGTGGTAGCTCTGGACACTAATTATTTGGAAGATTCCAATACCAGGAAATGTTCTTATCCAAACAACGTGAGTTCCAAGTACACATTTACAGTCAGTCTGATTGGTCCAAATGCACTGTGTGGCAGTGGCATGGCAGGGCAGTCAGTGATGCCTATTTCCTGGAATACAGCAGTCCTTGGTCACAAACGAGTTCCCTCGGAGTTCCCTCGGAGTTCCCTCGAAATTCAGCGTGGCGTCGTGGTTGATGATGCCCATTTCTTGGAATTACTATAGCCACGCCGCCGAAATGCAGCCGCCGAAATGCAGCGTGTGGCACTGCAGTGAGTGTCCATTTCCTGGAATAGTGTAGTCGCAACAGTCACAAATGCCGAATGCCAGCTTGTGGCAGTGGCAGTTGATGTCCATGTTCCTGGAATAACAGTCACAAATGCAGCCCATTGCAATGATGGCATGGAAGTAGATGCCCAGTTCCTGGAATAGTGCAGCTACAAACACTCGAAATGCAGTACGTGGGATGGCATTTCGACGCCCATTTCCTGGAATAACAAACAATTTCTCTCCTAATCACATACTTATATAGTTGCCATACATTTACTCCCATAGAAAAGCGTGCAATTTTTTCCCAAATTGCACGGTTATTGTAGCCCGAGGGCTGTCAGAAATTGCACGGTTACGAAGCGGCCGCAGCGCGCGCCGCGCGCTAGCCAATCAGGTGAAGCTCCGCCCTAGCAACGAGCGTTCGCGTCATGGCTACGCATTAGCAACAGTTGAAAATGGCTGTACTGTGTGAGCGCTCGCGTTGATTAAGCTTTCTGTACCTGAGCTGAAGAAACGCTGTGAGAACCGAACGATGGCGTGGCGAAAGTGTTGTCACAGAAACGGTGGCACTAATAGCGCTGCTGCCGTACTGTTCGTGGCAGTTATGCGCACACAGGCTCTGTGCTGCTGTTTTGGGACCCTGGGGGTGTCAGTTGCAACACCGCGCTTCCGCTTCACTACACAACTGAAGAACAGGTCAGTACTCTGAGCGAATAAGATAAGCGGTACTAGTAGCGTGTAGTTCGCTCGCGCTTCGAGCGCTTTTGTGGTTGGGGCGTGGCTTTAATCGCTCAAGCCGCTTGCTTTCGACCATGCCGGCATGCCATGCCTGGAAGTACATGATTAGTATTTAATCACATGTATTCTCGTGCCATTTGGGGATAATTGCACTCACAACAGTCATAAATTGCACTCGCTATCACTCGTGCAATTACTTTGCCTGTTGCTCGTGCAATTATTTCCCAAATTGCACTCGAAACCCATGTGATTACCTATACAAATGCAGCGCGACAATTTCTATCTATTACAACGGTCCATCCAATCTAGCGATACGAATTCATTTCCTGGAATTTCTATGATTCCAATCCTACGGTAATGGATTTTGAAATTATTTGTTTTTATACCGTTTTATTAGCATAAATACGGTAAGGCACAGGCTGACACCACTGCACGTGTGTTTATGTACAGATCATAATTTTGAGTGCGTAAAGTCTTGGAGCGGCACCGTTAGAGAGATGACTCTCTAACGGTGCAAGACTTCATGGCATTTTTGATTGTGCCAAATGTTTCATTTAACGGGTAGCACTACTACAGGCATGTGTATCATTGTGATTGAGGGAGCTCCAGACTTGTAATATAGGATGGCATTACATGTAGTTGAAGGTTAGTACTTGTAGAAAAATATTTCGTTGCCATGGTTACTTCTGGAAACAAAACAGTTTGAAATTCAAAGTTATGCAATTTCGAGAAAATGGTCGAATCCGGTTTCATATCGACCAGTAAATCCACGATGTGTGCGATATATCTAATTATGTGAAGGTAACTGCCTAATGCGTTAGTGTGAGGCTATCTCATTGTGTATAATTATGTGTGTATGTGCATGTGTACGTACATGCGTGTTGAGTCATGCTAAGTAGGAACGTGATCAGTGGTTTCTGCCCTGCCACTCTAATGTTAGTTGCCACAAGATGTTGTGAGAATCAAGTGATTCTTGGTACAGTGGACTAGTACTAGCCTTTAACTATAGTGCCAACCCTTTCCAGAAGTCTGGTGCTCTCACATGCCTTTGTAGTTGTCTCGTGCCCAGACGTCCACGCCCACCGGCGGAGAATGTCTGGTGGTTTCAGTTACTTTTCTTGTCACAGAGGCGTGTCCAGCGTAGGTTCAATTGAAGCCTGATTGCGCTAAGAATGCAATTATCCGAGAAATTTGAGGATAAACGCTCCTTTCTGTACTATTCAACAGCGGCTACCCTACCTTCGAGTAGTCAGCGACGTCCCCTAACCCCCGAAACATCGGCTGCTAACAGAAGGACGGTGGACTTCTTCGTTATTCCGGTATTGCCGTAAACCGTTGTTCTTTGGAGTGGAGGTGGCTGAAAGGTTCTTAGAAGCTACGAAGGGGTGTCATCAACCAACAGCGAAGTAAGTCCTTGTTACGAGTTGTTTATTTAACTGAGCTGTTTTTGCCTCCTCGATCGATCGATCGGTCACGTAACCCACAATAATTAGTAGTATATTATGTGCACACTCTTCGATTTCATTGGCCATCTCAAATTCCAGATTGCAAACGTGTTAGTGACAAGATATCACACTCAAAACACCAGACCTTCTCCGTGGGGGCGCGCGTGAAGGGCTGGGCATGAGACTACCTTTGTAGCATTGCCATTTCCAAGAAAGGCCGTGTCATCAAAATGTGATGAATTTCCATCCAATTTACTGATGATGCTGTCCTAGGGCTTCATTTCCATGCCATTGCTACTAAACTCTGTAAACAAACACAAGATTACACTTACTTTTGCTGAAACACATTAAGGTCCCTTTCTCAGACTGATGCAGTCATACTTATTTGATATTAATTTTGTTGTCTTCCGTAGCTAATCGCAACTGCACGGTGTGTGTTCTACCTCGTTCTGGGCTGGGTCACAAGGATTATCGTTGGGGTGAGTTCAAGATCTATTGCTTTGGCACTTGTATGGATATCATCGAAAATTGTTCGGGGGGGGGGGGGGGGGGGGGGGGGGGGTGGTAGCCTCATTTCCAGGCTCTCATTCTCAAATGGGAGAAGAGAGCCTGGTAGCGTTGGGGGGGTTGAACCGTGGACTTCCGCTGCCAGGATTCTGGCGGTACCAATCAGATTGCAGAACAAATCACGTGAACATGTGACTATATTGTAGGCATGTTTACATTCCCTGCCGTGCTGAATTGTAGACTCAGAAATGAGTGTGAAGGATAAAGGTTGGTAGCAGGCAGATGAAAGTTGTGTGAGAGGGCCACTGCTCTGAGCTCACTGTCTGTTTGCAGGACCAGCTCTCTCATCGTATATCGCTGCTTACGGGCTCAGGGGCCAGCAAAGTCTCAATAGGGGTTGGAGGGGGGTGGCATCAGAGACTCAATTTGGGGGGGACTCTCTCCTCCCCACCAAAACGAACCTTGGGGTCATATTTCAGATGGCCAACCTGATGCTTGTGCCACTGCCTTGCCTTGTTGCCAAGCACTTTAGATGTCACAGTGTGGGGTGGAACTCCTGTCACACTCCTAGTAAGGGGGGAAATTGTGTCATGTAAACCTTTGAAGTGGACTTGTGGAATTTACATGAAGCCTGAAGTGTAATTACAGCACACTTTGACTAGGTAAGGGAGTAGCCTCTTTCCCAGGCCCTGCCCTGCTTTTCGTCGCCGGAAACGGGGGAGGGGAGAGCCTGATAACATTTGCGTGAAAACCTGTTGACTTCCGGCGCCTGGATCTTGTGGAACCAATCAGATTGCAGAACAAAACCATGTGAACACGTAAATATTTTGTAGGCGTTTACCTTCGATCACTGCCGTGCTAATGCGTGAATTGTATGCTCAGAACTGAACGCTTCGGGGCAAGGCAGTTGACACGGTGTGCGAGAGGGCACTGGTCTAATCTCGCTGTTCACTGCGGTTTGTTTGCTGGACCAACTCATTCATTGTTTGTCGTCGCTTACAGGGTCAACTGTTCACAAAGTGAGCTGTCCTGGTTAGCTTTAGAAGTGTCTCGGACTTCTGTGAAGTTGGGGATACCTTGAAAACAAAGAGCAATATTTTCAATAGTGCATGACTGATTTGTAACTCACACGACATTTACCACAAAAGTAGGAGTGTCCTTCGTTTATCACATGGATGATGACGCGCCGGAAGTCAACAGCTTTTTTTGCAAATGTTACCAGGCCCTCTCCTCCCCCGGGTTTGAGGAGAGAGCCTGGGACCGAGGCTAAGAGCAGGCCTGGTATCTTTCCTCACGTGAGCATTATGTAATCAATAAAATTATTGGTAAACATTTTCAGAATGAAAAGCACCTTTTCGTTGTAGTATTCAACCAAGTACCCGTTTAACGCTTGGTGGGTATGACAGTCGCCCCCCACTACATGTAACTAGATATGCGTGGTAAGTTACCTGGTACCTTAGCTGTTCTGAGCCCCAGCTAGTGTGCCCACGTTCAATCAAACCGTTTCTACCATCCTATCTATCCTGACATCACCCATGTGAGCAAAAGTTACCAGGCCCTTTCCCACGTTTCCATACTGCAAGCCACGAAAAACTGGGCAAGGCTGGGAACGAGGCTAGTAAGGGAGCTCCTCTTTGGTCATGCATGTACCTAGAACCCAATAGTGTATGCATGCTACTGTTTGATGGTGTGGTGATCATGAACGGAAGTTGTGCACATTGAGAATTTACATGCATTGTAAATACCACATGCAATAAAAATAAGCTTGCATATCGATCACATTCAGGCACTCATAGCCGTAAGCACTCTAAATATGCGCCACTCTAATTCTGCGTCAAAGTTGATGATTCCGAAACGATGATTTCTAATTTTGCGTCAAAATTTACCTCGTCCCATTCTGTTGTTGCGTTGCTCTGCAAAGTGTTCAGTGGCTGGCTTGCGTTGAGTGCAAAGTGCAAGCTGAAGCTGTATAAAGGTGGTGATGTCATCTGGCACGGTGGATCCTTCGAGTGATCGCTGTCGGTAAAATCAATGGGCTCTACTACCTTTCAAGGTTTCCGCGATCCCGGCCCGCTTGGAGTGTCTCCGCACTCGAAGTCCACGAATCGGCGGAGGTCCTTCTGTACGTGTAAAGAACGCTGTACATACATGAAATCTTAGCTGCCATAGCGCTCACACACACGATCTTGTAACAATTATTATGTGTGACATGAATTTTTTTTCTGGCATTATTTTCTAATCTTGCGTCATGTGGAAAAATAATGATTTTTCGGTGACGCAAACTTAGAGCACTTACGGTAACACTATTGGTACAGTGAAATCGTACTGTCAATCCATAAAGTAACGTTCTTTTGTCTCCTTCCTTGCAGTGCTCAACTCTTCTATCAGTACTTTACGTCCCTGTGAAAGCATATTATGTAAGTTCATTGTAGAGTATGTCTGCCTAGCCTCGTTCCCAGGCCCCATCCAAAAATCGGAAAGGGGCCTGGTAGCACTTCCATATAATTTCTGTCGATTATGCCTCACAAATTCAAAAGGAGCCAATCAGATTTCAGAAGGAAACCACCCACAAACATGATCCCTTCACATGAGATAAAGAGTTGACTAGTATTATACAGCACAAAACGAACCATGCAGACTGTTATAGAGCTTACTTTGCCACTCCAGACTGCGGCGTCCTTGTCTCTTTCCTTTATGAAGAAGTGCTGTTGCGTTTGCAGGAGATGGCTAGACGAACGAAATTGGAGAGCGCTGTTTACGCTTACGGGTCATCGCGACAAACATCCCGACCGTCTATCAGCACTAGCTGGAGTCCCAATCAACCGATATACTGTTCTCTCGGGCTCCACGTTAGTCTTTGTGACGGTGATAGTCAGCTGATCTGATGTTTGAAATGTGGCGTGTCCTACCGTAGCACGCGTTTGATGACGTGTACAGCAGCAACAGATTTAACATGGAAGTGCTACCAGGCCCCTTTTTGATTTCTCGTATGGGGCCTGGGAATGAGGCTAATGTCAGCCATTGTGTGATGTACATGCTTGTATAATGGGAAACCTTCACAACTATCAAATGTGCTGACAGGGCATTATAATCATGACAAAGAGCCGCACAAAATGCATCCGGTGGAATGTGCATGTTGCCCCTGCAAAAGCATACATGTAGTAGCTGCATGCATACCAGTGCAGAAGAACTAGTTATTTGGAGTGCTGCGTCCACAAGAGTACACCCGATGTCTGTCCCAACTCCCTGAAAGTGCAAGGGTTGACTGACACACACGGTCAATGCAGGGCTCAATATAATTTTTCAGGTTCACCTTCTATTATACAAAACAGACTGTAAACCAAAATGTTTGGGCCGGCCTGCCATAACAGTATCAAATGCCCCCCAAATTGCTTTATAATATTTTTTTTTTTGAGGGACAACGTACTGCACTCCTGGTAGCCAGTTACAATTACAACTCACTGGTAGCATACTACAGCTTGTTCCAATTAATGCACATGTCACGTGAGGACCATGCTCAGTCCATATTGAATCAGCAATGGCAGCAAAGGGAAGATAAGAATTTATCACACAGATTTTTCCAAGGCATGGAGCGAAAGTACGTCCAACCGTTGGCATCTAACGCGCATGCACAGATTAATCGAACTACATGTACTACCAGCTGGGGCTAATACTGCTGAAAAATAAATAACGCTGCCCTCCAGTAAACGCCGTACTCGAATAGACGCAGCACCAAAATGAGATGCGAACAGGTCGTCTAATCACGGAGTGGGTAACAGCTGGAACAATGTCATACATATATGGCCGCCGGTTGTACATGTATGCATGCTTCAAATTAACCCTTTATACGCGAAAAATTGAATTGGGCGTTTCCGCGAATGACGAGATAATTCGTAATAATCGTCTCAATTTATCGCACGTGGTACCGCGCTTCAAACTGCGTCCCTTTCTCAGTGTTCGGTATAGCCTAGAGCGATCTAACCTTGGAAACGGAGAGTAGGCGTCCTGGAAGAGTCACTAAGGAGGCTGCTTCGTGAATGTGAGCTAAACGCTGACTGGAACTACGACGGAAATGCCAGAAACGGTGAGCGGGTGCATGAATATTGAATAGTTCGTACTGTATACTAGTGACACAGCGCAGAATGAACGCTGTTGGTTCGATGGTTGTTTTACGGTGACTGTAGTAAGATATTTTGGCGTAGAGATACGCTTGCAAGCAAATTTAGTCAAGTTACTTGAAGCAGAAAGATAGCCTATAATTATAATCAAACTTGATCACGTGTTGACCCGAGTGACCTTTGTGTTCCAGGTTTATCATTAGAGCTGGGCAGTGGTGAACAAAGTGGATTCATAGTAAGGTGATGTGTCGATAGTAGTGAGTACTGTTGTAGACATATACAAGACCAATGAATCGATGCAGTTAGTCAGTAGCAGATGTGACGTAGTATGTGTGATACAGGCGAAAACAGTCGTCCTCTCGGCCATTGTGGCACAGAAACCGATCGCAGTCTTTGCAGTGCCATACAGTCTCATGCCTTTGATGTTTATAAGTATGGCAGTAGTGACAGCGATGAACTTTCTCTGCACCCCTCATAGGAAAGTGAGCAGCACAGAATCGCTTTGCTGGATGCAGTGTGGCACGACCAGAACGCTTGCGACTGCAGTACTGTCCGATCAAACCCTTGGCCAGCTCTGTGCGAAAGGTCTTGACGTCTTTGATGTTGAGGTCAGTGTAGTGCTTGGCCAGTATGTAGCTGTTTATGACAGCAACATCAAAAAGAAACCAAAATATGTACTTGTAGTACTTCCTGCACTTGAGGCGAACGTGGTAATAGCCTCTCAGTTGATCGTTGTGGTCGACACCTCCCATGTACTTATTGTACAGAGAAATGGATTGTGGACACTTCACTGGTGTTCGAGTACCATCCTTTTTCTTTCTCAGTACCTGCACATCTACGGTAGCATCTCCATTGGTAGCTGCCACTGACACGGCTTTGCTGTCTTGCCACACACTTACTGTCAAATTGTTGTACTGGCGAGTTTGACTGTCTCCCCTTTCCTTCATGCCTTTCTTTACAACAGGTTTCAGGTCTTTTGGGAAGCCCTTCCTGTTGCTCCGAATTGTCCCACATGCATATAAACCAGACTTGAGGAGATCCAGCAACAAACCAACACCGGTAAAGAAATTGTCGAAGTAGACATGTCTGAATGTGTTCACGTAATGCTGTGTGAGTGTTTTCACAACATTCGCCCCTAGGTTTTCTCTACCGCGTTTGCCTTTTTCCCTGTGTAGACATCAAACTCTGAAATATATCCATTGAGTGAATCTGCTAATGCCCACACTTTTATGCCTCGCCTGACAGGCTTTAGTGGCATATACTGTTTCAAGCTAGATCTCCCTTTGAAAGGTATCATGGCCTCGTCTACAGCAACGTTCATTTGAGGAGTGTAAGTGGAGCGAAACCTTTCAGAAAGCTTTTCAATTATTGGCTTCGTTTTTCCCAGCTTATCGTATTCTGGACTACCAGGAGGAGCAAGAGAGCTGTTATCAGCAAAGTGTAGGTATCGGTGGAGTTCGAAAAAGCGGTCTCTCGTAATCCTGGAAGCAACCGGTGTGTAGTGGTATATCTCGTCCTTTCTCCAGTAGTCATAGATTGAAGGCAGATGTACGATCCCCATTAGTATCATGAAGCCCATGTATGCTTGAAGTTCTTCCACTGTAACCTGTGTCCACTTCGCAAATGCCTCTACTCCCATACATTCAAAGGCATACTGGTTGGTTTGCTCCACAATATACTGTAGGAGATGAGATGTAAAGAACAGACAGAAGATTTCCGTTGGAGATGGAGGAAGTGCCACATTTGGTCCTGGTGTTTCAGCGAACGGCTTGGTGGTCACTGGCTTTAGTGTGGATGACCATGGGATATCATCAACACTGCAAACAAAGAAGTTCAAAACGTGAATTGTGATGTGAGTTGAAGTTATATTTATGTGTACCTCTCGATCTCTTGTTCATCAGGTGACCTGCTGTCTCCTGAAACACTGTGTATAGTGAACAAAGACGTTATGCGATAGTTACCCACCAGCAATGCTAGTATCACATACCTCCATAAAATCGCATACCTCTCAGAGTCATTGGGACGTTCGTCCTCTGAGTCTGATCTGTACTTCTCAGAGTCCTCGTCGTTAGAGGAATGTTCGTCCTCTGAGTCTGATCTGTACGTAAGACAGAAGTGTATTATTCAATCACACTACATGCGTGCATGTGTGTGTGTTACGTTATGAGCATATTCCCTGCCTTCCAATCTCCTCTTCTGTGAATCCAAATTCTTCGTCACTTCCAGGAAAGAAGATATCATCCAGCCCTCCATCTTCCCCATCCCTGTCTAGGAGATCTAGGACTTCCTCCCCAGTGAAGCGGGCTCTGGAGAAACCCTCAGCCATCCTGTTGCATAATTATGACTAATGTATTATTCATATTTTGTGCTGCAAGGTGCAATAAGATGGGAGGTGTAACTCACCTATTGAGAAGGGGGCGGAGCTCCAAGGAACGAAGCGATGGTTGGTGTAACTGTCGATTCCTTGCAATTTTCGTCAGAAGACCAGGCAAGCTAGCGTACCGACTGCTGTACTACTACGGAAGGTGCTGTTTGTTTATGAAGTTCGTACATGGTACAGGAATAAACCAAATAGCTATTAAGCTAATACGTTGGAGGTTACATTCCATAGCTAGCTATATAAAAACAGTAAGGAAAAATAGGTAACTGCAGTAACAGTGCAAATGTTAGCTAAGTGGGTGTGGAGTATAAAAACTGCTGTATATGCCTTTTAAAAGACTGTAGTGTTGCAGACTGAACTATGAATGAAGGGAGTGAATTCCAGTTGGAATAATAGGCCGACAGCTGCCCGTTATGTGTGCGAATGCGCGCTGTTGTTGGCACCATTAACTACGCGTAGCTACGACGAGTGTACTCGTCATTCGTCATTAGCGGAAACGCCTTCATGACGAGTGTACTCGTCTTTCGCCTATAAAGGGTTAACTTAAGAGGTCTTTCCGGACATAGAGTGCAAACCATCTCTCCAGCATATCATAGCTGAGTTTGAAGATCCTTTTGTTGATACAAGGTCATGGGTGAGGATGAGGACGAGCTGGAGACTATGATCATGTGTTGCGATGTTTACTTTAATACTTAGTTTTTGGTTAGTGGCCGCAGTGCGTATTTCGCTCAGTTCTTCCAATTTTGTGTCATCTGTTCGTGGGTGTCATCTATTAGAGGGTGGCATCTATTTGCAGGAACATCTACATTGTACGTCTCACACAGGAGTGTGCATATCTTGGTGTGGAATCCTGTAGCCACACGTACACGTACGTAGCCACATGTAGCAATGTGTACCATTGAGATTTTCGGTTGGGAAAGGAAAATGGCATGCAAGGCCACCAGGCGAACACGAAGTCATGCAGTGCACTCTATATTCTTGTGTCTTGGCACGAGTTCATAACAATAAGAGTGTGCTACTGCCATATGTAGACAATCAGTGGTGAATATGTTTAACAGGTACTTAGCAGGAAGCCGTTTCAAGCCCATGTGTACATATCTGTGTAAACGCTAGCTGTAGTAGTGGGGTTGGTGCAAAACCTGGATCTGGACTGGACCGTGGACTGGACTCTGAACTGCATTTTGGACTGGATTTTGGACTGGATATTCGTACGCATGGCCTAGAAGGCATGTCAGAGGTCGCTATATATCTCTGTCTCAGTGGATGCCTATGGGAACTTAAGTCCGGGGGACGACGTGGAGTAGCTACCCTGAGATCTGCTGGTGGAGGCTGGAGCTCTATCCTACAGGATTATTTCTGCTGGGGCAAATATCGGGAATCTGGTCGTTCCTGGCAGAACAGAGCGGGTGCCATCGATTGTTATGCAGTTTGCTGTCTGGGTGAGCTACAAGACTGATTTCGTGCCTGTGATGACGACGTTGTGTGTCAAGTTCTCTGCTGACGATGGGCTCTATCCTACGGGATTATTTTTACGGATATCAGAACCCTGGTCACTTGATGGAAGTGGAACAGAGCGTGCTAGCTGTTGAGCTTGAACCAACTGATCATGTGTGTGTGTTGTATTTGTTGTGGACCAGCTTGGTCTTCTGTATTCCTTCTGGGCCATGAATGATTGAGTCCAATATCCAGTCCAAAATCCAGTCCAGAGTCCAGTCCACGGTCCAGTCCAGAGTCCAAAGTCCAGGTTTTGCACTAACCCGTAGTAGCGTGCGTGAGTGTATTGGAGTAGTAGTGTGATGGCAACGAGAAGAAGGAAGGCATTAACAAAGCGTGAACGTACCGATTTGGAGATTTTCCTGGCACATTACGATGAAGAACAGATCTGTGGGATCGTCATCTCCAGTCAGTGTGGCTGTTTCCAGAGCATGCTGCACTGCATGAAAAGCTTTCACACGACAGTGCACTGACAAGCGAAGCCAGGGAATTGATCTGCTGCCTTGCAGATGATTACTGCACTCTGTTTGGAATAACAAAACCCACACCAGCTGCAGACAGATATGCCGAATTCCAAGTGCAATGGTTACAACACATTCGCAAAGTGGCAGAGCTAGGGTTGACTATTGCCTTCAGTGATCATCAGGAGGAGCCAGAAGATGAATTGATCATCCCTGCTGCTCACCATGTTGCTACCATTGCCATCACAGTCTTCAATGATGCGCCTTGCAGTTCCAACACTATCTTTGCTTTCTGCCATGCAATTGCAAGACAGGTGTTCATATACCAACAGTCGCGTGTTCTTAGCAGGAAAGAGAGTGAACTGGGTAATCAACCCAGTGAAATGCTCAGATGAAGAGACTATTGATCTGGAAGAAAATGAGGAGTCGTTGTACCGAGTTTGTGCTGCTCAGCTACATCAAATGCTCCATGTGCGCTGAAAAGTGCAAGTAAGAGGGTTAAAACAAAAATAAAATCCAATGTGAGGTCAAGTTCCTTAAACATCTGACAATGAATAATGATGAGAAGCAAATGCATCTGCCTGCATCTCTACTCAGTACCGAAAGAGGTGGCCGTGTTTTTCCGAAGTGGGAGTTGCTTCCATTCATACAGAAGACAGCAACCAACGTCAAAAGTGAAGTGAATGAAGCTAACTTTAAGCGCTATGGAGAACATCTCTTTAAAGTCACAGAGATGAAACTTCACGATAATACGCTACACGAAATGATCACATCATGCTGGAAGCCACTGTCTAGTACTGGCATGGACCCAGTCCCCAAAGACATTATTAAGACATGTATTTCTGACTAGTATAGGCAAGATTGTTAACACGTGCAATCATGAACAGCAGCCAGTTTTACTGAATGTGAATGTAACACTTTGATGATCAGTGATAATTAATAACTTGTAGATGATACATATCAGTGTGCTTGTCATGGGAATATCAACAGCAAAATGTTGCTAATGTACATACAGGCAAATTAATCAGTTGAGTGATCAAACCTTTCGCTTTTTGGTTTGCTTACCAGGATGCAGATCTAAACCTGCATCCCTACAGTCAGCCTCACGAGGTCGCTTGGTAGAAGCAGCCTTGGTAGTTTCAACTGCTACTTGTGCAGTTTCAAAGTTGATGGCGGAAATTTGTCCCCTCGCTGCATATTTCAGCTGGCTGAAGTAGCTACCTCTCGATTGCACTCCCATTGATGCGAACTGGTGTGATGAAGTACCCAGGGTATTATTAATGTACAAAGTAAACCCATTTACCTGCCATGCTGGAAAATCTGTCTGAGTAGTGCTGCATGTCTGGGTCAGCTCCATCCACGAGCTCAGCCAACTCATACCAGCTTTCAAAATAGGCGAATCCCTCTCGCATCAGTAATATTTCTTCATCATCAATCACCTGAATTCTCCCATCGGATAGAATCCCCCTCTCAAAAATTTTGTTCAGAGCACGAAGGTACCTCGAGGTCTCTAGGTCTCGGAGAGTATCGGGTACACCCGGTGTAGCAGCACAGTGCTCAAAAAGCTCTTGCAGAATCCTATAATCTATGTGTATGTATGTATGGTATGGTATAGGAATTGGCCGTACACTTATAATAATTAACACTTGTCTACTTGTAAAGTTCATTATTGTGCAACATGGTTGCTAAGTGGCAGAAAACATTGTTAGAAGTTAACTATTATTATAGTGACTGCACCTTACCTTATGTTATTAACACATGACTGCAGTTTCAGTTTTAAGTCATATCACGCATGCTGGAATACCAGCTTTGTTCTGGCTTTCCCATCATTATGCGAAAGGCCTTGGGGTCATTCCATGTCAAATCAACACAAAAAAATCCTGACCTCTTCCGATTTTGACGAAACTTGGTGAGCCTGTTAGTTCTATTAAGAAACCATTGCACACCAAATTTCAGCTTCTGAAGTGCTATGGCTTTTCAACTGCAATGAATTTAATTTTGGCTTCAGGTGCCGATTTTAGACCACGTGCCATGACTGAAGTACCCATATCTTCTGATGTGATCAACGTAGAAAGTTGCAACAAGGATTTTCTCGAAGCTCTTGAAAGGCTCTTTCATTTGGCGTATAACAATTTGATGTTTGGTCTAATTAAAGTTCAAAGGTTATGTAATCTGACCTTTGACCTTGGTTCTAGAAAAACGGAAGTTTTGATTTTTTTCAAACTTTTTTTACAAAGACCTTGAACCTACATGTGTTTATTCACCAAGTTTTAATTTGGGACTACAATGGGAACAGCAGCTCCTTACTCTGACTAGTTCATCACAAGCCACCTGAACATGCACATGCAGCACACTCATGCTTGAAACACCTTAAGGTGTCAGGATAAGTTACTAATGTAGGGCTCATTCAGGCTCTCACCAACAAGCAAGGTTCACGCACTATGAGATTTACCATTGGATGCTGTGAAGATCAGCTGCACAAGTGCTATAGGACACATGCACTACCGGTATGCGAGGTCATCGTATAATCCAGTTGCAAGCATGTTTTTGATGAAAAACCTTGCAGATGGTAATTGCAGTATTTAGCTAAGTCTTTACCTCTCAATCTAACAAGTAATAAAAAACATTTGAAAATGTAACAGGATGTAGGGATACCAGAACGGCAAAAAGTAAGGAAACAAGGTAGGGATGATCACACAAAACAGTGAAGTATACAACCCCCCTACAGAGATCTTTTTCCGTATACGTGTATAATGAAAAAAGATATGTAGGGGGGATTGTATACTTCACTGTTTTGTGTGATCATCCCTACCTTGTTTCCTTACTTTTTGCCGTTCTGGTATCCCTACATCCTGTTACATTTTCAAATGTTTTTTATTACTTGTTTCTGTCATTTTTTTAGCAGCAGCAGCTGAAATTTGCCATCACAGAGCAGAAGTCGGTGTCCTCACAAGTAGTAGGAGCCCTTGCTTTGGTATAATTATGGACAATATTGACTCCGGTATTCACACTGCCAGCATTGGCTGAAGAATCAGAACCAAGTCAACCCTTTTCTGGATGGATACTAAGGCTGTCTGAAGACCGTGACATTAGCTATACCAGAAGTAGCAAGACTTATATATTGTTGAGTCTTTAGATAGGCATTCAGCCCTCTCACAGAACACAGTAGGTAGTAACATACATAAATTACAGCGTTTAGAATTTACCTCGGTTTTATGAAGTACGAAATTATGTCAACACAACGGCGCAAGACACTTCTAATTCAGCGATCTTGAGTAATAATTACGTTCGTTGCTAAGTGATCGCGCATGCGTACAAACGAGAAAATGGCGTGACTAAAGAAGCCATAGTTATTGAGTGGGCAGCTGCAGCCGCCTGGTGAAGACTTGGAGGTTGCGAAAAAGCGATGGGCTGGTGCACTGCTCGGTGTAAAATGCTGCTGTTTCGTGCGATAACCATCATGAGAGATTGAGGCGACGCTGAGCTAGCCCGTCTGAAGAAGAAAGAAGAAAGAAGATAGAAAAACAATTTGCCCGTTTTGCGAGTACCTGGTGCGGTACTTTCGCGACGGTTTTTCGCGACGCGAGGAGTCTTGTTGGTCATGAAAGCACTCGAAGATGAACGGTACGTGGTTATAAAGGCTTATAAGTGTACCGTTTCTGAGATTTGGAGAGATTTTTTTATATTAGCATATATTGCGTGTACGTCGTATCCCTACATATGGAGTCTACCGACTCCATGATGATGATCATGGCCTATAATCTTGAATATACATTACTTGTATGTATTACATATAGGTATCAAATCCCCATTTACACAAAAGTTCTTGCACAGGGTTGAATAGAGCATATTAAAGACCCATGCACCCAGTAATGCTGCCGCTAGTCTGTGTTCCTCAGTTAGGTGGTGAGTAATCAGACCACTTCCAGCTGTATACCATCTTCCCATCTACCTCTAGTACAACTTAAGCTAACTGTTTCTGTTTTGGGGCTTTCAGAAGCCGGTTGAAAACATAACTTCAGTCTGCAGTCATTGAAAACAACAGGAAATATTGCAGTGGTGATTTTGCAATCACTGCTGCAGCAGACACATCCAAGTACTGTATAATCATGCTTGATGCCAGCCAGACCCTCCTCCGCGTGAATGTGTCGCCTTATTTAACCACATATATTCAAAGTGAAAATCAAGGTCAAAGATCAGATGTCTACATGTCAGATTACAAAAGGGCATTACAACTACTTTAAGGAAATGTCTCTGTACAGATCACATTAGGTAGCTGTTTGATTCATGCATGGCATGTGGTGTAAAAGCAGGCAATTACGGTCAAGAAGTATACTTGTAGTTGAAGTAGAAATTCAGTGTGGAGTGGTCTCTCAATTAACCAAGTTTATTGAAGGTTATGTAATCTGACCTTTGACCTTGGTTCTGGAAAAACAAGTTTTGATTTTTTTCAAACTTTTTTTACAAAGACCTTGAACCTACATGTGTTTATTCACCAAGTTTTAATTTGGAACAGCAGCTATAGACCAAAATGTAGCAGCATGAATACTAAAACGTATACATGCTACTACATTTTGGTCTATAGCTGCTGTTCCCATTGTAGTCCCAAATTAAAACTTGGTGAATAAACACATGTAGGTTCAAGGTCTTTGTAAAAAAAGTTTGAAAAATATAAAAACTTCAGTTTTTCCAGAACCAAGGTCAAAGGTCAGATTACATAACCTTTGAACTTTAATTAGACCAAACATCAAATTGTTATACGCCAAATGAAAGAGCCTTTCAAGAGCTTCGAGAAAATCCTTGTTGCAACTCTCTACGTTGATCACATCAGAAGATATGGGTACTTCAGTCATGGCACGCGGTCTAAAATCGGCACCTGAAGCCAAAATTAAATTCATTACAGTTGAAAAGCCATAGCACTTCAGAAGCTGAAATTTGGTGTGCAGTGGTTTCTTAATAGAACTAACAGGCTCACCAAGTTTCGTCAAAATCGGAAGAGGTCAGGATTTTTTTGTGTTGACTTGACATGGAATGACCCCTTGGGCATTTTGTCTAGTGAGAAACGTCCCAGTTAAATTGCAAGTGGGTGACAGTTAAATTGCATGTGTGAAGTTAAGTACATGGCTGACAGCATTATCACATTGCCCCATAACGCATCCCAACTATCTACATGTATCACTGTGGAATGGTTCCAGCTGCTAGCTGACTCCCATTCACTGGCCTCACTGAAAATTGGCTGCATTGAAAACCGACATGATCCATTTCAGGGAAATGCTTCTAGAACTACTGAATGTCCCATTCACTCTGTCCGCCTGAAGTGATAGCTGATAATCCTAGTAGTTCAACTCTCACTGTGCAAGCACCTCTCTCTTTTATGTGGGGTGATCTGGCTTGTACTGGCCCAAACCCTGCACTGGGTATCTGGTTGATCCAAACTGCAGGTTGGGCTTATCCTTTAGGGCCCATAGCACATAATATAATTTTTTATGTTGTGAGACTTTCAGCTTCATGATGGCACATCCGGCAATGTCCTTAAGGTTCTGTATGAGCATAAAGGGTACTGGGACAAGGGGAGGTGGGTGGGTAGCCTCGTAGGCCGTGTGGGAGGAGAGAAAGCCTCTCCTCCCACACGGTCTAGGAACGTGGCTAGTGGGTGCGTGGGCTTCGGTGTAGAAAGGCTTTACTTGGCACTGCCAGGGCTGTTTCTGTCATTTTGGCATAAATGGACATGTTTCAGCTATGACTGGTTGCATTTCCTGGGACACCTCTGATTGCTGATTGGTGGGTTTGGTTAGAGTTCTGTATCGATCTACTTAGGATGACCTGTGGCCCAGCAATGCAAGGGAACAGAACGTTTACAAGTTTTGGAGACTGAAAATGATCATGAGATATATCTTGGGCCGTAAAGAGTTGCAACATATTTGTATGAGTGATGGTACATATCCCAGCAGCTGACGCATGCTCCTCCTCCTCCAGTATCTCCCATCTGAGCTCTCTCGGCTGTCAGTCGTATCATGGTATGACTGGAGGGCTTGGCTATGGCCCAGAGCTCTGGCTGGAAATGAAAGGACGTATACACCTTCTCTGCCTGATGTGGCCAATGTGGAAGTTGTGTAAGTGCATGTATTCACAAGGTGTGTTTTCCTACAACCATATACCCTGGGTGTTGTTTGTGAGTGGGGTACTATACGTTTACACAATGTCCTGTGTTTGTAGCAGAAGTGCCGATATTCCGATAATCCGATAGATATCTGCCGATACCGATAACCAATCCAATATTGTAAGTTCTTGTGTTTGCCTCACCTTGTCAAATCTTTTGTCCTCAACCACTGTAAAACAGCTAACTTTAGACCCTCTCAGACTGAATAAAACTCCCAAATAAACGTCGTCTCTTCTCTATACTCCGCAACAAACATTGAGCTGACAATGCTAGCACCCAGGAATGGCATTATCGGCCCGATACCGTTAACCGATCCAATTATCGGTGCATCACTGCATGTAAATAAAACGTACATACCTGGGTGTGACTATTACGTAAGTGAACTTGAGGACCTATTAAGCGCAGAACACAGAATCACAGACTAACAGAATAACTGGAAGTGAACATGTACACATGGGCCACAGTTACCAAATTGCCAGATGCAATGCCACTTTAGTTGGTTGGTTGTTTCTCCCCTCAGGCCAAAAAAAGTACTCAGAGTGGCAATTTGGTGCTTGCATGGATTCTAGCCTTTTATGCTGTCAAAACCGCCTCCCTAACCCCCCCCCCCCAGGCCCTCTAGCTACCTCCATTTTCACCACAGTGTCTTCTTGGTGGACGTGGGCACCCGCATCCCACTCCTTGCCTGTACCTTCAAGTGATTCGACCCATCCAAGAGTTTCTTGACATGATATACGCTCAGTTATGAGAGATCTGCCCCACAACTGCAGAGCTTCTTGGTTGGAGGACACGCTTCTTCCACGGCCTCGGATCGTCAACATGTCGTAAACCTTCATTGCATGTGTCCATTACTTGTGCACCTCCATATATCTTATTACTTGGACCGTATACCTCCGTATACTACGCACACGTCATTATGATGTCATGGTTGGTTGTTGGTTCACAGGTCATGGCAAAAATGGGGATTGCGTCGGCAAAAAGGTGAACGGTGGCCCCATGCATGTACATGTAAACGTTTAGCACACTGCAGACATGTCATGTGCAACTGCCATCCATTGAGGTAGCTCGATGGACTTGTAGAGGGAGCTACATGTACAAAAACCAAGCAAGCCAACCTCAGTAGTTACCCTGGACATAACTTCTCTCTTCAGTGCCAGCAGACGCCGAGTTTTCTTTCTTGTCAACACATTCAGCTATACATGCTCAAAGACTCACTATTGGGCTCTCCTTGTCTGTAGGTTTCTGCCTTGGGTGCATGCTGCCTTGTTCAAAAGGAACGTTTATTATCAAGTGGCACTTTTGCCTCATAGGAGGATGTCCTTCACAAGGTCATTTGCCAAGAATTTCTCCCAAAGCGTCCGTTGTCGTGGCTAGCCAGCACTCAATTACTGTGCACCTATACTTATACGACATCATGTGCAGCCCTATAACGGAATTGAAATCTGTATAAGGAGTTTTATTGGGTGCTATCCAACACCTGATGGTTAAGCTGTGGTTATGGGCTCCTGCTGAGGGTGTTCCAGACTTATAGCATGGGATGCGGAGGTGGAAATTACGATTACACGTTGAGTGGCCATAATTGTCCTAGCGCTTACATTTTAACATAAAATATTCTGCCTCCAAGAAAGGTCATGAAGGTGTGTTTTCCAAGCTTGATTCAAATCCAGGTTGATTGTGTATATACAATGTACATGTACATGTACATGTATACAAGAAGTGTGAAAAAATTTACTTGCATCCACAGTGCTCCACCCTCGCTGAGACCTCCCAGGCACACTGCCAGCTTGCTCTCCCTTGATTTCAGGACTCCAGTCGGGTCTTCAAGAGGTAAATGATTATTACAATCATTATTGTTACCAACATTGTTTGCATCAGGAGTACATAATGGCATAAGAGTGGAAGGAAGGTGTGTATGATGGCCAAGAAAACTTCCCCATTACTATTAAAGTGTAATGCACACACGTACATGTACATGTACGTGTTAAGTTTGCCCACAACGTGTGGAGACAAAGGATGACTAGTAGAAGACAGAGAAACGCCATTTTCAAGACCACATTTGCAAAGGACATTGGCAGACCCCATGGCATCCCTTGGCAAGGTCAACAGCAAATGTAATTGCATATACATAGACCATAATCAGTATGGGATAGTGAATACTCCATGGCACTGTAGTTCTTTGGTTCACCCTCACTAACTGGCTTAATATATTGTTGTAATATTGTTGTGTGTACTTCCTCATTCAACTAACAATTGAGTACTGCTTATTCTCCTGGCATCGATATCTCATCCATGGATTAGATGATTGTGTAGGTTGACAGCATGATTGCTGCTACCTGTCACTAGACCAGTGATCCATCCTCTCTTGTCCAAAGAATTCTTGGGCCATAGATGAATACGATGTATCTTTCACCAACTGGGTTGCTTTGTGGCCAAGTAATTAAAGCATTGGACTGTGGGTCCGAAAGGCCCAGTTTCTGGTCCTGCTATGCAACAGAGATATTTCTCCTTCAGGGTGTACTCAACCCTACCCCCAAAATTTAGAAGAACGATACTGTAATTTTGTGTCCATTAAATAATAGGCTCTGTCTTCTCCTGGGCCTCATTAGCCACCACTATGGCAAACCCCTCAGGGTATCACAAAAACAAAACAAATAGGGATAATTATGCATGTTGGACAACTCTAGGTGAAATTTCCTTTGTCTTTCTTTCCTTTTGTAGCTTCTGCTTCGCAGCCCAGGGCAGTGAGGACGATATGAGGTTCATCTACTGTGCTTGCTGTGTGTGCTACATACTCGAGGACTGGAGTTGCATGGACATTGATAAGGCTATGGAGTTCATCAAGAGAAGTCAGGTGCAGAGACAAATAGGGAAGAGAGGAAGAGAGGGAGGAAGAGATAGTCTGGGACGGAGAGGCTCTGGTCATTGTGGACATGCTTTCAATGCAGTACAATTACCTCCGAGCTACATTGAACGAAACTCATTACTTCCGACTCCAATACATGTACTTCAGTATACTGTTTGATCTCCCTTGTGATGCAGCAGAAAATACAGAAAATAGCACGGGGGGGGGGGGGGGGGGGGGGGGGGGGGGGGGGCAAAACAGAACATGGGGGGGGGGGGGGGGGGGGGGGGGGAGTGATTGAATAGTGCACTATTTAGGTGGGTCTGGGTTTGAAATCTCTAAGGGGGGGGGGGGGGGGGGGGGGGGGGGGGTGGGGGGGGGCAAATGTGTGTGTGTGTGTGTGTCCCCCCCCCCCCCCCCCCCCCCACCCCCCCCAGGAAACCATGGGATGGTTCAAGGTCCCTTTACTAAATGGTTCACTGTATATTATCCTCTAGTTCCAGCGTTGACCAATAGCCACATCCTACGACCGCTGCATACAACTGCACAAGCCACACCCATTATAGGTTTACATGTGCTCACAACATGTACTTCACAAAATTTAATGGTATATACATGTAGTTTAATGTTCAGTCGAGTGAGTGAAGGCAGTGTGCCTGGCTTGTGAATGTGGAGAGTGATGAGTAGCGTGTCAGGTGACTGGTTGTCCTTGGTGCTAGCTAGCTGCTCCCTCCTCTGGAGGAGAGCAGCCACTGCTCAGGACAGTCCGGAAAGATCACCCAATCTTCTCTCTGACTCCAGTAAATTAGGATGTGCACACTTGGGGAAAGGGAACAATGGGAGTAGGAAGGTAGAGTGATGTGTATACGTGGGTTTGTAAGAGCTGTATAGGGCGTTAGTGGCAGAATATTCTTTGGTACACAGTTGATAGTAACAATCTCCTTCCTCTCCTCATGCTGTGTAGGGCTTTGATGGTGGAATAGGTCAGGGACCCTTCTTAGAATAACATGGTTAGTAAACAAACATCTCCTTATCTGAATTTCGGTGTATTTGTGTACATGTTTTCTGTGTAGTTCTCAAACTTGGTTCTTGTCATGTAAGCGGCAGCACGAAATGGGATACAAGCCCACAGTAGGATCGACCTTTATTCCAACAGTGGACAGTTATACGGGGTTACTAGCAGTGTAGCAGCGAATAGGCAGTGTCATTACACAATCATAGCCACATTAATTCAAAGTCCAAGTTCAGCGTTGTAAACTGGTTGTGTTTGAAGTCCTGTTCTTGTGCTGGAGTGTCTTGGAAGGCAGCTTCCTCCCTGTCCCCACAGTAAATAGATCAATGAACATTCAGGAAGTAAAGACTCCCATCAATTGCTACTGTGTATGTAGGAGGCTCCACTTTCTGTGCTATTGCGTCCCTTGTGCTGATGGGGAAACTCCATGAGGCCTTCTCGCCCAAAGAGCTGCAGAGACTTAAGCGACGGTGCTTACAGAGACAACAGAGTGGATTCCAGGGACGACACAACAAACCTGTTGATACCTGCTACTCCTTCTGGATAGGAGCCTCATTAGACGTGAGATTAGCAATAATGTTGCTTCAACCCTGCTAACAGTTGTGCAACCTTCTTTCTACACTGAAAGGAGGTTTGCTGGATGGGTGGGGAGAATTGGCATGCCGTCAAGGCCAGAGGTTATACTAATGAATTCAAATTGCAGCCATCAGCCATAGAAATTCATCCCCGTTGCTAACAAGCTTAGAGATAGTGCAGCACTTGTAACAGTCAGCAGGGTGGGCATTATTGAGAATTACTCTATGACAGTAATGAAACAATTATGATCGTGATATAATTGTGTGTGGGTGAGAGTGCAATATATAGGGTGAAGTATTGCATGAGTACATGTATGTACGAGCCTAAGACGAGGGTGCATGCAGTGCCATCTCATGTAAACATCCAACGATTGCACTTGCTTGAAGTCTGAGATGATTTGCCATTGTCTAGTGTATCTCCTTTCATGTTTGTAGACTGATGGGAGGAACCTCAGGTGATTACTTTGGCCACATAGTTTTAAACTCAGAGTTTCAACCTGTCCATCTTTAGTCTCGTACCCAGGCCCCGCCCGGGTACGAGGCTATGTCCATCTACGAGGCTGGTCCATCTTGTGCTGCCGTATTTACTGTAGAGTTATAGAGTTGTAAGGCAAACACATACTAGTCACACACACAAGAAATTGCCAGTCCATACACTGGGACACCGAATCGTAGCTCTGATTGTTGTTCATCTCCTCCTCTTCCTCCAGCTTCTGGATGGATTCTCCCTGGCTGACAAGATGTGGAATAGGCTCTACCCAAGGACAATACACTGGCGGCTTTTCAAAATGGCCTGATGCACACCCAGGTAAATTCCCTACCTGCCACTCTTCCCCCGGCTTCATTTGTATATGGTGGGAAGGGTTGCAATGTGCCGGTGTAGATCACATTTGGTTGAATATTATACCAGTTTCCTACCATGATGTAGGAATACTCTTTTTTTTAAAATTTTGGCTACATGTGACTTATTTTGGTGAGTAACAATGGTACGAAGTTTCCTAGCAAGTTTTGCACGCGGGATAATACTTATGAATAATAATTAATGAGTTAGATAAAAAAAAGGAGTTTCTCTTTCTGGATGTTCGCATTACCATGCACGTGCACTACTCTCTACACCACATCGCCGTACTATTGGTGCCAATGCATACAGGTGTTTAAAAACTAACCGTTCAAAATCGCTGTAGGGCCACTATAGTGCGAGTTAGTTTATGATTGTGGACTGCTAGAGGTGCAGATGTCATTGTACAGCCATTGTCAGGCGAGCCTGAGCGAAGTGCATATGTATGCGCGTGCAGGGCATGTAAGGAGCAGTTGCATTCACATGATTATCCGCGCCTGGGTTCGAGGCTAAGGTACGTGTAGGTCAACGCGCTGCCCCCGTCTTTGTCAGTGTCGCCGAGGAGGAAGAATGTTCATGGTGCTCTAGCCAATGTCCACGAGTGGTCTCCGTCTTTGTTGTCGCCATCGTTCATCGAACAGGTAGCTAGATGGTTCGTCGAGTTCATTGAATTTGAATATTATTGTGCACGTGCAAGTGAAATTCGCTGATTTAAAATTTACGGTAATTGCAAAATCCACCGGACAAGCAAGCAAGCATACACATGCAGAGCGCAATGAAGTCACGCTAGTGTGGGGCTCGCTCAGGCTCGCCCCAACTATGTATAGTACACAAAGTACTGTGTGCCTTTCCACCACTCTGTTGACATCTGGTTAAGTTGCTGTCTTCCGTGTCATGGGTATGTATAACTGGATGGGAAGAACAGAAGAATTGCTTTGTAGTTTGTACTTGGTATACGTCTGCCAAGGAAATGATATAATTGAGCAAGGTTATCTAGCCTATGCAGGTTTCAGATGGGAAATGGAGATATCCCCCCAGTCATGTTTACAACGGGAAAAACATATCCCCCACCAAAGTTTAAAATCCTCTATGCAACCCTGACTTTATATTATCGGCCGCAGGTAATACACTGTGTTGCTTCTCTGTTCTGTCTGCAGATCCCATGCACACCTATCTTGGTTTGTGTGGGTTATCGCTGAATGGTGAGCCAGGGCTGAGCCCTATCCATCCTGCACTGAATATTTCACAACGTGCTGCAGATTGGCTACTGGCTTTCACTTTATAATAGGCATCACAAATTTTCATTGAATATTTCCCAGTGTTCTGCAGACAGGGTACATGAACTGCATACCAGGCAATGGCTGTCATGGTCACCTTTATGCAATCACATAATAGGGATCGCAAAATTAAACTTTTGTACAGTTGACTATGATTGTGAAGTATTATTTTGCTGTAGTACAGTCATACATATCTGGTAACACATTGATCTGCAATTAGCTAGGCGGTGTTATCCTAGTCTGGTGCCCAGACCACACCCCCTCATGGGGGTGTGGTCTGGGCATGAGACTAGTGTCATTCATCACTCAAACAATCAGTGATTCATTGTTGATCAGTTGGAAGTGAGGCATATGCCAGATCTTGGTCACAATGGTTGTCTTGTACATAGCTAATTTCAGTGACTGTGACAACTAATTACCCCGTGCGCATGCGCAGCAGGGGGTAGAGTGATTGGTTTGTCTGTCAGTCTGTCCATAGATGTAGAGCGGTTTGAGCAGTGAAGGCCTTGTTGAAGGCTTATTTCAGGATAGAAGTGTCAGAATTCAGAAAATACTAGCATCTACGTAACTCACAGACCAGAGATCTACTCGAGAGGCCGAGAAAAGCTGCGTGAAAGTCGTGCTTCTAATTTATACAACTTGACCACACCCTATTTCTAACATTAGTGCTGCCACAACTTACGGTATCTCATTCTGCATATGCATGCTGATAATCGTGGCCTAGCTAGCTCATAACGTGTTTTGTTCCGAGAAGACGAGCTGTACTTATTTTGCAACTGCTAGACTGAAGTTAGCTAGCGAGTGGTATGCCACCTACGAAGACGAAGTCTAAGGTCGCCGGCGCCAGAGCCAGTGCGAAGACACCACCGAAGGTCTGTGACTTGTGCTACGACCAGCTGGAGGAGAGTCACGAAGTGCTGGTCTGCGAGGGCGGGTGTAACAGCTCTGTACACCGCTATTGTGCAGGGGTCACTCGCTACCACTACGAGAAACTAACAGCGGGAGCAGAGCCCTTTGTATGCATGTTCTGTTCGCTGAAAACCCACAGAGCTTTGGTCTCGCAGCTACAGTTGGAGGTTGAGAATCTCAAGACCGAACTAGCCAGCACAAAGACTGCCCTGCTGGAGAGCAACCAGTCACTAACGGAGGAAATGCTGGAAGTCAAGGCGTCAATGGCATTGCTTCTAAAGGAGTGCAACTGTTCTACTACCAGCTCTGGTCCTGTGGCAGGTGGAGTCAGGGAGAAGGGAGCAGTGAGTTCTAATTGCAAGCAACCCTGGAATGTGGTGGTGGGTAGAAGGAAGGGGGCAAATGGCAAGGGGGGTTCTGGTGCACGTATGCCATCCAAAAGTAGTGGCTCTAAACATAACAGCCATGCTTCCCACAAGAATGCTGCATCTGGTGGTGCTAACCAAAAAAGGGAGGTATTTGCAGGTGTTCGCCGTATCTGGGGAACTATGAAGGCATGTACAGCCACTACCGTCATTAAGTCAATTACTCGATTGACTGATGTTGGCCGTAATGTACAGGTGAAACGGAAGTACAAAACCAACGGTGAGGGCAAAATTGTTAGATGGTGGTACATACTCCATGCAGAGGAAGCCCTGCTGAAACAGCTGGAACAGGAATGGGAAAGGGTACAGCTACAGACTGCATGGAAGCTTGAGCCCTGCTACAAGCATTCCTCGGGCCCACCCCTCCTAGAAACAGCACCAGATATCCAGGAACAAAACTGTCCCATTTCTCCTGCCCAAGCTACACTCCAGTTGAATGAACCTGCAAGCCTAAGCGTGAGTCCCAACACCCCAACAAATACGCTGTTGGACCCAAATGATTCTCTTCATTTACCCCCTTTGGTCTCAACTCCCGCTGTTCTGTACCAGAATCAGCGGGAGCAGGCTGCTCAGCAGCAGTAGAACATTCTAGTGTCAACGTGGAGGGCGAAAGCTCTTGGAACCATCCAATTGTGCATCGTGATTGTCAGCCTGGATCAGCTGGTCTCATGACAATGAATGGTAGTGGATACACTGTACATCATGTACACCCTACTCTTACTGTAGACAATAGTCCAACTGTGAACAATGGACCTAATGTTGCCCAAATATTCCTCTTCAATGCCAGGAGCCTTGTTCCAAAAATTGATGAACTTAAACTGCTATGTGCTACTTATGAGCCTGCTGCTGTCTGTGTTGTGGAAACCTGGCTTTCGGAGGATATCTCAGATGCAGAAATTTCACTCCCTAATTACTCGATTCTCAGGCTTGATAGAAATAGACATGGGGGTGGCATTGCTATTTATGTAAAAGGCAACATTGTGGTTGAGACTCTGCTTCATGGTCCAAGTGATTTAGAGTTTATGTTAGTTGCTTTGTGTAATTCTGCCTGCAAGTTATGTATTGGTTTATTGTATCGTCCTCCCAGTTCACCTGCATCTGTTTTTGAAACCTTATCTTCTCATTTGCTTGATGTCAGTGTTTCTTCCTTTTCTAATTTTGTATTATTAGGCGATTTTAATGTTGATTACAGTAACTTATCTCACCCTTTGTTTTCTAATTTGTGCAATAATATTGTAAATAATTTTTCACTCACTCAAGTTGTACCTGGGTATACTCATTCTGGCCCTAGTGGCACTTGTTCACTTATTGATCTGGTTTTCATTTCTTGTCAGTCTAACTTGTGCAGCTGTTCTACCATTTCTCCCCTAGGCACTTCTGATCACTGTGGAGTTGATGTGTCCGTAAAGTGGAAGCTTCCTAATTTGTTGAAAACGCATCCAAGAACTATATGGAGATACGCCCATGCTGATTTCCAGGCTGCAAACCAGCTACTTGAGGCTGTTGACTGGGAGTCCCTCATTGTAGATGATATTGATGTGGCTTGGCAGAACTGGGAAAGAGAGTTCATGGGTGTAATGCATCAATGTGTTCCAAAATCTACCCTTCCTGCTAAAAAGAATCTACCATGGCTATCTAGAGAGCTCACTACATCTATTCGCTCAAGAAATCTGGCGTATAAACGTGCTAAGAGAACTGGCACCCCACAACATTTCCTTTCCTACAAACAAAAAAGAAACAAAGTTGTAAACCTTTTGAGGAAAGCTAAAAGGAAATTCTTCCGTGGACTTAACACTGTCAACAGTAAGAGCTTTTGGAAAGTAGCTAAATATATGACCAAGAAAAACAGCAGTATACCCTCTCTTAAGGATGGTGGAATTGCTGCCGAGTCTGATTTAGACAAAGCTGCCTTATTAAATCGCTATTTCTCCAAGTGTTTCAACCAATCGGTCCCTCCTTTAATGAAGACATCTTGGAATTTAGCAGCATTGACCCCCTTCTATGCCCTGAGGAATTCCTATGCACTGAGCACGAGGTTTTTGAAATGTTATCTTCCCTTGACATCAAGAAAGCAAACGGTCGGGACAGAATCTCAGCTAGAATGCTGAGATCAACTGCAGCAAGCATTGCTCATGGAATTACACTGCTGTTTAATAAATCCATCACAACAGGGCAAATACCCAAAGCTTGGAAAACGTCCTCAGTAGTACCTGTCCCAAAAGGGTCTGAACCTACCAGTGCATCAAATTACAGACCGATATCGTTACTCCCAGTTGTAAGCAAACTGCTTGAAAAACACATGCACTTCCTCATTTCCTGCCATATTGAGACTTCCTACCCAATTGCATCTCATCAGTGGGGCTTTCAGCCTGGAAAGTCTGCTGTCTCTGCCCTAGTTGATGTTCTTCATCACTGGTCCTCGGCACTAGACCAAAGAAAAGAGTTTGCAGCAGTCTTTTTTGATCTACGCAAAGCGTTCGATTCAGTACCCCACAGACCCTTGCTGAACAAACTTAAATCTGTTGGCTTAAGTGACCACCTCATCAAATGGATCTGTAGCTACCTCACCAATAGGGTCCAGCATGTAGTCTTGAATGGACAGGAATCAACTGCTACACCAGTTTTATCAGGAGTACCCCAGGGGTCGGTATTGGGTCCTCTACTGTTCCTGCTCTATATCAATGACCTGGCTAATGGTTCCCTCTCTGAAGGTTGTTTTGCATCTCTCTATGCTGACGATCTGCTCTTGTATAAGGTCATTACCTGCCCAGAGGATTATACCACCTTACAGTCAGACATAAACTCAGTTGCCTCATGGATAACCCAGCACCACCTATCATTCAATACCTCAAAATGCAAATGTATGACTGTGACAAGGCTTCGACAAAACTCTGTAAGCCCACCTGTTTTACAACTGAACGGGAAACCCATGGAAAATGTGACTAGCTATAAATACCTGGGTGTCACCCTAACCAGTGATCTTACCTGGTCAGACCACATCCGTAACATCACTAGGAAGGCAAGGAGGCTCACTGGCATGTTATATAGGCAATTCTACAGGTGGTCCAGCCCTACAGCCTTATCCAGTCTCTATGTATCACTAGTGAGACCCCATCTCGAGCATGCTGCTCCTGCATGGAACCCTTACCTGATCAAAGACATCAACTCCCTTGAATCTGTGCAGAAGTTTGCCCTCAAGGTCTGTTTAAAACAGTGGGATACTCCTTATCACCAGCTGCTGAGCCAAGCTTGCTTACCAGATCTTAGCACTCGCCGGAAACATTTAAGTCTTTGTTATTTTTATAAACTTATTAATGGTGTGTATTTGTATCATGACCTACCCCTTGTACCTCACACATCACAGTATGCACTTCGCAACAACCACTCCCTTGTTCAATTCAGTGCTCACACAAATTGTTTCTATTATTCCTTTTTCCCATATGTAACTTCCCTGTGGAATACATTACCTGACTCTATTACTTCTGCACCCTCTATATATACATTTAAGAACCTTGTTCATCTAGTATAGTTTGTATGGGCATGTGCTTGTATTAGTGTTTTTCACTATTCACTATGTCCTTTGCATTTGCATAAAGTTTTATAGAAAAAAAAAAAAATAGAAAAAAAAAAAAAAAAAAAGAGCATGAAACCAGTTCTTGCATATATACATGAGTAGCTAGCTCATGGAATAACCCTGGTCATGCAGTAAGAGGATTGATCTTATGATTATTAGTACATGCTATTGTCTCCGGGAACACAATAAGGAAATCCCAGCCACGAGCCTGGATGAAAGTTGAGCAGGAGGTAACAATAATTATTGGACACTATTAATTAATGTCATTATTAAATCTGCGATGCAACATGTCTGCATGCATGGTAGGCTATGGTACAAGGGGTGTTGTCATAGCTACGGAAACCTGGAACTTCATTTTGGCGGAATAAGGTCTACTGTCCAAGAGTGTGCTGAGTTGCTTGCAATACCGTATACCAACTGCACTCGTATTATAATGCAATTCTTGATTTCAAAAGCTTTTCAGCAGCATGACAATACAAATTGACTACAGATTCAAGGGCATAATAGTCTGGGTCTTCAGTGGTGTTCTGTGTGCACTCTGCACAGGCTTGCATCTTCACAGCAAGTAATGCATGGGAGGCTTCATAGCGAGTGAGGCTTGTTGTTGGCACCAGTGTAAGGTGAGTTATACTTCAGCCAATTGATGCAAGTTCACAGCCTACGCAGCCTCTTCTTGCTCTTCTTGGTACAACAGATGGCCTCTGACTGTCTGGGTCTTTTGCTGGGGCTCACTCTCCCACTAATATCCCCCTCGTGCCAGGGCTTGATGCACTTGCCATTGAATGGAGTTGGGGATGTTGTTTTTGTTGTCTGGAAACGTGTCTGTGTGTTGGGGGTGAAGGCAGCTAGTGGTCTCCGCTTAACTGGGGATACTGTGATCTCCATTGGTTCTTCGGTCTTGTGCAGGTTTTCAACATTCTCCTTGCACTGCCTGCGATAGGTGTTCACTTTGCTCATGAATTGGGCACCAGAGGAGACAACATCGTTCCACGTTGTGCAGACTTGCTGAGAGCAGCAGAGGTCAGCTGGGTTGAGGAGGGAAACGATTCTCTCAGCAACTTGGGGTACTCCTCCCAGGTACAACGTACTTAGGATGTCCTTGAATGCTGGAGGGGAAGGGGGAAGATTCAGTGGAGTCTTAGGCGTCGCAGCTGGCGACAATAGAGAGAGGGGAGAGAGGACTCGAGGAGAATAGCCTACGGACTTGACGGAGGAGGGCGTCATGAGGACGGAGGACTGATTTGGCGTCATGAGTTTTTCCATTTTCGCAGTAAGTTGTTGAACACTGAAGTGACAGGAGAGATGATGGAATCCACAATCTGAGATAACTATTCTGAGGAGACACTGTCCTTTTACCTCTCACCAGTCACACGTCCAACATCGGTCCCGGCTGAAGTCCATCGTGCGCCACAAAGATTTCCAAGTTCCCGCCCAAAATAACACAGCTGTATACATTGACCAATCAGAATGCAGCATGTCTACTGAATTGGCGGGCGCCGTGTTACCGCACGGGAAAGAATCTACACTCTAGGTGCGTGACCAGCATATCCACAGGTCCCCGAGAGCGTGATCTTGATTGTCATTCACCCACTAGTTCATGCAAGTTTACCGCCAAGATAGTACATTTGACCAATCAAAATGCTGCTGAGGCATTGAGAATTAATTATGAAGACTTGAGAAATGGTGATCACAGTGGAATTTCCCTCCATAGCCAGAGTAGGTGGAGAACCGTTCTGCCCCACAGATCAGAATGGCTTCATCGTCCTGCATCTCATTACAGAACAGCATGGAGACCAGACACTCAGGATTGATCATGAAACGGATCTCCTCCTGAATTTAGAAAGAGAGAGTGGGGCATCAGCTTCAAAGTGATGAGCTTGAGGCAACTAAACTGAACATGATTTACATTGTACTTTACATTACGGGAGGAAGCATGTAAAAATATGTGTGTGTGTGTATGTGTGTGTGGGGAGTTGTGTACATCCAAATGGCACTTGGGATGAGCCTCAATGCCCCCCATAGTACCTTGGAGTATAATCTGTTAGCCTGCAGTACGTATGTTGTGTTCATGGGTTATAATAAACGCTGTTTCAGTTTTATTGGGTTGTGGCATTCCAACTGCTCACCTTCAGCCATCCTATATGCGCATTAATTATGTGGCTGACCGCAGCCACCAGAATGAGGTTTCAAGCAAGTCAATGCCAATTCCCAATCCATTGTAGCTGAAAAATAGGCCTTGAACACTGGCCCTACAAGGTAAAAGGACTGCAAGGTGGAATGGCCGATCCAGGTTCTATCATATTTCAGCTGGCACAGAACCTGTTATGACATCACAAAACAGAGTCTATGATGTAACATTGGCATCATTTGAAAAGGTTTATGCCTTGACATGAATGTGGTGTCCAAATTGATGCACACATGCACATGTACACAAGTACACGCACACACACAAACACACACACACTAGTCACTAACACACACACACACACACACACACACACACACACACACACACACACACACACACACACATGTATACACACACACACACACACACACACGTATACACACACATACATGCGCCTCACAGCACGTACTTACGTACAACATACCTGCACATTTCCAAGTCCCAGCACACCTCCCCCAATGTACGCATTGGCAAAGTCCACTTTAGGCAGCCATCGGCATCCTCAATTAGCCGTGTTGGCTGAGGCTCAAGTGGTAGGAGAATAGCCGTACTTTCCCCCCAAATACGTTTGCAATACGTTTCCGTGCAACAGTAATGTTCATTGCCAGAAATTCTTGGTTGTCTGCCTTCTCTGCGTCCATGAGGCGCTCAAAGCACTTGAGCAATCATACCAGTTTGCTCCTCTGGCTGCCAAAGAAGTCCACGCCAAGGAACGTTACGAATGTGAGCTGCTGGTAGTCATGCAGTCGTAGGCATCGGCTAAAGGGAATGGGAATGGAAACTGACTTACCTATTAAAACTTATTAAGATTGTTACTTAAAATAGATAAATGGGGTAGGATGCATTGACTCCGAAGACCACACTGGTCACTGTGATATGGGTTGGCCTAAAACGAGGAACGGGAAATAAGGAAATGGAGAAATGAGCATGTGTGCAGAACTCGGCGGGCAGAAAACTCTCAGTTCTGACACTGATAGTTGTCTGGCACATCCGGAGCTCTGCTAGATCGAGCGATCGAGCATGCGGCAAGGCAAGGAAGGGCATGAGACTACAGATTTGGAAACAAGTAACAAGATAGACCTTTTGAAAGCTGGTTACACATGTAGGTATGCTAACTATGTAATAGCGAACAATAGAACGTACAGGGCTTTTCCAAACCCTTGCAACAGCCACAGCTGGTTGCGTTAAGTGGACAATTAATTTTGTGGTCGAAACTCGTTTGTGTGATATTTGATTAAATGCCAAAGTTCAGTGCTTAAATACAGTTGCATAGCCCTGCCTGCGCTCCATATATGGAATGGTGTACGCAATTCGCTTTAAACATTTTAGTGTAGCGTTGCAAGGATTCCGAAAAACCCTGTACGATCTTCTTGCCTTAATATTATGGGTTGATAACCGGCTATGACGTCAGTTGCATAAGATCAATATAGTTTGAGAGTGTGGAGCTGAGATAAAGATGTTGATTGCCCTCACAGTTGGACTCCACATAGTAGTATAGCTGAGCTAGCTCTGCAAGCCTAAAGGCTACGCGAGACTTTGCGGACGTCTGAAAAGCACGTAGCAAGTGTTTGTTCCAAAATGGAAAGCATCTGCCCATGCCCAGATTCAAAACAAGGGTAAGCTATAAGGTAGCTAGGGTTATGACCAGCCCTGCCCACTATTTAATTAACAAACGTCACAACTCACCGGGATCTGCTGGTTAGCATCTTTGAACAACTCTTCCACTTGGAGGGCCTTCCCAGCGATCCACGGCAGCAGGGTCTCACAAAAGAACTCCTCGGTGACGTGGCTACCGTCAGAGAGAACACGCCTAAGCAGCGAGAAAGGAGGCTTGATCTGTTCCCAACGGTCGTGCTTCTTACATACGTCCTCGAAAGCATCCACTCCACGTAATTTCTTCTCTGCAAGATTCGTCAGATCGTCTTTAATCTCCGGCCATTGCTTGTATGTGCTAGGAAGGTTCAACAAAGTCGCACGCGCACTAGACTTCGCCATCGTGAGTGTATATGTGGTGATATGATAGACAGGGGTTCCCCACTTTAGCTCAGCCACCAGCATGGTAGTCTGATTCCCAGACCCACCTGGGAACCAGAACCAGACTGCCAACATGGCAACAGCATTCGAGGCTAGCTAGGGTGATTCAGTTAGAAGGAACTTCTTCTTTTCTGAGAAAGGAACTCAGGAACCTGAGGAGGCAGGTTGAATCTCTGAAGTTCTTGGTCCAGAGTGAGATGCACAAAATCAGAAGCTGAAGGAACAAAGGGAAAGTGCCTCAGGTGCTGCTTGTGGACAGGTGGAGAGTCAAATACGTCATCCAACTAAGACTTCAAAAGAGAATTCACTAAACAGGACAAATGCTAAAAGAAGCACCACAGTATTATCAGCTCTGTCAGAATTGGCGATTGGCAGGATAAATACCTGTTTCAAAGAGAAGAACGGCACGCCACGTCAACCGTTCCTGTGCAGCAAAGCACCTGGTAGTCTCACAGTGGAGGTGTTCAGCAACCCAAGTCACTCACTGGAAGGGCTGGAAGATTATTCCCATGTTTGGTAAGTAGGTGTGTTCCATTAATATCATTTGTGCTGTTTCCCCTAACCTCGTTCCTAGGCCTTCTACTCCTCCATGCTTACAATATGAAATAACGGCAGGGAAGGCCTCGGGAATCTTAGCATGTGATCTGCGGCTCAGACCACACTGTTTCACCACTTGTATCACAGCTATGATAGCCCTCAGCGGTTATGCTTCGAACTTGGATATGTTTTACAGGTATAGGACCTACCTCTTCTCTGGAACTTGATTCAGTTTTCTAGCTTCTCTGTTGCTGTGGATGGGAATGTAAATAAGCTATTGCGTCTAGAATCCGTGATGTAAGCCGTGCTACGGATCACATGCTAAGGTTCCCCAGGCCTTCTCTGCCGTTTTTGCATACTGTAAGTGTTCAAAACTGGAGGTATAAAAGGCCTGGGAACAAGGCTAGTTTCCCAGCCACGAAAATACATAAACATGTTCTCAGATAGCTAACTAGTATTTGCAAACTATGTCACCCCCTTTATTTCCTGTTTTTGGAGGCACTGTGACGGAGCTGTAATTAATAACCCAGTCCAACTGTTTCTGTCCAGAAAAATTCTTTGAGGTCTTACTAGGTCCCATAACCAAAACGCGCATCCGCGAAAAAGGGGTCTGGTGACGATACGACGTTTTGCTCAGCCCAGATGTCTAAAATGTGGGATATCGCCGATCAGAGTTTAGCTCGGGCAATAAGCATTTTCCGTGTCGGCGAAGTAGACCTGGTAGACACAGCCCAAAAACTAGGAGTGGTACCTTCTGTGGTACAAAAGAATATTTCTCACCCAGAGGGTGAAATTACGGTCAGACATCATCTGACCATTTGTCCACTTTGTCCGACCAAGCATCCATGTGCATCTATGTGTTCGGTCAAAATGTCCAGCCATTACATCTGGGATGACACTGCGAGAGCAAGTGCACTGTGTAGTAGACTCGCTTTACAATACATAGAGACATGCACTCTTATTTATACCACCAAGTTGGAGCTTAAAAAATGATTATGGGTTTCACAGTTGCTTCATGAATATACTTACCAAGTGGCAAATAGGCTATGAATGCACAATTATAAAAGCATTCTCCTCATTCCCAGGCCTACCCCGTTCTTTCTGTTCTTCGGTTTGCGTTGACAATAATACACGGATGCGGAACGTCCGTCAATGCAAACCGAAGAACAGAAAAGAACGGGGTATGCCTGGGAACGATAATGGCAGCCGATAATGGTAGAACAAAATTGATTGTGCTAAGACAAATAATATTATTATCCTGGCACTAATCTTTTCGAACATAATTTCACCCCCTGCTCACTGCTTTCTCGAATTTAAAGTGTAAATTTTCACCTGGAATTAACTGAGTACATGATCATGGTTACGCCCCTCGAAAGTCAGGCAGCGTGTCGTTTTTCATGGGTGCGCGTTCAGGGTGGGGGGTGTACATTTGGGGTCTGGGAACGAAACTAGTCTTGTAACATCCTGCATGTTTCTGAAACTACTACTCTAAAGGATGACCAAGTGCTGACTAAGTGCCAAAATCAAGCTATACTAATTACAAAAGCACATCCTGTAGTGCGCCATATGGTGCCCTCACCAGGAAAGGGTTAACTCAGTCTTGGTTTACACACGTTTTAAATTGCCCGTACAAGTAGACATGCATATTGACCGCATTTAGACATCCATAATATCTCTGGAATATTAATTCCGTGTGATCAGCAATAATTAGTGGGACATGACAAGACTAGTGACGTGCGACCTTTGTACTTCAATTCACTGAACCTTGAACTCTGCGAAGAATGTTCGAGAACAGATGGTGGATGCAATCGGGGCAAGCACTAGCAGCAGTCGAAGCGGACGTAGCTAGCTGCAGTTGAAGCATACGCAATCGGGGAGCAGCAGTTGAAGCGGATGCAATCGGGGAGCAGCAGCCGAAGCAGACGCAATCGGGGAGCAGTTGGCAATCGGGGAGTTGAAGCGGACAAGCAGTTGAAGTGGACGCCATGGAACGGGAGCAGCAGTTGAAGCGGATCAATGCAATCGGTGAGCAACAGCTGAAGCGGACGCAATCGTGGAGCAGCAGCTCTGCACAGAGAGCTGACTGGCGCCGGATTACTCACGTAGGCAAATGAGGGGGAAGTAGCTGAACGAGCGAAGCGAGCGAAGCTACTTGTAGGAATAAAGCTGTTAATGTATCATAAGTCTGGTGCACTGCTGTATATGTCTCTAGGTCTGCCCCTAAATCTCAAGTGCTCTTGACATGGTACATATATACATTAACCGACAGCACTATAGTGTATCAGTAACAAATTGTTTTCTAGCCTCGAACCCAGGCGCAGAGGAGGGGGAAAAGAGCCTCCTCGCCTGGGTTCGAGGCTAATTGTTTTCATGTAGCGTTTAAGAATTTATGTTGATCCAACAGTAGATGACATGCTCTGCTGTGCATACACTTCAATGAGCTTCTGAAAACCCTGCTGCAGCCAAATTGATGGAAACTGTTTGCATTCTTTCATTAGGTTGTTATTAATTTTGTGTTTCACAAGAATTCTCAAGATGGTGTCAAAGCCAAAGTGAGACCGCCCCGACTGAATGGCAAGAGGATAGGTGTGTTTGCATCAAGAAGTCCCCATAGGCCCCGTCCTCTCAGCCTTACCCTCGCCAAACTGGAAAGAATTGACGGCAGAACCTTGCATGTCTCCGGCATTGATCTGGTTGAGGGGACACCAGTGCTGGATGTGAAACCCTACATACCTCAGTAGTCAGTATGACTGCCCATGGACATTGAGAATGGGCTGTGATGTTCAAATGACACCACAGATACCTAAAGATGTAACGTTTCAAGACCCAAAACCAGATGACCTCGGCCGGACAGAATGGTGGAAACGTTCACCTCCAGGTCATGTGACTGTTGCTAGCTGGCTATCTGAGCCTCCTGCAAATTGCCTAGAAGTTACATTTCTTCCACAAGCTGAAACCCAGTTGAAGAAATTTGTGTGCAGAAAAGGTTACTCTTCTTCCATGGAAAGCACCACCTTCGAGATGGTCAATAGTACGAGTGCAAATTCTGACAGGATGCAGGAATCCAAGAACATAGATCCTATGCAAGAGGGAGAGATTGATTTGACCGACCAAAGATCCAGCAAAAATGAACACCTCGACGTGGAATGTGAATCTAGGTCAGACACTATGGCATATGAGAAGTTAGACGACCCGTTCATTTTGGAGTCATTTGCATCAATAGAAGAAGTGAGAGAGGCAATTGTGGAGATGTTGAGACAAGATCCAAGGTCAATCTACCGCAGGACAAAGTGCACGGATCAATCCTATCAAGTTAGTATTGACAATCTTAACCTTTCTTGCACTTTTGTGGGTGACAAATGTGTGGTCACTGACGTGCAGTCAAAAACATTATGGAAGAACAAACGCTAATATATCATTTCTGTAAATTCTTATCAGGTGTACAATAATGTGTTTGCACACAAGTTCTACGATAAGGTGGTTTCGTTTTGGGACTGTTAATTCCTCAAACTTGCTATCACTTTGTAACAGTTGTATAGCATTTATACCAGTGCGCATGCGCAGCAGGGGGTAGAGTGATCGGTTTGTCTGTCAGTCTGTCTGTCCAAGCGGTTTGAGCAGTTAAGCCTTGTTGAAGGCTTATTTCAGGATAGAAGTGTCAGAATTCAGAAAATACTAGCATCTACATAACTCACAGACCAGAGATCTACTTGAGAGGCTGAGAAAAGCTGCGTGAAATTCGTGCTTCTAATTTATACAACTTGACCACACCCTATTTCTAACATTACTGCCACTGCATGCTGTCATCGCTGTAAATCGTGGCCTATATACCTAGCTCATTGTGCATGCTGCATGAATAATTGGTGGTAGGCCTATAGCTGTCAAGTCAAAGTTGCGCACGGGGTACGTGCTATGAAATGGGTGGGTTTTCATGTCCAGCATGCATTGCAATTGGATTGTCCCAGGAAACCCACATTGGGGATGTCATGGGGGCAGTGTTCTCGCTAGAAATCTACATCCAAATGGTGCATGATGTATAATCTTATCATCCAGACATGTGAATGGCTTTGTTTACACACTACTATTGAATGTTAAGTGGGAAACCCTGCCAGCAGCTGCTGCGGGCAGGGAAATGAATATTAAGGAAGTGATCCAAATGGTGCACCTACTTAAGTTTACCACATCCAAATGGAGATTCGATTAACCAAATGGTGCTGCACCGTCCGCTAAAGGCCTAGCGAGAACACTGCATGGGGGATTGTAGGGAAAGCTGCATGTTGGGCATAATTATTTCTCTGTGGGCCCATGTACGTTTGAGAGGAAATGAGCCTGGGTACAAGCCTATGAGGCAATAGTTGTATAGCAAGCTACTACACAATAGCATTGGACGAATGAAGCAAAATTGTCACAGTAGCGCAATTTCAAGTAAAAACCATTCGTCAAAATTAATAATGCACTGTCTGGTGTAGCTAGGGAGCTAACTAGCCTTGTTCCCAGGCGCTTGGTACCAAGCGCCTGGGAATGAGGCTAGGAGCTATCCTACCCTATACACAAGACAAGTAAAACAGTGACGTACAATATCAAGTTCATACCCAGTATTGTCATTCTCCATTAAGCATTGCTTCATAGTCCTGTCGCTGCTTGTCAATTGCAAAGGGTGTGCTCTCTGTGTCGTCATGTGTTGGGTTCCAAGTGGTTCGACTTGGCTGGTTTATTAAGGTCCAATTACTACTCTTATGTACAGTTGTTTCTTCACTCTGTCGAACTCGGTACACATGTTGACTTGCACTACGTTTGCAACATATATGGACGATTGCAGAAATAACAGGGAAATGGAGACCAAATAGTAGAGCAATTGGGATTAAAGTGTCACTGAGAGGATCTGAAAGGTACAGAGCATAGTATAACCACAGTACAAAATGATGCTGCAGAATGCAGATAGTAGTTAACCACGGTTGACATGATGGATGCGAAGGCCAAGAAGGCAAGGGAGATTAGAGAACCAATAAACCCCACCTCAATCAGCTTTCGAACTTATACACCTGACATCAGCAAACACAAACCTATACATCTGACATCAGCAATAGCTATACAACTAACCTCTGTATATATATAGTAGTTGTGTTTGTATGTGCATGTGTGCATGTGGGGGGAGGGGTTCCTAACTGTCAGTTGCAATTCAGAACGTGATTGGTCTGTGATTTCAACCATGGACTCCCATTTCCCCCCTCTCCACATGCTAACTGGTAGCAACACCAGTGCATGTGCATATGGCCAGGCGCCTCCCAGTATGCATCCACGCACTAAATTAGTATGGGTGAGCAATTGGGGAGTGGGAGTAAGGCCTCTAACTAGCTGGCACTACTATAATAATTATAGCTGCATGGATGTAATACCATGGCCATGCAGCAGAATGGTAATGGGGAAACACCTGCTATCCATGCCAGCAAGCATGCTTATTCCCAGGCCTTCTTTCCCCAGCGTTTAATTTGCCACTTGCAGTAAATGAGTACGGCAAGCCACAAATTAATGCTGGGGTGAGAAGGGCTCGGAACGAGGCTGCCTGCCCATAGTCCACATCCCTAATAAGAACTTGCTCATGCATGCAGAAGAATCACCTTCATTTGCCAGAACTAACTCTGATTATTCACGTGATGCACATGACGACATAGGATATTACATCACATAATATAATAATATTATTATGGCATAATTATGAACAATCGATAAGGATGCATCATTGATAACAGCAGTCGGTTATAACACAAAGTTCAGCTCTCTTACAGGAGGCACCAATAATATGCCCAATGCACATTAGGATTTACAAAATAGAAAGGTGTTGCATGGTTGTAAAATAATTATGGTGAAGAATTTGTTGATGAGCACATAATAGCTAAGGCTGATCACAAAAACTAAGGTGTGGTTCCTCCACGACAAAAGGGACTGGCTAATGCCACATGCAGCCACATGACTATTGAGGCAATTACTTTCTCCTCCTGTTCTGCTTGTCTTTGTCTTTGTATGTTTCGCTCTACAAGAGTCCTGCTTACTGGACGTTTCTCTCTCCAGGACAGTCTTGCATGAGACAACAATAGTTTCACTTAGGTGCACTGCTGATAGTGAGATCTTACACCGAAACACTGCTATAAGAATCCATTGGAGAAATAGCTCGCTTAAATTCAGTGGTGTGCTGCAGAGAAGGATACCACAATAGATGGTAAATGAGGGATTACTCCAAAGGAGGTCAAAGGTCAAGATTTGAGGGTGGCAAGACCCAAGATCAAACATTGGAACAATCTGGTTCTCACCAACCAAATCATTCCGGTTAGCCTCGTTCCCAGGCCTTCTCACCCCTGCATTTGCCGCTAGCAGAACTGACACAGAGGAAGGCCTGGTAAAACACATGCAGTGACGTGTGGATGAGGGGTACATTCCCGGAGAAACCGCACAACCATCTCTCACCCCACGCATACAGAGTGTGCACTATGTGACTGACCAACGACAATGGACTAGCTAGCACTCAACAGCAACTGAACGGTCGACATCGCACACCTTTGGCGATGTTTCTCAGGTTCAGAAACTCAACGGTGAGACAAGCTGCCCCACAGCTGTGCAGAAGTTGGAAGCCAAGAAATACAGCCACATTTTGACAAGTTTACCAGGCCTCCCCCCGTGTTAGTACTGCAAGACACAAACACACTGCATGGGGTGGGAAGGCCTGGGAATGACGCTACATTCTGGTCACTAGCCACAAAACAAACCTCAAACTTTACAGAGTTTATCCTGGGGCCAAAAAAGGAAGCCAGCCATTCAAGAAGCTAGTAATTGTGCTGGAGTATACTATGTCACTGGCTACATGTACCAGAGGAATGGAAGCAAGTGAACAAGTGCATGCCGCCAAAGACTGCTCCCACTTGCACCAACCAGAAAGTACTCACCTCTGCCAAAAACTGGTAGCCCTCCTTGCTCCCACCGAGGAATAATTCCTTCAAGGCACTCTCCACCACATACTCATTTTCCTGGAAACAAGAAAAAATTCATTAAAGGCACTATCAGTTCTGTAGGATAGGAGTTGGGGGCATGCCCCACCTGTTTCCCATTTTGGTGAACTGGAATTTGTGTAGCAGCAATTCCCAGATTCCATGTTGATACAACAGATGTTAGTTTGGCTATTTAGAAGTACATGTACAATTTTGATGACACATACTATTAACGTAGTCGCATCGTTCAGTGTGGAGGGCAGGTACTACATCCCGCGGTCACCCTTGCATGACTGTGTCCCACGGTCAGTCCTGCATGACTACCTTTCTCTCACTGCACAGGAAGTTCGGGGTGGGGCATAGGGCCCCGAACTTCCTGCACAGTGACAGAATAGTCTAGCTCTACAGACTAGGCCATATAGAAATTCTTCTGCAACTTTAAATTTGTTATAACTAGGTATTGCAAAGACTATTTCCTTGTCAGCCAGGAATTTGCAGTTCCAAAGATTATCACAGCAATTCTCAATTTGTAACCAGGTATATAGCACAAAAGTCCAAGATAAGTATCGTAGAATGTACACCTACTTGAATGCTTACAAATAAATTGGAATGTTATGCAGGCTCTGCAGACATACATGTAGTGTATATGTAACATGTAGATTCAAACTTTCCGCTAGTACAAAAACGCATGCGCATTTCGCGTGTTCCGTACGGAATTCCGTACATCACTGAAATTCGAAGGCAGCTGCAATCCGCTGTACTTTAGGGAAAAGGCCAGTATCAGGACTCCAATGGTACGTAGCGAGGCAGGGGAATGACACACTGGTAGTGACAGACCTTGAGAGAAAGTGCTGTATGACAATGCAGTTGATTGAGCCACTTCACACAAGTCAAGCGGGCGTCTCGACTAGTGAAAATAACCTCCCCTTCTGCTTTTCTGGAGTTCATGACGGCTGGGAAACATCTCGCGACATTAACAGACACTATGCTCTCTCTCTCCCGATGAGATTTGGCCAGTCGCTGAAGTCAGTCAAATGCATCACAGAAAAACAACGATACACGTGCATGCTAAACATAGTAATGGGACTACATGTACCATGGGAAAGTTTAATCTGTTGGTCACGCTCCTTCCTTACGCTCTCTACCTCATTATGCGCTCCTGATCATACACACAAAATGCAACACTACAGGGCGTGCACTGATCTGAAGCAGGCCACATAATTGATCGAAAGTCACAGTTTGAACTATGTGTAAGTTCTGCTGTAACCACACATTAGAGCTGTAACAGACATTGTACTGAACACACCTTCAGTAGGATCCAGTCTTCAATATGTGACCAGTCAGGCCCCCTCCTGCAGAATTAACATGCACCACCTCATTAGGATGTACATGTATAAACAGACTTATCATATGACTCTGATACGGCTATTCCCATAGAGAATGTATGGCAAATGCTAGCTAAAGCAACTAGGGCGATATTTTCCCTTATACTATACTTAGTCTATTCTAACCAATCAGGTTACAGTATTTGTGGGCAATAACGGGTCATACATCCCGCGGGCGGCCGCGCGCGCATACTGTAAGCGATCGTGTGCACGAGAAAGCAAAGAGCTAGCTTTGTTAGTCTAGCCAAGTACTCGTGCCTTTACTGCTACCTCAGTCAAGTGTCACGGATGCCTCTGCCACTGATCGGTGAGTGCCTACACCACAGTATCTATGTCTATACAGTGTGCTCACCTTAGAATAGGCTAAGCATAGTATAAGTTAGTTGTATCCCTGGCCAGCGGGATGTAAGACCCGTTACATCCCTTGGGAGAGGCCAGTGCTTTCGTTCCGCCTCGGAAGTGCCTCGGGCTTCGCCCTCGGCACCTCCTCGGCTCCACTCAAGCACTGACCTCTCCCGCGGGATATAACGGGTCTTATATCCCGCTGGCCAGGGATATAACCTATACATATCACCCATGCAGGAAGTGGGTTATCACGTCCCTTAGGGCATGAACGTTATTGCCATGGCACCAATGTATTAATGACACAAGGAGTTGCATGCAAGATGCTGGCCTGGAACCTTACTGCTGCTACCTTACTGCTGCTATATAGAGTGGATGGAGGTGTGGACCAGGCATGACTAGTAGGGGGCGGCGGCCAACTTACTCGGAGCTCGCATATTAGAACTATCAAAGAACAACAAGAGGCCTGCTTCTCCAACTGCAGACCAAGTTGCGGTCGGCCATTTCAGGTTGCACAGTAAGTCCCACGCAGCCTGGGAACGAGGCTGTACAGTTAGTACACTCATACAACTGTATTATCTATGGTATGCTGATTGTGAGGCGCTACTGTTGCCAAGCCGCGACCGTTACCAAGCAGTGCCGTGATATCGATTTTGACGCGTTCCTATAGCCACAGGGTCGGGAAACATGATAAATGTGTTATACAGTGTATATTGGGAAACATCACTCGTCTGTAGCTATATTGTCTGTGGCACTCGTGACAATACGGCAACAGACTCGTGATATTTCCCTGTACACACTGTATATAAAAACATCAAGCAGGGAGTGGTGTGCTAGCCAGCTTTTCATCCCTCACAGCTTTGATTGGGACGGAAAGCCAGGGGTGATTTCTGGATTAAAACATGGCTACCATGATGTCACGGGAAGCTTTGGTAGCTCTGTGGATGCTCCTGGATGGTACAAGTCCTTTCGTCTTCCCGGCTCCCCAGCTTACATGCCGAAATGATGCAAATTACAAAAGTTCCGTTGCCTTTGAAACCAGAAGACACATATTGCCAACCCTCCTAGGCTTTCTTCCCTACATGTATCTTTCTCCAAAGCTGCGAGACAAAAATCTGAGATGGCAAGTGTATGAAGCTGGATTTACTCTACACACAACAATTACATGCAGGGGCGGCTATGCTGGGAATATGGGGGCTGGGAGGAGGAGTTGAAAGCCCAATGGAGGTTTGTGCCTCCATACAGAGGCTATGAAGTAGATGTAGTCCAGAAACGGTGCAAAGTACAGGACTTTTTTTTTCTGTCCGGAAGGGCTCTTGTGGCAACTTCGTGCTTTCCACTTCTGTTGTGCACTGCATGGTGATTGCACAATCATCACACATTATAATACTAGGGGTGTGCCCATAAGTAGTGAGCAAGGGGGGGGGGGGGGGGGGGGGGGCCTGTGATATGTAGATGTACGGTTAGACACACTCACTGGCTGCTGCTCCAGAAGGGGTGTGAACTGATCTTTGGATTTGAGTGTGTTGAGAGTTTCTTCAGCTTGGTGGAGAGGGAGTCTGCAGCCAGTCGCCGCCAGAACAGTGAGGGAGGCACATTGACATGCTGCCTGTGAGGAAAGACAACCAATACTTAGGAGCAATATGGATTAAGAAAATTTCCTCGTTTCAATAGGTCCTATCATGATGTCTTTTTTGTCTCGATCAGTGAGGGAGGCTGGGCAATGTACGCATTCTAGCTGTTCCAACTCACTTGGTCTGTTTTGCAGTAGACTTGTGTGCCTTCATCAATGATTCTGATTGTTGTGAAAAAAAATGGGTGTGAGGTTACAAATTTGACACTGGAACTAATTTGACCTACTGACTATTGAGCTCTTTCTCCATAGTTCAAACACATCATAGTAATCGTCACTGCAATGAACACTGCACGTGAAGTCTCATCCTAGTCTCATGCCCACACCCTCCCGCACGTGCAAGAAAGAGTGTCTGAGCAACATTTCTTGTCACTTAGAGTGGGGCAGAGCTCGGATTAGAGATCTCAAATCAGATGCATGGCAGAAGGTGAACGACGTAGGAAGTCAGGCAGACGGCTGTTGTATATAGTCCCATGCATAGTGAAAGCTTGTCTCCCAGTTTGTTTTCGGCTGTCCTGGCCAACAGCCATCTCAAGCTTTTGTCAACCGTGCTGCGTAGTAGTCTATATGCGCTGAGGCATCAGACATCCAAATTTAAAAGTGCAATTATGACACTCTTTACGCCTTGCCCCATGTGACAAGAAACATTGCTCAGAACACCAGACCCTATTTCCACTTTCAGGGAGGGTCTGGGAATGAGTCAGCCGTACATGTGGACAGTGTGTCCATTCCTGATTCTACATTCTGACCATTCCTGTGGTTGTTCTACCTGTAAGGGACGAGAAAGAAAACGCTCATGGTGTTGTGAGTATCGTAGGATATTTCCAGGGCCAGGTCCATGTAGAGGTCCCCAGCATCTTCCGAGGGAGCCAGATCTGCATGTGTGTGTGGGAAATGGTAATAATGGCCATCACGTAAAGAACTATAGCAGTCACGAAATCACACCTAAAAGAACACACCTACTAATCTTTTAAGGCAGAGCTGAGTCGTATATGGCATGGTGGGATTCGAACCAGCAACCTTTCGATTAGCAGTTGAATGTTTTCACCACATGGCCACCAGCCATCCCTTCAATTAGGGAAGCAACAAAGTAATTCTTGAGTAGCTTTAAGTTTACGGGATACTCGTGAACGCGCAATGCGAAATTGGAATTGCATTGCATAAGAACTAGCACGTAGTACTGATCAGTACTACGCACCTCTATGCACTACCTCCGGCAGCGTGTAATATATAGTGACCCCCCCCCCCCCCCCCCCCCCCCCCCCCCCCCTTCACAAATCCTGTATCCGCCCCTGTTGGTCAAGTCTATTAAAGACTCCCTGATTCGGTGCAGCTGCTAACTGGGGTACTGGCGGCATACAGAATGTGTTTGTACTCCCCAGCACAGTGAGTTGTCAATATCAGGAGGCGGCTGTTTAGCTGTGCATGTGGCCGGCCGTACACGCAAGTGCTTAATGCCGCGCCAGCGTGCATACTTACATTCTTTTTTGGATGGCATTTTTGGTGATCCGGGTGATCCAGGTGATCCGGCTTTTACACACGCCCCAATATAGTTGGTGGAACGAGGCTACCAAGGTACTATTATACCTGCTGAGAAAGAGAATCTGACTGTGCACTTTAATTATAGTCTTTGCTTTGATAAGTGCATTTCCTGCTAGCCCAGCAGATTGGATTCACAGATAATAATTATTTGTGTCCCAGACTACTGTTTATGTACCATAAGTACATTACAAGATGGACTCACAATCATAAGAGTTGTTTCTGTCCACAGATGTAAAGATTCATGACAGTGATTCTGATGACTGCTTTTGTAATGAAGTTGAAAAACATCACCCCTGGGTAACAGCTTTAAAAGAAGGAAGAGGAAGAAGCTAATGAAAGACAAGGGCCACAAATAGAGTGTATAGCGGATTCCCTTCTGTTCAAAAATGTGCGTAATCCGTATATTTTGCAGAAACTGTGTTCTGAAAGCATGATGTTCACGCAGGATGGCCCGCAACTTCCAGACACCAGTGTGTTCCAGGCCGTGCATGTCATTTCCGTGAAGCTACACCCACAGGAAGTTCTTGCCACTAACTTTCAGCGTGGTCACAGAATCTGCGAATGTTCGAATGGAAGTACAATCCGCAGTACAAGGGAATTAGAGCCATTGTGAGTGGAGAAAAGCTGACACACACAATCACAACAGCAAGCCAGCAGCACTTTGGAGGTCCATCTCTGGGACATGACCTTTCATTTGACCGATGGCTCCTTAGTCAGGATTCTAGCCTCATTCCCAGGCCTTGTCACCCCAGCATTTGTCACCTGCAGTACTGACGTAAGTGAAGCCTGGTAAAACTCGTCACGCGAACGTGCCACCCCTCCACACTCCACCCAATATCCATCTACGTCACTGCATATGATGAGTCAGGCCCGGATTTCCAGGACGGGGGTTCGGTACAGGCACTGCCGAAGGCAGCAAACAGTGTCACGTAGCGCCGATCCAATCTGCGCGAAGCACGTAAAAATATTCTTCGCGGTCCTACGTACATGGGCTCTCGTAGCCGCTTTGCACTGCACTGCCACTGCTTCTGGCTTCCTTGCAATCTGTGACCGTCTCACTCGCATTGGATACAAGTGTAATGATGAGCGCATGCGTACGAGAACGTGACGTGACATTGACACATACGTTTCTGTTGTTCCATCACGTGAGTCTTTAATACCACGATGTGCTCTGGCGCTAGGCGGCTGTGACAGGTGCACACGCTGCAGAAACTGTGAACGACGGTGATTTCTCTATGGCTACTTACAAAGAAACGGTAGTTTGTGAAGCTAGATGCTGTGCCTGCCCAGAAGGGGGGTTCGTGCGAACCACCTCGAACCCCCCTCCCTATGGGCCTGCGAGTATTACCAGGCCTTCCCCTTCATTAGTACTGAAAGCGACAAACGCTGGGGTGGGAATGAGGCTATCCAGATTCTACATACTGAACAAACCTCTGGGTAAGAGTTGAATGAGTTGAGGACTTTTCAGTGAGAGTCTACAACAATTTAACACCTCGACCACAACCACCACAGAAAAACATGCAAGCAGCACTGACTAAAGACAAGCAAGCATCAATCATGGGCGTAGCTAGCAATGAGGCAAGGGAGGCAGTTGCCTCCTTGCTTTTCTGGATAATCACGCGCGTGTCTGGAGTCTCGCACACTCCGCGTACGATGTGCATTCGATCTGATGACAAACACGTACAGGAGCTAGGCTGACCATGAGCCGGCGTATACTCTTAACGCTAATAGTGCTGCAAGTCCGGGACAGTCAGGACACTGGTATATTGCTGTAGCATTTCGAGAGCAACTGTTTGCACGCACTGCGGATTAACTCATGAATGATTAATTAGCTTGAAAAATGTTTGCTGCGTGCAAGCTGAGAACTCAATGCCTCCTCAGTCTCCAAATCCTAGCTACGCCCCTGTCAATTACATACACCACCGACTTATGTCACGGCAACAACCCAGCAAGCTACAGATACAACCAGAATAAGAACTTTATGCAAGAGAGAGAGCTGACCCCATTTCCCTCAGTCTGCATTTGTGGGTTGAAACCAAGAAGAATGAGATCTTCTGTACATGTTGCTTACCTCACACAGTGGATGAACCAATGGTCTTCTGTCCGTGTTGCCATGAGTCGTACCATTCCACTTGTGAGGACATACCTAAGAATATATACACAAAATGAATGCTAAAGTGGAAGTGCAGTAAACTAATACATAGCTTACTGCTGTTCTTCGCATTTTAGTGCAAATTATGGGTAGGTCGAAATGACTGAATGTTAGCTGACCTGGCATGTGCGACATACAACCTTCTGAAAGTCTTCTCCGCTGCTACCCGCAGCTGGCAGGGGTTCAGGAAGATAGGAAGTCGTGCTCTTTTTCCAGTATCAGCAATGCAATGACATAGGGCTGAATTCCTATCTAAAATAACGGAAAGTTTGAAATATTTTCGTTTGCAAGGTTCTAGCCCCACCCACCCAGCCCATGCACCTAGCACACCAGTACCTGGTGCTAGTCTAACAAGCTAGCCCTTCGCTTTCTCCAGCGCGCGATCGCTTTCAGTATGCGCGCGTGAGTCGATCCATACTGGGGAAAATTCGAGGGGCTAGCCCGCTAGACTATACCTGGTGCCTTGCAGCACGCATACCGGCCTAGTCTCGCGGGGCCAAACCCACACGGGTCTGGCCCCGCGAGACTACACCGGCCGGGGAGCCAGCATGCACACTATAGTATGCCAAGGAGCCAGCACACAGACTATCACCTCTACAATGCTGGAACCAGCTCGCTAGCACCTCTGCAAATAACTAGGGGAATGCTGTGCATTGTGGGGCGAGCGTGAGCGAGTTGTAGGTGATAGCTACACTGTGATCAAATGTCTGTCACTAAAAGCCATACGTTATGTTATGTTGGACAATCATTATTACTGGTTGTAGCGTATACGTAAGTCTTATTCAATGCAGTATTGTAGCATTAACTTTGCCAGAATGACAGATGATTGAGAGGAAGGTTCCGAAACTGAATCTGATGAACAAGTTGAATCACAAGGTTACAAGGTACAGTCATGGATGCATAGATAATGACGGCCAAAGGTGCAAGGTACACCTGGAAACCCAATAGTTGTTACAGTACTAAATACCGGTATACATGCAGAGGTGGTGGCTTACAGTCAGGAGTCGTGCCTGGAAACACTGGTTACAACATTGTTGGAATGGGTGAATGTGAACTGCGTAGCAGATAGCAGTGAGTGCGTTGTTTGGGGGTGTTGCTGTGCAATGTCGCTGACATTGGTTCCAAACACATTTAGGGTCTGATAACTGTCACCTGAGCTAATCACAAGTTTGGCATTTAGTTGCAAGCCAATCTGTAAACTGTGTTTGTTTGTTTTATAGACCTCCCAGTAGTTGTGTTGATACTTTAGCTAGATAGTCTCCATGATGCTCTTTGCAATATTGATGTTTCTTTGTTTGCTCACTTTGTACTTATATATTGATTTCTTGTCGTCTACCCATCCCCTGCACCCCAAGCTGCAAACATAGTCTCCAGTTTTAACCTCACCCATGCAAACAAACGCCCTTGTACTCTTCCAAAGGAGGTTTGGCAATGAGACTTTGAGAAAGCTTGTGAAATGCTTGATAGAACTGACTGGGCTAACATAACTGACAAGCCTGACATCAACCTCTGCTGGAGTGCATGATCATTAAATCCTCTGCACTCTCTTCATCTTATCAAATCCTCTTATATTTTTCCTGTTGAAAGTCAAATCCTTGCTAATTTTTTCCAGCACAGCTTGGCCTGAATGCTGTGATCCCACAGGAGAGTCCAGTCAAGTTCCCCAAACTATAGGTGGCATGGCCGCACCATCATGCCTCTTAATTCTATAGATCAGATGGCATTCAAGTGAATGATTACTCAGTTAAGCACTCAAATAAACACTAAATCTTGCAAAATCTCATTGAAGACCTACATGGTTATATTTTAATTACCCCCCTTTAGGCCGGAGTGACTTGGCAGACGTACAGAGAAAGCTCTATGCAGTTAACACCAGGTGGTATAACGTAGGATTAGAGCTAGGCCTGAAAGTTCCCACTCTGGACAGCGTTGACACCAAGCACCATGGCGATCCCTCTCTGTGCTTTCGTGAAACCCTGAAGGAGGGACTGAAGGGGATTGATCCATCTCTCACTTGGGAGGCAATGGTGAAAGCCCTGAAGAGCCCCACAGTCAGAGATCATCAGTCAGCAGAGCAAATTCAAGCTGAACATGTTCATCACCACAACCTCTGTCACTGCAACCTCCGTCGCTACAACATCCCAAGCCATTACGTATGACTGTATGATTTCTGTGCCTGCAAGCCATTAGGTATGTATGATGTCTCTTAGTTAGCACACAGTCATATAAACCTACTTACGTACATATGCTCTTAATTGCTTCAAGTGTGTAATTACTCATGCATCCAGTTAAACACTTTGAAGGGCTACTGATTCATGTTTTCAATACCTTTAGACCAGCTGAGTGTGAGTGACTTGGCTGATGTACAGAGAAAGCTCTACGCAGTTAACACCAACCAAACTACTGTTGTTTGCGAGCATTGCATGCAGTCGGATGAGAGAATATTATTTGTAACAAATGGGTCGACAGAAATGTAGAGTGAGTACGTTTGTTTTGTGCATTGATGTGCGTTTAAATTAGCTCAGTAGCTAATAACCCCTCAGTAAATGGTGCAAAAACAATCAGATAGAGGATGTGTGTTGACATACTTCTACATGCACTCACAGCCCATTCACAGCTCATATGGAGCACCTGTCTGAGAATCTTCTGCCAAAAGATATAGCTACAATACTTGGCCAACCTGTCAGCCAAGGTGTCAGAGGGTGACCTTGCTGAGGTCATGTCCACAAATGAACAAAGGCAGAAAAGCCAGGCTCTCTTCCAACACTTTGAAAGGGCACAGGGTTTGGCAGAAGGTGACTGCGACGACACTTTTCTGCTTCTTCCAAAGTTGGTTCCTGATAAAGTATCTCCCATTCCTACATCCTTTCAAGTCCCAGCTCAATCGTTGCTGATCAAGCAAAGCATTCATCGCTCCAAACATGACGTTTACATCTCACAGATGACTGAGCTAATAGCTGTAGTCAGAAGTACAAATGTTCCAAAAGGTAGCTTTGAACGCCTCTTCAACGATTTACTCAAGAGCCTTTCAAGCCGATATAGCTTCAAAAACCTGCACCTCAATCCAATCTTTTGTGGCTTACTTGTAGATCTTTCTGCTTTCTTCAAGGAGTGGATGGTGGCTATGGATGAATTCCAACGGAATGCTAACCCTGACACACTGCAGCCAATCATTGCACAATGTTATGAGCATTTTAATGCTTTTGATAAGGCAGTGACAGAGGAGGGATTTAATCCTGATGTGATGCAACGTGTCAAAGGGTTGAAACAGGATCGGAGGCATGGCCTAGGGATGAGGGCTTGCAAAGTTCTTGAGTTTTTGGGCACCCTTTCTTCCGAGTTCCAGTACAAGGACACCACAGAAAATACACAGAAAAGATTAGGCAATTCCTTTTTTGTACTTGAATCTACTCTGTTTGCTACTCAATACATCCTTCCGATCTACACTTGGATACTCTCTTTGCTGGAGTATTGTTGCAACGAGTCAGTAGATCTCTCAGGGCATGTATCTTTCCTTGAGTGCGTGATTCAAGGGCACAAAGAGGAGATGGTCCACAACCACACAGCATTGTCTGCTGTCATTGACCCATGCATCCTCCAAAAGCTACTTCCACTACAACAATTTTCTGAGGACGAATCCAAGTGTCGAGTAGAAGAGAGCAATTTGATTCCTGCCTCTAGGACTTTGCTGTCTTCAGTTGGAATTATCTGGCACACTGTCCTTCTGACCCTCTATGGCAAAGCTACGGATATGTCGGTTGATCCTGAGTGGCTTCGGCAGTCACTTGTCTCTCACTGTTGTTGCTACTCTGTGAAGCAACCTTTGCTGAACTTGTATATGGAGATTTCAAAGACTGTTGGTGAATTGCTATGCCAAGAGCTTCACAAAATCAAGGAGTATATCCTGGAATTATTGGTAGATCAGTTAAGAGTTAAGAAGTCAAGGGTGTCAGATGTGCGGTGTCAGGCAGAGGAAATGCTGACGTCACTACTGGACTATGAGCAACACTTAGACTCCTGCATTTCTGAAGCTCAAGGATTTGGCAAGTCCTTATAACTATATAATAATTATAAATATACACCTTAAAGAATCAATTGTATGTATTATTCTCAACTTCATCACTAATAATTCATTATTTGCACGCAACAATTAAGGAACTACAGCTGTCTCAACTCACAAATGCATGGTAGGTACATGTACATGTACCTCTTCAGGAATTGAATCCAGGGTGTTTGGGTGGACTTTCCTCTAGTGCCATCCTTCATTGTGGGGGCCATCACGGAAGTATAAACGTTCACACTAATCTTATAATTTATAATAGTAGTTCCTCCTCTCCTTGCTGGCAAACATGAATCCCTGTCCCTCCCTATCTCTTTCCCCACGAGTGATACATCTGTGCGTAATGAACTAGGTCTTGATGTATGCCCTGAGCATGAGGGATTTCTCCTTCACTAACCATACTGTAGAACCATAAGTGTCAGCATATTTCTGATAGTGAGTAAGAAAAAGAGTATTTACATTATTATCAATTACAATGTAATTGTTTTAGCTGCATAGACCAGATTTTGATAATAAATCATGACTGTGAATGTCCAGATGTTCTGAGGGTATACATGTAGTTCTGTGATGGTAGAAGGCAGAGTCGTACATTCACCAGAAGCAGACCGGACCTGCACTGTTGAACCATGGTCTGCTGTGTGCTTCTGGGACAGTGGCTGTCACTGTCAGTGCACCACTTGTTGTTACCTGCAGGACTACAGGACATTCACCTCACAGGCTGTGTTGGGAGGTGTGTACAGTGGTACATGTGTAAGTATGGAGAAAGAACCATCCCGTTTAGCATGCAGGTTTGGAAGCTTGCAGTAATTCAATCACACATTGTCAAGTCATCCCTCCTCTCTCTCCTCCTCCCCTACACAAACAGACTACCCGTACCCAGGCCCACACGCAGAACATGGAAAAGGGTCTGGTGACACTTGGCAAATTTCTGTATGTATACATGTACTGAGTCAGCAGTCTTGATTTTGGGTAGACGAATCATGTTCGTCCATTGCCAATTACTGCATACAGTGCATATTACTTCAATTCTTTAACCACATGAAACCACTTTTCTAGTCTCCCAGACTCACCTCTGGCAAGGACTTTCCACTTAGCCATCACAAACAGCTATCTATACACTTGCTACATGAATTTGAAGGCATCCAGTTAGGAATGTAATCGCTTACATAATCATGCTGTCTGAGCACATAATTATTATGGGATTTAGCCAAGTGTCACCACGCCCTTTTCTGCATTCCGCCCATGGGCCTGGGTACGAGGCTACTATACACAAACACACCATCACACACCCTGTACATAACCAGGCAATGGGAGTGACTTCAAGGCAGCCTACATGTAGCCCTCTCACCATCATAGGCCACTTGGTGCCATAGAAAATAGAGAAAAGCAATAAGGAGTCACATGAGCCTTATGGAAGTGTGAATCTAACGGTGAAGGGGTTAAAGTGTTAGGGCATAATTATTACACACCTGTGTGCATGTTCGTCCCTGAACTGGATGGTAGACGTAGGAAGTGCAGTGGATTTGCACCGTCAGGGGACTCAAACTGTTGGAGAGGGCGGAAATCAGAGATTGGAGGGATATAGATTTAATATTGCAATCAACAAAGTAGCTATACTGAGGATTTCACGTTGCTTGTCCAAGATCCATTTCAACTTTTTGGTGCATGCGCACTGATGAGAGAGTGTGTGCCTTCACCGCTTATATGGCGACCACACAACGAACACAGTTCCCAGCTAGCTTAGGCTTCAAATGCAAAGGCTGTTTCCATGGCCATATTTCTAATGGATCTGGGACAAGTAACCTGAAATTATCAGTACATATATCACACAGTGGCACAGTAGATTGTGCTCAAAACAAAATTTCCTATTATACTTTTCAGTACAGCTCAGTAAAGTTACAAGCCACAATCATGCACCAATTGTGCTCGATTGGGTGAATCTGGGAGGACCGTAGCCTCGTTCCCAGGCTGTTTTTGGGAGGGAGAAACGGCCTGGCAACTTCAGCGAGTTCAAACTGTTACTTTCCCTGCCAGAGAGTTGGAAGATCCAATCAGATTTCATCACATGACAACAGTAAACCCGAATTGTGTCATGCGTTGAAACGTCACAGTCACGCCCATTCATCACAATAGTTGATCGCTCGATCGCGCTAGTGTTCATTCGTCTTCCGTTGCAGAACCTGCGCAAACAGTTGCTTCCACAAGCACGAAAGGACCGTTCTCAGCCGGTGAAAATATCAGAAGTATCACGTGGACTTCACTGCTTGAATGAGGTATGCAATTGCCTATACGTCCGTAAACAGTTTGGAAGTTGCCAGGCCGTTTCTCCCTCCAAAAACTGCCTGGGAACGAGGCTAGGAGGACCCTAGTAGTAAGGAACATTATGGTCAAGGTTGGGGTGGCTCTGCTCACCTTTTTAAGTATTAACCTGTGACCAAGTTGGAGAAGCTGTCCTGATATGTAGTAGGGATGGGTCAGGATTACAGGAAATCATCTATAGGGGTGAATTTTGGCCATGCACCTCAGGAAACTTCCATTCATGTCAAACAGAAATCCTAGTCTACGAGACTACAGAAAACCTACTTACCTAGTAGAAGGGATAGGTACCGCTACGAGAGAGTGTACTGGTGCAGTGACGAAGTCCTACATCCTCGAGGCTTCTGCATGCTCTGCATCTGCAGATCAGATTCACAACTCCGTGATATCTGGGTTAATTTAGTGTGGGTTAAAATTGCATAAACAGAATGGGAATGGACATGGAGATGTGGGTGGGATCACCGGAAATGTGACAAACAGCATCGCCGTGTCCGAGCTTGGGTATGCAAAAGCCCTTGGCAGAAGGTGGGCGGGCCATTTCTCATTTTAAGACCTACAAAATAGCCCTCTCACCTTGTAGGGCCTCCAATTCTAGTGCTCATGAACAAGGCCAATTTTCAAGCTAGCTAGAGCAGTTCAAGCATTGCCCATGGTTAGGTGAGGTTAGAATAACAAATTGATCTGGGATAATTATGTTTATATACCAGCATAAAAGACTGACCTCCAATCAGTGTTCTCTGCAGAACTTTGTTACACAAGAGGGTGCACATTGAGATTCATAGTGTACAGAAACCCTCTGAAGCCTAGTCTGCCAGGTGTTGCTAAAAGTCATCAAAGTGCAAAGGGCTGGTAAAGGGGCAAACCACAAAGGGCACATTCAAAGCCCAAAGGTCACAGTTCCCACTGCCTCCAATGTAGTCGGGTTGGTAAAGACTGTTCAACATTCACATTCACATTCACTCCACCCTAGCTATGACACATTTGTTATGACCAACTGTCTGAAGCGAGATACTAGCTGCCTGGAGCCGTAGAAGTAGTACACTCACCAACATAGAGGAGGGCAGACTCTGCCACTGGTGCTCCACAACCTCTACTCCTCCCACCAAAGAGCAAGACCATAAATTAGGTCCAAGGCTGAACACAGTAGCAGTATGTGAACATCGCTTTCGTAAGTGTAACCTGTACATGTACAAAGGCATTCAATCATTTTGCACGCACTGAAATGCATACATGTGTACAACTACACAATGAAGCAATGCAAACCAGTAGCTTATACCTTATTCAACCAGTGGGTGTTCCTCCCCAGCACCTTGCACATGAAGTGCGACCCCAGGTATCCAGTTTTGCTCCAATGCTGAGGGAAATCACGTGGATAGGTTAGGAATCCGATTACCAAGGCAACTATATTATTCTGGGTTTTGTTAACTACATTATACTTAACAGGAGGATGCAGTTAACCAGAACAGAATTTGGATACAGTTAACCACAACAGAATTGGGATTCAGCTAACCCCAACATTCAAGTGGGGATCCATATTGCCACACAGCAGGAAATAACATCCGCCTGCCTTTGTCATTCACCTGCTTCCTCAAAATAATTATCATAATTATACTAACACCGCTATAATTATGTGATGCTAATAGGTTCCTGTTGAAACTAGAGGCTAAAAATTTTCTCCCAAAAATTATAAAGGATTTAGTGATGGCCTGTCGCATTCGGAATTATTCAACCTCTCGAAAAAGCTAAGAAACAAGGAGAGATGCCATTAACCAGGCTCAGTCCCACCCCATCGAAAAATGTAGAATTCAGGGATGGGATGGGACTGAGGCTGGTTAATGGCATCTCTCCTTGTTATCTTAGCTTTTTCGAGAGATTGAGTAATTCCGAATGCGACAGGCCATCACTAAATCCTTTTTAGTTTTTGGGAGAAAATGTTTTGCCTCTAGTTTCAACATGAACCTATTAGCATCACATAATGCAATGGCTCCAAAACTCTACACAGTTCTGGTCAGTATTGGTACATGTTCTGCACTGTAGCTACATCACGAAAGAAAGCCACGCCTCCATGACGGCATAGTCACAATAGATCTTGGCAAGAATAGGTTGGTAGAAATTCCTCACAGCGGTAGTGAGGAACCAGATGATGGATTCACAAGGATTCAGCTGATCAGCAAGCGCCCAAAATGCAACCACCACCAGCAAAAAAGAATGCAACATGCGTTTGCATGTGAACTGTGCATGCACATTTGGCACGCATGACCTCTGGTTGCATCAAATGGCTTTTGTGGTATAATATATGGAATTGTAGCTAGCCAGAAGTGCCGTTCTTGCCAGTATGTAGTCAAAGGGGCGAAAGGAGGTACTAGACGATCGAAAGCAATGTTGTTCTGTGAGTGAACTAGGTCAGGAAGTGCTTTGGCCGTTTTCCTGCTGGTGCATGAGTATCACAAAATTTGCCATCACAAAATTTGCCATCCCTAAATAGAGAATGGTACCGTGTTCTCTGATAAAGTACAATGTAGGTACTAGGTACCAACTGATTGGTCATAACTACTTCATTCTAAGTGACTCCCAATGATATCAGCATTTGGAAATGGTACTTTAGCTCTCTCTCCACTGCCAACATATCAGTTCTCAGAATGAAGCAGATATCCTGTACCGGTAAGTGTCACTTAGTTGTCCAACTGCATCACAAATGTACCAACTTATCCAGCTGAAGGATACATGCATCACCAAGAGCCCCTTCACTTGTCAGGCCCCCATACACCACAGCCCTTCTGTCGTCAATCTTGGTAAAGGAGAAGTTATAGCGAGGAGGAGGCTGTGTCCCAGCCACAGGTGGACACGACCACTCTCCTGAAGCAGTGGAGGAACGCATACTAGATCATGTGGTTCTGTTGAGGATGTTGTACAATATTGTATTGTTAGTTTTGTAAGGGGTATGGCACCAGTGAGCAGTATGACTGTATGGGTGGTTGGATGTTCGGCTTAATTTGTATATTCTCTTCTCATTGCTCATTCGTTGTCGTCTACAGCGCAAGCTCGGACCTACTCTATTACAACACCTGTGCATGCATGACAATGCACAATATCTCATGCTGTTACAAGCAAACAGACTCCAATTGCAATGACAACCACAATGGCTTTCTAGGACTTTCCCACACTGAGTAGAGGCACTTACTAAGAAAATGTCCCTCTCTATCATTATGCCAACAAGCCCCAATACCAGACACTGGTGCTGGTTTATACCAACTCGGTTGGCCCATTATAGGCACAACTTGTTGTGCTGACATCCTCCACACTGCCACTGAGCTACCATACCCTCAGGAGGCTTGAGGAGGTGTGCTCCTCCCGTACACACCACTATAGTGGGCAGTGTAGCTTTCTTCTTCTGCTTTGAGGCCGATGCAGCCTTAATCCTTTACTATGAATTGAAACTCTCCCTCCAAACACAAAGACTACATGTATCCCTGCCCACCAACACACACACCAGCAATGACCTTACCACTATCACTGGTTTAGAATTGGTTGTACATGTACATGTACATGTGTAGCTAACTGCTGCTCACCCACCAAACAACACTTGTATCATGCATGATGCGTGGGCGGTTGAAAGCTGCCACAGAGTACAATTCCCATGTACACTGGGCGGCAGCTGCCACAGAGTACAATTCCCATGTACACTGGGCGGCTTCTTTAAAGTGTTAGTTGTACCCCGGGGTACAACTACAATGTAGTCGCTAAGTACTGCACGTTCACAAGCAACACAGCGCACGAACAATGAGGAAACCAAACAGTATAATACAAGAACGAAATGTACAAAAACAGTCATGTTTTACTCAAAAGTTGGAAAAGTCTGACAAGTCTTTCTGGGAAAGGTGAACATTTTCATTGTTGATTCCTGCAGACACTGGAGTATTGTAGATATTGACTGTGCACCCAGAAGTATTAGCAAGCGGCATCATAGCAGAACTAGAGAGAGCTTGTGCAGCAGGCAACGGGGGTGCCACAGGGGGCCATTCCACCACCGTAGAACTCGAAAACACACCCAGAAGTATTAGCAAGCGGCATCATAGCAGAACTATAGAGAGAGCTTGTGCAGCAGGCAACGGGGGTGCCACAGGGGGCCATTCCACCATTGTGGACCTCGAAAACACACATCGTTCTTGTCACAAATGTTGACAAGCGAGTCACTTGTTCAACACATGTATCGTTGAAGGCCACACAATAGTAAATGAATCGATGCAGGAGGGTAGCGTGTACCATCTACTTTCCATACTTCCATATTAAGGAACAACGACAACAATTTGTTCAACAGTTCAGCATTACAGGATTCTAAAACATCTTCACCGCACAGCTCCTCACAACACTCATTTCACTCGCATCATGCATCTCCACGCCTTGAAAGTGTTGATAACCCAGTGGTCATATTTCTTGGGTAAAACACCCTTTGCAGATTTCGCAGCTTCTTCACCATCTCGAACCTGTTCTGCCAAGACTTCTCCTTTTCCAGCAACATAGATTTCCGCTGGTTTCTTGGAGGGTTCTTCAAAATCGTCAGTGTATCACTAAACCAGTCTTCCATGCCAAGAGAGAAGGGACAACTTTTCTTTAAAACACTAGGATCAGTGTTCTTGACGGCAGCTTCTGCTCGCTTCAACAAAGACTCTGAAATTGCCATACCTAATAATAAGGCAATCCTGCACGTTGGCAGCAGCTGATTCGCCATCTCCATGCAATCGTCCAGACTAATTAGTGGAATCATGATACAAGCCAGCAGGAGCCCATAACGAGAAGGAGGGTCCAACTATGGGAACGTGTCTGGTCCAATCGCACTTGTGCGTGACCATATACGGCAAGTGGGTAATCTGTACTGTGGTCACGTGTTATAATTTATTCACGAACAAGTGGGCGGGGCCAACACCTACTTAGACTACAGGAAGGCCGGCCCTTGTTACGCAAAGAGGTTCCAAATAAAGGTACAGTTAGGTTGCTGATGCTAGACTGAACACATTCTGTTGTGATAATGCTAAGTTGGACGCTCCTTCTCGTTATGGGCTCCTGAAGCCAGCTGTACGATGGCTTCGCAGTGGGTACAGCATTTGTACCATCCGGGGTTAATGATGTACTTCCGAGGGCAAAGCCCGAAGAAGTACGAAGCCCGAGGAAGTACATCATTAACCCAAGGATGGTACAAACCCATACCCACTGGGAAGCCATGGTACAACTATAACATGTATACACTAGCTATTAGATCATAGCGTTAAATTGTACACTACCTGGATGGCTGGTACTTTGTCCATGCACAAACATTGACATTGGGCTGCCCATCAGAGTGCTTCACAAAGACTCCTATGAAGCAAGTTCCCATCCTGATTTTGAATGTCCTGGAGGAGAGAAAATTACAGCACAGTTAATCCTGAACGGCATTCCTGTGCCAACTTTCCCATCAGGAGGGCTTGAGTCTCAAATCATACCTGGGGGGAGGGGGGGGGGGAGTTGCTCACAAGCAAGTGGTCAGGCCACACGTATGTAGCTACACATCCGGTGCACACACAAGGTGAATACGTATTCCTATCTTAATTGGTGGTTGTGCAGATACAATAATCACCTGAGGACTATATTGTGTACCTGGCACTATCAAAGGCACAAGTTCATGTGTTTGATCGGTCGGTGATATATGAAAACTAAACACCCAGCTGTTTTATCAGAGCAGACATAAAGGACTATCGATGACCACTCCTGATCTTCAACTAGGTTTTGGGCTTTGCATAAACTAGGCAGTCCCACCCACACCACCCATGCAGACTCACCCACATTAACTATGTAGAAGCAACACCCAGCATGCAGCACCAACCAAGCAGCCCCACACATGCCAATCATGCAGTCTCTCCCATACCAGGTAGCCCCACCCACAGCCTTGTTCCCAGGCCCCATCCGAAAATCCGAAGATTTTTCGTATGGGGCCTGGGAACGAGGCTAGCCCCACCCACACTTACGATGTAGCCTCTCCATACCAACCATGCAGCCTAACCCACATCAATCATGCAGCCTCACGCACACCAGAGTCATGCAGCCTCACCCATACCAATCATGCAGCCTCAAGCATGGCCCATACCAATCATGCAGCCTCAAGCATGACCCATACCAATCATGCAGCCTCACGCACACCAGAGACATGCAGCCTCACCCATACCAATCATGCAGCCTCAAGCATGGCCCATACCAATCATGCAGCCTCACCCTGCATACCAATCATGCAGCCTGTTTAGAATCTCCAAATGCTGCTCTTCGTGCTGGAAGTTACGGCAGACTCTTAGCTGGTACGGTTGTGGAGTTATGGCAGCACAAAATCGCCAATGTAAACAGAATGATAGAAAATCGGCCAACCGCAAGGCCCCATAGCTCCAAAACTAAGGGGGATGTCACCCATTATCCGTGCATGTTTAGAATCTCCAAAGGCTGCTCTTCATGCTGGAAGTTACGGCAGACTCTTAGCTGGTACGGTTGTGGAGTTATGGCAGCACAAAATCGCCCATGTAAACAGGATCATAGAAATCGGCCATCTTCAAGGCCCCATAGCTCCAAAACTAAGGGGGGTGTCAATCTTCAAGCTTCATGCTTTCATTTGGTGCAAGTTGCATGTTCATAGCACCTTGCGTTTAGGAGTTACAGGCGCCCAAACACACACCCTTCCGAGGCGCTTGCTAACGTGCCGTGTTTGACTCACTCTTGCTTCCAGCCTGGCAGTCATATCATTACAAAATGTTCAGAATCCGACGTCCTTCCACCCAGAGACTGGATATTCAGCCGTACTTTCCCATCGCGTTCCTTACTCGGAGTAACAGAGCACCCCAAAAGTACACCCTCGAACCGCATGGCCATCTTGCGACTTCCGGGTTGACCGCGCCCCCTCGCATTCTTGCATAATTAATCGTGGCATGTACTTGTACACTTGTATGTACACTGTATACACCAGGAGTGTATTTCGTGTTGGTGTGCGCATGAGTTTGTTTCACACGCTAATTTCATTACCAATTGTCCGTTTCCGTTTTCCGTTTCCGTTTTCCGTTCCGTTTCCAGCTTTTCCATAGATCTGCAATAGCAAGTAGCTACGCTCTCATTTCATTTGGAGGGAGAGGTTTTAGCTGCTGGACGAGAATCCGTCAAGATATCGGAGCCCTTGCGTTGGTGAAGTACAAAGGAGAAAGGCCGCGGTGCAGTGGTGACGTCGTCAGGTAGGCGTAGCTACGCAAGTTTAGTGTCAGATTATTTTGGGGGGGGGGGGGGAATATAAAGTGTTTGGTGAAGCAGGGCCATTGGCTGCCAGTTAATTTGTGTGTCACAGGAGCACCGCGCAAGTGTAGGCCTAGACTATTAGTTGCTGGGAGTACGCGAAGGGGGAACGGTGAAATGCTTGTTGCGCACGTGAAGCGCGCAGCAACATTTTCGGCCAATTTTTCAGCTGTCACTGCAGAATCAGGAATAAAAAGCACCCTAGATATCCTGAATTTTTTTCTATGAAAATTTATGCAACAGCAAGGGATACATGCAGGAATAGCATAATATAGCTAATGAGTAGTACCCCAAAGACACATAAAAACAGAAACATGGTATAATTATATAATAATATTATAGTAAAATCTAAGGTATATACGTACAGTGAGGAAGTAAGTTGTAAGCTGTAGGATAGGAGCAGCAGTAGAGCAACTCCAGAGGCAGTCTCCAAACCCACCCCAGCACGGATCGCATCTAGTATCCCCGTGCGTGATACTGGAAGCGATCCGCACTGGGGTGGTTTGGGTCTGGGGCCGAGACTACTCCAGAGGTACTTTCGTTACTTGACATAGAGTAGTGCGTACGTGGTTGACCACGCAGAGATGCCTCGCGGGAAGCTTTGATATAATTTGGCAGTGAAAAAATGTAATGTGAAGAGCAGGAAATGAATATAATATAGCTGCAAGTGAGTTAGAAAACAGTTAAACATGTTTTACGAAAATGTTCATAGTGAAATGTTTGCTTCTGCCACAACCACGTCGGTTGGGAAGGGAGTTTGTTTGAAAGCCCGACCACCTGCGGAGCGTGCCCCACGTATGCACTGAATTGATGATCTCAGCAGGAGGGCGAACGACAGCTTACATCTCATATACGCTAGTGTGCTGCAGTAAGGTTGTTCCCACTTCTCAGCTATAGCATTGTAGCCAGACGCTTGTATGTGATGTTTGCTGCATTGGCACATCCACCAGAGAGGGACATGACAAGAGGGGTAAGCGAACCATGTTCTACCTCTCGAACCCGTTGTTCGTAGGCTCTGATCTTTGCTCTCTCGTGTTTCTTGTAGGTGGAGACAAGGCTTTGTTGGCGATTTGAGGGGGCATGAGGGTTGAATATTCTCACGTCAAAATACGCCCGTTCAAAGTGACCCCCCCAGAAACCGTTTGCTGTAATGTCCAATCTGGCGCCATCTTCAGTTATTGCAGAGGCACCAGTGAGGGTTTCACCTGTGACGGGCTGTAACATCGGCTCAATGCAGACATCGTTACAGACTTCCGACAGCCAGCCACCTACAGTGTCACAGACCTCGTTGTGCCTGATGGAGGGGAAACCTCCTTTCGGGCAAGAGAGTGCATGTTCCACGGTGAAGTGGGTCCCACAGGCACAGTTGGTGGGGATGTTTGAGGGAAGCCAGCCATACCTCAAGGCCATAGCATCCCTGAATGCGCCCTTATGGAGTGAGAATCCATAATCTTCGAGGGGGAGGGAGGTTTTCCAGGTTGACGCACCCTTCTCCTGTGCAAGGTCCATGGCGTGTTTCAGTGAAGCCTTCAGGGTGACCTTGAGAGTGGCAGCAGAGGACTTCAAGATATCCTGCCTTTGCTCGCGGACTTCTTGCTTTGCACCCATTTGGGCTGCAAGGGTATCCCCAGAGTACTCAGTTACTTGACATTTGATGAGGTGACTCAGAGGGGCCGAGACGGAAACATATAATTTGGCCTGCGCAGTTGCAGAACATAATCACGAGCGATGGCGAGTCTCTGTGAACGGCGAAAGTCAACTTCATTCTGCCTGCCAAGTCTCTTTCTTTCTCATGCGGTCCGTGAGCCGCTCTGACAGTCTCCCTCCTCGCCTCATCAGTTTCCCTCGATGTCGCTGCACTCTTTGCCTTGTCAATCGTCGTCTCCAGTCAGAAACCGCATCCATTTTGTAGTAGTACAAACGACAAATGTGAGATCACCGTGACAGTGCGGGTTGTATACGCGCGCGCGCGGGGGTCCAAGGCAATTATGTCCACTACTGAGTGATAACCCAACAGCATTTGCAACTAACACAATGTTGGGTGCACTGGACGCAAGTAACCCATAACTTAGGCCCTGAGTGTCAGGAGCGCATAATGACGTACCTGTGCGAGCTAACCCGTGGGAAATTTCTTTTGCGTGGTCGTTTCCCGCTCCTTCCATCCTTCTGCACTCTACACTAAAGACGGGGTTTTGTTTTACATTTTGCAGGATGGTGCATGCAGGGTACACAAAAGGTATATTATACTCCCCCAACATGCATGTAAAGACAAATAAACAAACAGCGTACTGTAGTGACTCTAATAATTCAAACACCCTATTAATTCGAACACCCCCCTTTTCCGAGAAAAATGCTGTATTCCAAGAAGTTTGAACACCCACGTCTAAAATTATTATCCAACAGTCACACGCACTACAGCCCACAGTAGTATAGCTACTGCCAGAAATGATACCATGCAGGTATAGTAGACAGCAGTCCAGATTCAGCAAAAAGGTAGCTAATACAATGTCGATTGCACTCTGTGATCTCTCGCAGTCCAAGTGATCAACCTTGGCCTCCCAGCCGTTGTGTGAACTTTGTCCCCCGCACAAATATCGTCGCTGACTCGTCTGCGTGCAGCTTGGCCCTGCTCGCCTGACTAGCTACTTTTTCGGAATCTGTAGCTATAGCTGCTCTCTTGTTACTAGTCTTGTACTGTAGTGCCGTCACTGGTCGCGACATCTCTCTGGCCTGTTGCTCCAGGGCCCTGCAGAGTCCAGCTTTTCATCATCCAGTCCTCACCAGCACAAGCATGGGCTGCGTATTGCTTCCAACAAACATTATTCATTTGTTCACTACCAAACATGCTATACATGATTGAGTGGTACTTATAGCTACACGCCACGGTACAATAATATTATGTAGCTAGCTGCATGCACTCTTGGATGACACAAGACTTCATAAGCATTGAAGTGTTGGAGGCCATTTGAATCTCACACAGGAGCTAGCTAGACTATACTCAATAGTCACTACCAAGTGTATTGTCAAGTATACCACAAAGCAAAGGTACAGTTAAGTAGGTTAACACCAATAATTATACCTTTAGAGACAGACAATGTCAGTAGCCTTCAGTTAAGCATAGCTCGCTTATAACATAGATAATAGAGCGTAAACGTTCTATTATCTATGCTTATAAGCGCTGGCTCTTTTACTGATATGCACAGGTTTGACTCCTGTCCCAAGCTACTCTTTATTAAGCACTGATCTCTTCCTTGAAAAACTCTGAAACTAAGCACGCCTTGTAACTCAGCCTCACTGGCACATGTTTTCTTCCTGTGGAGATGTAGGTGCAACATGCCACTATGTTGGACTAATACACTATTATATAGGGTGATACATTTTAATTGTTCTCTCGCTGCAGCCCTTGCAAGTACACTAGGTGCGTTTGGAGAGATATCAGGTAGATAATACACACCATATAGTGGATACCTTGTGTTGGTGCAGTTTTCACAATTATTAACCGTACACAAAAGGCAATGAATCAAGTGAAACGAAACAAATTCAGTGTTGATGACAGCTGCAAAGTATATGGAGGTGGAAATTATAGATTTGTCTTGTTGCATGGAGGCGGAAATTATAGATTTGTCTTGTTGCATGGAGGCGGAAATTATAGACTTGTCTTGTCCTGATCTACATGTAAATGCAGCGTTGATAGCAGCAATACGTTATTACATGTGATGATGTTCTGTCCCTAACACTGTTACATACCTGGCGTGGTAGGTGTTATTACTGAATTCATCTGTATATACTGGGTAGGGACTGAACGCCCTGATGGCAGTGACATGCGAATGCCTGTGGACAGAATGCCATAATATTTATGGTATGATTGAGCACAGCATCAACTTCTTTACTGCAGATGACATTCACCAGGTATATGGTAAATCCTCTGCTGCTGTTGCCTTTGTAATTATTATGAACACAATATCAATTGTACTTGCAGATAAAGTGCCCTAGTGACTATCTACAGTGGCAAACTAGCATGTACTGCCTGTTTGGCACAAAATGGTCCAAGCTGCACCATGGTCCAATGTGGAGTGTTGTGCCTACAGGACAGACTAAAACAGTAGCTTCTCTGGGAGTGCTCAACCCATTGCAGGTTGGTATAGTAGCTAAGAGGTCTATATAGTGTCACTGCACACATGCATTATGTATGAGTTACCCTAAGACATCCATTATTATCAATCAGGCTAATGTCAACATCCCTGGGGTCACAGAGTCTACAATAAGTTGCAAAATCCAGAATATGGATTTCACGCCAGATGCCCAAATTCAGGTTGGCATAATACAATGTCATGTATCTCTATAATTGGATGTCACTGACAAAATTGTAAAATCTATACCACATTCAGAAAGCAGCTTTATATCGTGCTGCTACCAACAGTCCTGATGCACACTGGTGGATAAAGGCTGACGGTTGTGATATAACCCCTGGTTTGACAGAGTCAGTGAAAGGCAAATGGGGCGGTGATGTTGATCTTTGTGATGGCCACGTTCAGGCTCTATACTCAGAGTATCAATCTGTGCTTCAAGAATCAGATGCTCTTGGACAGATTGAGCCCCTGAGTGTGCAAGTTGTTCTTACACAGTTGGAGAATGTGAGGGGGGCACTCCTGCAAGTGATATCTTTCATTGTACAAGGTGAGTATAGAGTGGATGTGCTATAGCTGACATGGTGAAATGTACAATGTCATGCATTACTCTGTTTAGGCATTGAAAAAGCCAAAAAAAACATATGACAGCATGCTTGAGAAGCCTACCACCGACAAGAAGCTTCTTGAGGCAGCATGGGAGCTGGAAGAGCATCGTCACCTCTACAATGAGGCGCAGAGAATCGCACAACAGCTTAGTGCTACGGCAAACGCCATCAAACAAGCTAACTTACCACAGACCTCCTTGGTCAATGCAGTACCATCAGCAAATGTTCCAAAGCTGTTGTCAGATGTCAGACCAAGATTGAGGCAATTTTTCAAAGATTTGTACCGGAAGAAACGAACTCCTGCAACACACATCTTGGTATTCATGCTCAGTGAATCCAGACGGCTGAAGAAGCCATATGCTATACCAGTCCAGTGTCTTCCCTACTCTGGTATCAGTGATAGCAAGCTTCGCCTTCTCACTAACAAGATCAAGCTGGAAATGAAGGAAAGAGGAATGAAGGCTGTAGGTAAGAGAAGGGTAACTCACTGTATCTATACAGCCTATACAACTCTACTGATCTCTGTAACAGGTCTTGTGACAGATGGAGAATTTAATTCTCTGAGAGCAAATGGGCAAAAGCGTCCAGTCTCCATCTTGCAAATCAAAAGCAAAGCTCGTCAAAGATATGCTCATATGGGCGAAGGAACAATGAAGAGCATACTGACAATTGGTGGTGAGTTGTAGCTAATATCAATATTGTTGTATTGAGCTGCATACCTCAAACTAAAACAAAAACTCACTATAGGCTTCACAGCAGATGGGGGCATAGTTGCCAAGAAGCATAATCCAGTTTTTACTCAGGAAGTACTCCAGAAGATCTGTGGACTTCTGTTGAGAGTAAAAACTTCCGTGAACGAGGTTGTTCATCAGCTTCGAGTCAGTACAGTTCCTGTTGGTTACACACCTCAACCATGGACTCCTGGTATATGCTCAGTATGAATACATGGTATGAATACAAACCTAATGATTACACCAACTATTACTTCATATATTATACAGGAATGAGTGAGACTTCAGTGGATGAACTTCGTTCAATACTGGCAAAACTTGATTACACCTATCACGTTTGCGAGTGGACCAGACAAGGTGTCCCCTTCTGTACCCATGCATATGTTCCTGAAACAGATCCAATTACTGGAGATGAATTTCATGAACGGGAAGATCATGGCCATCTCCTGAAGGCACTAGCAACATATCATATAGCTACCTTTGCAAGTTTTGAAGTTTTGTACTTTATACTTCAGAGAATTGCCAACAAGGGAAATTTCAGCATCAACCTTGAACACTACCATGAGGCTCTCAAGTATCCTGCTGACCATGCCAATCTTGAGAGGTGACAGGAACAATCAGTGAGAGATGCCGAGTTGATGTTCAACCCTAACTTCCTGAAGTGGCTATTTTCGGAAGGTTACAAAGCAGAAGCTGAGTATGTGGAAGCCTAGCCTCGAACCCAGTTCGAGGCTAGTGGAAGCCGTTCTTGGATGGCATCGTGCAAATGATGAAAGAGGACTGGCTGAAGAAGAACGCTCAACTCTCAACAAACGATTCTTGCACTACATCCTTGATGACCTCATGCCCTGGCACCGTTCCCATGACTTCTCACTGCTTGAAGTCAATAGGTATATTCATGATTACCATTTGCATGTAGCTACTGCATTACAATTTTTCCATGCATTTATACAGGACAATCAACAATGTGAGAGGCTTCACACGGGAGACAACCACTGCACTCCTTACTACAATAGAGAGCACTGAATGGATGAGGGAACGTGCTACCAAATGCCTGGTACCTGTGGAACACCCAAGACCCTCAACAACTGATGATGTTGAGAGTTTTTTCAGCATGGTGAGAGATCTGCTTGGCAGTTCTTTTGACTCACCACAGTTATGCAGGAAAATTTGCGTGCAGTTTGATAAGCGACTAGACCCACAGCTTCCATTCTACTACTAAACTTCAGATCATGACCGGGCGAACGTCCTTCATTCAACAAACCAACAGGTCAAGCAAGTCGATTGGAGACTCTAAAGCCAGCACGTCGTGAGCAAGCAAGTACCTTTGTTTCTGGACGAGTTAGCCTGAATTTTTTTTGACATAGATTCACTGAATAGCAGAATATAATACTTGCTGTGTCCTGTGGTGCAAGTCTCATGTCCATAGCATATAGCGTTCTTGGGATATGGCAGCATGAATTCACCCACGCAAACCAAATTCATGAAACACGGTTGACTTCAGGGGCTCATAGCTCCAAAGCTGATGGGGTTGTCACAATATTTCCACACATCTTTATAAACCTCCGTCTTTGTTGTATCCAGTGGTGCAAGTCTCATGTCCATCGCATGTAGCGTTCTCGAGATATGGCAGCATGAATTCACCCATGCAAACCAAATTTGTGAAACTTGGTTGAGTTCAGGGGCTCATAGCTCCAAAGCTGATGGGGTTGTCACAATATTTCCACACATCTTTATAAATCTCAGTCTTCGGTGTATCCAATGGTGCAAGTCTCGTGTCCATAGCATGTAGCGTTCTCGAGATATGGCAGCATGAATTCACCTACGCAAACCAAATTCATGAAACATGGTTGACTTCGGGGGCTCATAGCTCCAAATCTGATGCCCATGATGTGGCTATTTTCTGAAAGTACAGAGATGGGGCTTTCATCATGCTCAGGTCCGATCATCATAGCACCCTGCGTTCTTGCACTACAGGCGCTTGAATCTGACCATCTTGAGACGCTTCAAGCTAGACCCGACTTTACAGCGTTCTCACACAAAGACGGGAGCAGTCTCAACTGTCTTGATAGCTAAATAGACTCTTGACCACCTGAGATACACATATATCAAAGGACACGTCGCTCGCATGAATACATCTTGGAACAGTCGGTGCCAAAACCTGCTTCTCGAAGCCGTCTGACATGGCTGTTTCGTTACACGGAAATCGCATAACTCCGAATTCATAACGAATACTACCGGAAGAGGTAACGGACGAATACAAATCTCCGTAAGCTTGCACTCCCTCCTCTGAGTGCAGACTCTAACAACTAAATGTCATCTCTAATTAACGCAGACCTAGAACACAATTAATTGCATAATTAACTTTTGGTTTTTACTGCCGGGCTTCACATATGATATAGGAGCTCCTATTTACTATATCGTCCGGACCTCCTATGTCATATAGGAGGTCTGATATAGTAAATAGGAGCTCCTATATCATATCGGACCCCTCCTATGTCGTATAGGAGGTCCGATATAGTAAATAGGAGCGCCTATATCATATTAGACTATAGCAGCCATACAAATCAAAGGCAACTATGGGGCGCCGCCTGTGGTTTATATTCTGAAGCCATGCAGCCGTGCAACAGCTGTGGGTTTATAGAAATTGGAGCATGATGACTCAGCGTTTATGGAAATTAGACCATGGCTCAGCGCATTCTGGAGTGTTGGAGCGTGCAAGGATCTCTAATTCAGGTAGCTATAGTCTAAGCCAGTTAGACTATGCCCTTTCGTGGTTTATGGGAAATAACCACTCGAGGCTGTTCATTTAGACCACTCGGCTGCGCCTCGTGGTCTAAATAAACAGCCTCTCGTGGTTATTTCCCATAAACCACTCAAGGCCATAGTCTAACTATAACTTGGTCCGATATGATATAGGAGGTGTCCAATGTGATATCAGACCTCCGATATGATATAGGAGGTGTCTGATATGATATCAGACCTATTTGATATAGGAGACCTCCAATTTGATATACGTAGGACCTCCCATTTACTATAGATCTAGAATATACTATTTATAAGTACGATATTCTATATATACACTGAAAATCTGCAGTAATGATAATGGAATTTTGATTCATTTGGTCCGACATGATATGATATAGGACCTCCTATTTACTATATTGGACCTCCTATATGATATAGGAGGTGTCTGATATGATATCGGACCTCCAATATGATATAGGAGGTGTCCGATATGATATCAGACCTCCTACCGTATAGCGGGTTATTTTCGTGGGTGGAAATTTTCGTGAAATGCTGGATATGATCGTCAGAATTAATTTTCGTGGTTCTAATTTTCGTGGCACCCGCGTTCGCGCGATCGCTATCGACGCGGATGACGTTGATGGCCGAAGTAGCTACATCATGTAGAGTTTCAACGACATTGCGCTTCACTGTAAAGCGTGAGTGCGACGCTACTTCGTCAGTAAAAGACGTGTGGGAGGCCCGGTGTTGGAGAAGAACTACCATGCTAACACGAGAATGGCAACCATATTGATCGCTGAGTTACTGGCCTCGTTTTTCGTCGCCGGGGTCCAGTCATCTCGATCACAACGCGAGGGACAGCTGGTGATAGAGGATCCTGTCAATTGAGGACACTGTCAACGGGATGCAGTCACGCTGGTACAGCTACGAAGAGCCGTACGATGGTACGTAGCTACATGTTGCACAGCGCGATTATGGGTTGAAAATTTCGTGGGTGGAAAATTTCGTGACTTGTCGATGAGTCACTAAAATAACGAAAATTGGCACCCCACGAAAATAACCCACTATACGGTATTTGATATAGGAGCTAGGTGTCCGATATGATATCAGACCTCCTATTTGATATAGGAGACCTCCAATATGATATAGGACCTCCCATTTACTATATAGAACATACTATTTATAAGTATGATGTTCTATATATACACTCAAAAGCTGCAGTAATGATAATGGAATTTTGACTCATTTGGCTCCCCATAATTGTCATGCTGAGTGCAAGCCAAACTACGTGATAATTGAATGGCAACAACTTCTGGAACTTTCATGTGCAATATATTGGAGCTGATGCCCCTCCAACCATCACATGAACAAGCAATATAAATTTAATATGCATGTTTGAATATCGGCATTCACACCTATAAATATTAGTTATAGCACATGTATGGCAACAAGGGCTGTATGTGTTATTGGCACTGCTGTGACGTAAATCCTTAGGGGCTTTACCTCAGCAGTGTCAATATATGGCATGCAGCCCATGTTGCCATGCTATAACAAATTTATTGCAAGCACTGGATTGGATGTTGCTTCGTGATGTGTGCTGCTGTCACAGCTGGGCCATATGCCAGATATTGGCACACCCAATCCTTTGAACTTGTAGGGTGCTAAATAAAAACAAAATTCACTACCGTAGGATTGGAATCGTCGAAATTCCAGGAAATGAATTTGTATCGCTAGATTGGATGGACCATTGTAATAGATAGAAATTTTCACTCTGTGTTTGGAGAGAAGTCATTTGTGACTGCTGTTATTCCAGGAAATGGGCATCGAACTGCCATCCCACGTACTGCATTTTGAGCTTTCGAGCGTTTGTGACTGTTGTAGCTGCACTATTCCAGGAACTGGGCGTCTACTGCCATGACATCATTGCCATGCGCTGCATTTCGAAGCATTCGTGACTACACTATTCCAGGAAATGGATACCCACTGCCATGCCGCTGCATTTCGCTGCATTTCGGCAGGACAGTTGTATTCCAGGAAATAGGCATCAACTGCCATGCCACGCACTGCATTTGGACTGGATCAGACTGACTATGAATAGTGTATTTTGTAAATGCGTACTTGGAACTCATGTCGTTTGGATAAGTACATTTCCTGGTATTGCTACATGGCAAGTTATAAAAGCCGGAACGGAAACGAAACGAAACAAAACGAAACGAAACCGGAAACCACGCCCTACAATGAACACATGCATTGTTTCTCACTGCAACAGCACTATACTATAGCCTCGTTCCCAGACCTTCTCACCCCAGCTACGGTTTGTCGCAGTACTAACGCCTTCCCCGCGTTTGTACTGCAAGCGACAAACGCTGGGGTGAGAAGGCCGACTTATTCACAGTTAGCACATACTGAGACCACGGCATGCACAACCATCCTCGAGACTGTGATCTATCGGGCGCGGGGTCGAAGTCATGCATTAACCACATACGCGTAGTACTGACAGTCGTCGTATGCGAAACTAGCCTCGTTCCCAGGCTCCTCTCCAGTTTTTGAACTAACTTACAGGTTTACTAGAGGTGGTAGATGGTAGATAGTAGCTACTTCCTTTGCGCCTGTGACGAAAAAAGCCTCTTTCTGGCCCTCTTCCGTTTCACGCAACAATTCAAGATCAGAATCACTAGAGGAAGATGTAGATGCAAACTTCGAAAGCGACATTTTGAAGGAGCAGAACGCACACAAGGATAGCTTAGAAATCTTCGCATGCGCGAAGGAGGGTGTGGTTTCCGGTTTCGTTTCGTTTCGTTTTGTTTCGTTTCCCGTTCCGGCTTTTATAACTTGCCTTGCTACATTGGAATCACAGAGAATAATTAGTGTCTTTAATTGGATTAGTGGAAATTCCAGAATTGAGAATTTCAACCCTAGATTAGATGTACTGTTTTATTAGCGTAAATACAGTAACCCTCATTACAGTACAACATCCACTTTGTGACAAGATGTGTCAGTCAGATCAACAGACCCTTTTTTCACACGAGTGGGAGGGTCTGGGCACGAGACAATAATTCTGAATATTTCCCACCACATTCTTACTCCACTTACCAATCATAGCTGCCACTGACAATTCTCCTGTCATCAAATCTGATACACCTGCAGCAGAAAAGATTGAGACAGACAATCAACCACACTCTTCACGGGTTCATTCTTGATCGATCAAGGTGGTCAACTACCGTACTCTCCCACCCCCATTAGTACACTACTTTGAGTCTACATTGTAAAAAGGGGAGGAGACGTCATTTAGTCTTGACTATATGTCCCCAAAAATGCGAGGATGTGGCGACATTGAAAAATGAGTTTGCTGTACATAGCTATCTGGAAGAACAGCAACATTTTCTGAGTCTGCTGGTACTAGATTGGCAGTGGGATAACTTGCATCGTCATTGATGACTGGAGATGAAGGGAAGACTGGCTAGTGTGTCTACGTCTACATAGGGGGAACACTATGACAGCCTTATAAGTTTGTTCACCGGGATTAATTCAAGCCGGTTTTTTGCAAAGTATTCATTGACTGAACTACAGTACGTATTAAATTATACAGTGTGCGTGTAGCTGAGCTGAGATATTCTATAAGACGCTCACCAGGGGCAATAAAATTAGCCAAACTACCGTATGTAGGAACTTGGGGGTTGGGAAGGGCATGTTTGGGCATACTAGCGGGAGCCTACGGACGTATGAGACGACAAACTAACCTATAATAGGAACTTGGGGTTGAGAAGGGCATATTTATTTGAAGTGGGCATACTAGCGGGAGACTGTATACGGACGTATGAGACGAGGGAATTGCAGTGTGGTGTATATCTGCCTGCCGGATGGAGTGATTTAGCCATTTCTATATATGTTCATTACCATTCAATGGCAGTTCGGATGGCAGGTGGGATAAAGGCTAGTATAAGGGACTCTTGTCACCAACCAGCTAAGTAGGGAGAAGTTGTGGGGGGCAGATCAACTGAGGGGAGGGAAGGAGGAGGGGAGAGAGTGAGCATATGGGAGAGGAGGAATTAAGGTATGTTAAAATTGATTTCAAGATTCAGAACGCTTTCTGACATGTGTTTGCAGTGCAGCTTTGCTGCAATGGAATGTTTCTTCTGAAGAGCCGGTCATGACTTTGTATGTACCTAAGTTTCCGAACAAGTGACGCTTGCTTGCATAAAAGCAACCTAGCTACATTCAAAACATGTCTGCACATGAACTACGTCATAACCATTGAAGATAGAAATCATGCATCATGGTATATCACTTTAGCCAGAACGCAGGTATACATTATAGGCCAGTGTGGATTGTGCTGAGCTGTCCAGCTACTTGCATACATACAGAGGAACACTTAGTTTGAGGCTGGCTAATTATAAGTTGTCCTGGCACAGTGAAGGCAATAGAGAAGCCAAGAACTGAAACATCTCATATGCGACAAGGGCGAGAGAACGCTGTCCCAACAAGAGCTGCTACAAGTCATCCATTTGGAATCTACACAGGAATATCTAAAGGAAGCACATGCAGAATGTGTCGATCGAATGCATCCCTATCCACACAAGTGGACATGTAATTTACCTGACAGATGAACTGTGCCCCTTCAGTATCTTCAAACGAGCTCCATGCTCAATGCCCCATATTCTGGAAAGGAGAAGCAGAATACATTTGGGCTCAGCAGACATACAAGGCTTTAAAATTGTTGGTCCACTAGAAACCATTCAAAGCAGGAAGATTCAGCACACTAAACCTGCTACCCTTTCAAAATTCTAACAGGTGGTTAACCAAGAACAGACCTGATGGTACGATCGTAAGACCCATTGACGACGTGGCTGCCCCTGTACTGTAGACAATACACTCCTCCCCCGTGACCACGCAGAGTGTGGACCAAATCACAGGTAGAGGTTCGCCAGATCTACGTACAGAGAAGAGGGAAGAGGAATGAACATGAATCAAGGAATTTGCATTCTGATACCTGTGGTGACTGTTTATCTAGCATAGTTATCCCCCCCCCCCCCCCCCCCCCACCCTCTCAACAGACATGACATCATCAAACTCAATGCAACATGCAATTCATCAGGGTAAGAAATTAGCATTTATAACTTAACACAAGCTCCCCCTCGTCCGTCTCCTCCCTTTCCCGACCTCCCCCTCTGTCCGCTCCCTCTCTCCCCCACTCCTCCCCCATCCTACCAGGCTACCACACATATGTACCTTGATAGTGCGGTCTAAAGATCCTGACACGATATACTTTTCATCAAAGTCAACTGTATAGACAGGTTTCTTGTGTCCCTTCAACACCTTCCTCAGAATAATGTCCATGGGAGAAATCACGTCCCAGACCGCAACGGTGTGATCCTGTACATGTGTGTGTAGTGGAACATTGACGGTACACAAGATGAGAGCGGTTCAGGCACAATAAACAGCCTCAATCTGTGCATCACTGTTGAAATGGCTATTCACCATGTGCCCTGGTCACTGATTGGACTACAGTGTGAGACTCAACTGTGCTGACAGAGCACACACATACACATTACCCATGATGCTCAAAAGAACCCTGAGCAGACCAGTGCTCAGCACATAGCTATAGCTCTTAAATTTCACGGCCTAAATGGTCATGAATTTCGCATCATACACAAAATGAAATGTTGAAACATGGTAGTGTTCATGCATTCTGATGCCACGTGCAACGGTACAACGGTACTTTAAGGGCTGTATGTGATATTGGGACCACTCCTCCAAGGTAGCCTGGTTCCCAGGCCTCATACATATATGAACAATCGAAAAGGAGGGTTGGTATTACTTGTGTATAATTTCTGTCAACTATTGCAACACACATTTTGGAGGCACCAATCAGATTGCAGAGCAGAACACCCGGAACATGATCCCTTCACGTGAGACCACACAATCATGTTCAGTAGTCCATATAAACATAAGACAGACCATCATAGAGCTACTGAAGACTGCTCTCTTTTCTGTTCATGACGAAGTGCTGTCATATGTATCAATACATTAAGATTTTAACGTGTGTCTGTTTGTGTGTGTGTGTGTGTGTGTGTGTGTGTGTGTGTGTGTGTGTGTGTGTGTATACACTGTACCTGATGGTGGCATCATCTGATCCAGTGATGATGACTCTACTGCAGGCACCTCACCCACCCAGTGTGACCCCGTAGCACTGTGTTGCAGCTCAGAGATTTATGGTCCCAGATCTGTGGTGAGTGAACGGGGAGGTCAAGGTAAGTTGTCAAAATATCATACTACAGATTACACCTCTCCTGACTACATATCCCTCTCTATATATACAGTATACGGTGCTACCTAGGTAGCAGAACATTAACCCAATTGCTGTAAACCCAACATCAGACTTGAAGCAGATTTGTTTTGTTCAGGTCGTAACACTTCTCCTCAGTTTTGTGGATTGAGCTGAGTTCAACCAGAACAAAGAAATTCACTTAGTGGAGCCAGAACCTGGGACCTCTAGATCCACAGGCCAGCACTTTAACTGTTTGACCGGCTGATAGGGTTAATTATCTTCTAATCACATAATGATAATTAAATACTGAAACAGAATCAACAATTTCACTAGGCAAAATCAACAGACCCATCTATTATGATCTGATAAACACATCTTATAAACACATCTTATAAACACACCTGAACAGTATTCTACTCACACACAAACTAAACTGCACAACTGTGTAAACAACACACACAATGCAGTGCACACACATACCTTGATGGTGCTGTCCCGGTGTCCGCTGACTATCTTTTCATTGTCATACTGGAGGCATAAGACTCCATTGTCATTCTTACTGTGGCACTCAATACAGGTCAGCGTGTGATGTCCGCTCCTCCAGTTCAACTGCAAATTCTGTTGGCAAGAATCACGCTTATGCTTCAGGTTACTCAGTACTATGCTCCTCCCCCCCCCCCCCCCCCCCCCCCCCCCCCCCATACCATAAACCATTTTTTCCTCCCAACCCACTTCATTCCCCACTTAATCTCCCCCATGCTCTGCCCTCTCTCTCTACATCTTCTCTTCCTCCTCCTCTCTACATCTACTCCTCCTCCTCCTCTCCGTCCCTCGCCCTCTTCCATCTTCCTTCCCTCTCACCTCAAGTTCCACCTCCATTGCTCCCATGCACCCCTTCCTTCTTCTTCTTCCCACTCTCCCCCGTTCCTCCCTCTCTCTCCACCCTTGCCACCTCCTTCCTTTCTTCCTCCCTCTCTCTCCACCCCTGCCACCTCCTTCCTTTCTTCCTCCCTCTCTCTCCACCCGTGTGTGTGTGTGTGTGTGTGTGTGTGTGTGTGTGTGTGCATACAAGTGACAGCTGTTTTATGGCAGAAACAGTTCGGAAGTAATACAATGTCATATTTTCATCAGAGAGGGATCATTGGCATGCGATCACTCTGAGACACAGGAGTGCCCACTGTGTCTTGCTACATGCTTGTCATTGTACACACACACACACACGTGTTGTTGCCCTTCTTAAAATTATAGGAGCGGGTGATTGTGACTTCCTACATTCTGCACAGCATCACCATGACAACCCAAGATGTTCCTAGTAATACAAAAGCACTACAAGAGAAATACTGAAGGCCTAACCTGATGTTACACGGAACAAGGTGGGAACGTGAGTCCTGGTCCAATCTGTTGTTGGACCGGCTCACTCAGTCCTAGTTTTGGTGGGCGAGTTATTACTTGTTGGAAATCACTCAGCAGGTTTGTCAGAGGTCCTTGTAGCTACTTCCTTCGTTGCTTTTGTTAACAAGATTCTCACCTTAGAATCAATTTTGTCAATGGCTTGCTCTATTACTATGCTGCAAGGTGGCCGGCAAGTGATTTAGGAATTAATCTAAAATTTTAACCTGATAGTCCTGCCATGAATGGAAAACTAATGTGGTATTCACGGTAAGTGCTACGTATGAACCAAATCCGTTCTGGAGCAGACAACAACTAACCCCCACGGTCAATTTTCCTGTTTATAGGAAACATGACTTGAATAGTAAAATCTCTTAGCAAATACGTATGCTGGCCTACACTGCACAAGCTGAATTGGGTCCTGGAATTCTCAGCTGCAGGTCTCCACTTTCACCTCCTCCAAACCAGGGATGGCATGAGGAAGACCCTCGTTCAGCAGGGTGGGTGTGTCCACCTAAAGGTAGAGAGGAAGCAACCATATCCACTTCAGAGGTTTGGCTATTACTACGACTTACCTTTGGAGTCCGTGTTTTAGCTCTAACCCTGCACTAACCACACCCAACCTACATATTTAGCTGTGCTTAGCCTCGCTTCCATGGCAGGCCCCTGCCCAAAGGATGTAGAGACTTGCTCATGAGAAATGATTTACCTCAATGTTTAGGCCACTATTTGTTGAACGTTAGTTTCTCATCCCCCGCCCGCATGAAATATTACCCCCGCATGAAACTGCCATCATTTCTTACTGCACATGCACACACCTTGGACTCTACCTCGAGACAGTGCTCACAGATCGAGTAATGGAGAGGTTGAACTTCACCATCTACAGAAAGACAGCTCGCAAAACGCTGGTGCCTTGGCGACTTCACGGTTAGTTAACTACCATAGGTCTGCAAAGTAGAGTTTATATAGCGGATTTCCTGTTGAACACTAATCTGATATTATAATGGCAAAATGGTAATGTCCGCCCGCCCGCATACTATTCTTGGAAAGTCCCTGGTGAGAAACTAATATGCAACAAATAAGTGGAATGTCCATTAGTCTAAGACTGCGGCATGCAGAATGGTTCATTGTGTCAGATTTCTTCTGGGGCAATTTCCCTTCCAGACTAAAAAACATGCACTGCTCTCACTCTGCAGAGATTCTATTCCCACTGAACAAGGCCCGCTTCTTAAATGAGCCACGCCCTCTCCCTCTAGTCTCGTCCCCAGACCGTTTTTCGTCTGCGAAAATTGGTCTGGGAACAGACTACTCTCCCTCCAAGAGGTGGCTCGAAGTTGTGTGATTCCAGGCAAGTACATAACAGGCTTTGACTTACCATCCGCCATCGTAGCCTGGGTCGATAATGTAGTCATAGTCTTGCTGCTCCGTTACATGCGTTAGCACGACCACGCCACCATAATTTAGCAGGGTTGTACCGAAATGTCTAATTATGCGACAATAACAAACAAAATTGATCGGACACATTCGATCATGTAGTCTAGTCTGTAACTGCATGTGCATGCTGTGTGAGCGCATGGAGCAGGATTACTGTACTGCACCCACACTACTCCCTTCTGGGCCCTCCGCAGGACCCTGTCGGTCAGGAGATCAGCTTTGCAACAGACAGCAGGACTGGTGAGTCTCATTATTTCATTCAGATTTCCAGCCTTTAGCTACAGACCCAGAAGCCAACCTTACAGATCAATTTCTGTCCCCATGGCAAACTCACTAGAAATGATTTGCTCGCCATCCCGAATAAAATGTGTATAAAACCCTGCAGCTGTGAATATTTTTCAGTCGTTAGCTGGTGATGAATATTTTTTTCATATCCTACCCTGCGCATGTGCAAAGCAGGGTAAAGCGATGCCTTTGCATGTTGTGCATCTCTGCTTGTCAAAGTGGGATATCAATCTGTTCCTCCTATTATCTTTTTGTTGGCTTCATGCCTTTCACAGTCACATGTGACCATTCTGATTTTGAGCATCAATCATTGAGGAGCAACCACACTCCTGGTAGCTGCAGCCATTGCAACCGGTTGCAGCTTGCTGGTAGCGCAAGCTAGGTATTGCGACTCATTCCAATTAACGCACATGCCACATGGCAACCACCATGCTCAGCCGATTGCTAGCAATGGCGGCCAAAGGGAAGACAAGAACTTATTACAGCGCTCACAACTTCAACAGCATGGTGAGTTTCGGCATGTGAGCATCAGTGAACGACAGCGATCATACCTGTATGGTCTGAATCTTTGTGGGGCCTTCATAAGAGCTGTACTGGCAATGAACTTCGACGAGAGCGATCGAGCAATGGTGGCAGACCGCACTGCAAAGCGCTTGTAGCTCCATCACCAAGGTGAGTATCAGGACCAACATTGTATGGTGAGGACAGTGCATGCTAGCTATCACGACGATGTGATCAGAATCCATTGCCAAGTAGTCAAACATTAATTATTTACGCGGCATGCATGTCATACCATGTCAACACTTCGAAAATTGTTTAGGGGCGGGGGGCTTGTCTTGGCCCCAGACCCAAGTGCAGATCACATGCAGAAGTGATCCACGCTGGAGATGGTTTGGGTTGGGTTGCATACATACCATAGCTGCAGGTTATTATAAGAGCATGTACCTCTATCTCCACCGAAAATGGCAGAGTATCTGGGATATTTCAGTGCTTTTTTAAAGAGTTGCTGGGTGAGTGAGCTGTGTCCCCCCCCATATGAACCCTGCATCATTCACCAGGCAACAAGACTCAGCAAATGGCACAGGGTGTACCTTATGTAGCTTTAGAGTGCTTTTGTGGTTCAAAGGTTACTATTCATTATTATTATTAGGTTATTAGGTTAAGGTTAAAAAAGGTAGCCCATCCCAATGAATTGCTTTGGGAAATGTGATTATGAAATATGTGGCCAGGCTTCCTGTAATGAAGTTTCACCACATAATTATATTCATGTGTGCAACTTTCTGGTTGCAAGGTCACTGAGTAGCTAACCCAGACCTAGCCGCGTTCCCAGGCTCTCCCAAGCTCAAACAAAATTGAGAGAAAAGGTGAGAGCCTGTGATATTATGCCTCCGGGTAGACTGACAGACAGACACCTCCGGGTAGACTGACAGACAGTCAAACCGATCAGCTGCACACATGGTTCACAAGGTACATTTGTAAGCTGTCCTGGTTTACTTGTAGAAGGGTCTTGGACCTCAATGAAGCTGAAAGCTACCCTAGCATTTAGCCTTGGAACAAACAGATGTTCAGATATCTGGGTGTTCCTCTGATCTTCACCGTGCCGGATTGAGCTGGCAGCTTCAGCAATGGCATATATCACACATGATGGTACATGTACCTCTCCATGTGGACCTGGAAGCTTACACTTTGACTACAGTCCTTCCTGTTGAAGTACACAAACAGAGCCGTCAAGCTACCCGTCGTGCACGTACGTTAGAATACTGTCCATGCACGTACCTGTAGGTGCACAACACGTGTCAAAATGTTCGTTGAAAAAAATTCGCGAAGACCTGTACAGGTGTAATTTGCAAAATTCAGACCCACGAAATTTAAGCGCTGTACGGTAGTCGTTAGGACTGCATTTTATGTTTAAGTGCTAGATGGGCCAGTGCAGCGCAGTTAGGAGGGCTGGAAACCAGCAGCAATAATCGAGCAATTCAATGTGACCTCTCTCCTTTGCCAGCCTTGCTCTGTTTGATAGGTCCTTCTGTGCATGGCATTGGCAAAGTGTTTCCTGTATAGTAGCTTCTCCTGTACAAACACACAGCAACTCAATTTCGCGTGTACATGTACCAGTATGTACAGCTAATTGTACAAGTTCCAGCTGAGATCCCTGCCTACGCTGCAAGCTTAGAAGCCTCACGCCAAGGCACCCAGCAGTAGTGGCAATACAGAGCTATAGGTTGTTACTCATGTATTTTTCATAGCTCTAATATCATACCATTTTCGTAGGTTGTGAGAACTGAGATCATTTTTCTTGGATTTTCATATGTGATGAAATCCTATGACGCGATTTTCATGGCTATTTTCACGGTTTGCAGCATCTTTTCCTAGGAATTTCATATACATTCATGGCAATGTGACCAGAGGTACATCAAAATGCATTAAATTTGATTATCTGAACTCAATTATTTGAAGCCCACCCTCTGCCTATAGTGATATGGCTGAGGCAATGGATGCTTGTTCACACACATACATAATATGTACATACACTCAAATGCACATCTACATGTATGCACACATGCATGCACACACACATAAACACACACACACACACACACACACACACACACACACACACACACACACACACACACACACACACCACACCACACCTACAGGAACAGATAGTGTGACGTGACATCCGTGCTTCTAACATTCCCAAATTCTTGCATGAGGACCTGAGTCTCTTTAACAGCATTTAATTCAACCTGTTCCCCTCAACAGAGAACGTGGGTGTCGACTGTATGGAGACACAGAGAAGAGCATCAAGCAAAGGCAGTGGAGAAGGAGCCAGAGGATGTGGAAGGTGAGGATGTAAGAGGTAGAGGTATGACATTACTACACTGAAAGGTATGAAGATTACTGTGATAGCAGAATTACGGTAATTTGCTGTGGTATTAATAGCACTCGTACTGCATGCACCTTCGCCTCATACAATTCCCCTCTGCATTACTGGGCTACCGATTTGGTACACAGATTTGGTCCTCGTTTAGCAACCAGTGTGTACTGGGATCCCTTCCCTCACTCCCTCCTCTCTCCCTGTCTCCATACTTCCCTCACCCTCCTCTCTCCTCCCTCCCTCCCTTCCTCACTCCCTCCCTCCCCCTCTCCTCCCTCTCTCCCCTCTCTCCCTCCCTCTCCCCTCAAGGTTTGTCAGCAAGTGAACACAATTGTACGAGACAACAGTGGTCCGTGATTCGTTCTGGTAGGCCTGCTATAATATGCACACGGTACTATCAATACATAAAGATTTTAGCGTGTGTGTGTGTGTGTGTGTGTGTGTGTCAGAAGTGGGATGTTCATAGGGCGGGACTAGACTAGTGATACGCAACCTTCGTACATCAATTTACTGAACCTCAAACTCCACGAAGAATGCTCGAGAACATTGGGCATGGGCTGGAATCTTAGCTGGCGGATGCAATCGGGGAGTAACAGTCAAAGAAGATGGAGTCAGGGGCTGCAGTTGAAGCAGACACAAAGATTATAGGACATGACAGGCATTACTTTTAGTATCGGATTCATTCAAGTGGTTAACCTTTCCTCCCTCCCTCCTCCTCACTCCTTTAACCCTTTCCCGGATGTAGCCGGATATATCCGGCATGAGTACATGTGCGTCTTTACAAATCCATAAAATACACTTTGGACCCTCATCTTATTCATGGATAATGTCAAATAAATCTGTTATTGCCGTGTACGCTTTTTCTATGGGCTAGAAATGACATCATAATGTGTATAAATGGCTCAGCTACCTAGTGGTTGCTAAGAAGTTTGCCGTACAGCGGCGCCGCTGTGAATTATTCAATTTCCATGGTGAAACGCAAATTAATTCATCCAGGAAAGGGTTAATGTAATTCTGCTATGTTGTAACATGATGTCAGCTAGTAGCCTCGTGCCGAGGCCTACACTCGGAACGCGGAAGTGGGCCTGGTGACACATGGCAAAATTCCCGTATGTGCTCAGTCAGCATAATTGCATAAGCGATTACATTCCTTACTCGAATTCACACGGCAGGTAGCTGTTGGTGATGGCTAAGTAGAAAGTCCTTGCCCAGGAGCGACCAGAGGTGAGTGTTGAAGGCTAGAACAGCGGTTATATCAGTTTTCACACGGTAAAGAATGTAATTACTATGCAGTAGTTGACAACGGACGAACATGTTTCACCTACCCGAAATCATGACTGCTGACATCAGCACATACAGGTATTTTGCCATGTATCACCAGGCCCACTTCTGTGTTTGGCGTGTGGGCCTGGGTACGAGACTTGTCAGCCAAGGGGTTCTGCTGCATTCTTGGGCTATAGTAGCCACACCCAATTTTGTGCCCTCAGACCTCCATAAACGTCGATCCTTCCACAGAGGATGGGAAGCTGCTGGAGTACAGTAGGACAGACTATAAGGCTACAACGGACAATCAAGCTAATAATTTTATTATTAAATTTTATGTCTCTTGCAGGCTCGCTCTGTGGACACGTACAAATCATCTTGTAGAACAGATTTATGATTTTTGTAATTTTGTATTTGTGATCTTGTGTTTGAAATTCTAATCTTGCCATGATTATTACATTTTTGTAGGGATGTGTACATGTGTGCAGATTGGCCTCAAACAGCAAAAATTATCGAAGCAAGTTCAATAAAGATGATAATAATAGTTAGTATTTCTTTGATCGTAGTCTCATGGCGCCAGACCCCATTCTGCCCTAGGTGTGCAATAACTAGGGTCTGCATGGTCATTCTTCCTTTGGATCCGATCCTCCAAGCATGTGGTTGTGGAACACATCTGCTTCTTCACTGGTTCCCGAGCTCACTCTCTCCTCTCCATGGGGTGACTGAGCCAGTATACGTAGTAGTGACATTCTATGCGGTGTATACATGAGTTGTGTGTGTGTGTGTTTGTGTTAACAGAAAGAGTGATGGCACAAACAGCATACCAGTTTGTGCTGGCATAAACAGCATACTGGTGAACCTATGCACAACACTAGCCACATTCCCCGCCTGCACACTAGTAAAGTGTAGCTTGGGAATCTGGCTAATGTCACCTGAGAATGAGATAGCCTCCAGTGTGAGGACAGAGTAGGGAACAAGGATATAGGAAAGAGGCTATTTGTGATCTGGGGATGAAGGTAGCATGGCCTGGGAATGAGGCTAGTGTGGCCCGGGAAATAGGATAGTGTGGGCTGGGACCACCTGGTCCTGGTCCACCTGGTTTGTGGGTTGCTACGCAACTTTGACTAAACAATGTGAAATCCTAGACAACACTGACAACGCGAAGAATTAAGACCAACACTGGGATTGGAGCCTGAGAACAGCAGCCCAGTAGCCAGACAAAATAATAATTGACAGTACATGAGAACAAGCTGAGGAGGGGTCTGGGAATTAGAGCCGTCAACCAGGTCCCAGGTCAGCTGACTGGTTTTACCGATAGTACACCCACCCTTTGAAACATGTCCACCCCCCCATCGGGGGGAGACAAAAAAGGTGTCAGGATTCATGCTCGGGGACTACGTATTCGTGCCTAGGGACAGTATCAGCTTGCTCAGTTTGAGGCACCGCTGCTTGGGCAACAGTGGGTATACTATAGGCACCTTAGTCCACCAATCCACCTTCTTGACTTGAACACCTTTTGTGCTCCTATAGGCATCAGTAGATATCCAGGTAGAAAATTGCGGTTGGACTACATTAAATTGTTTTCCAGCTGCAGGATAAGTAATGTGTACATGCACACTCTTCAGACGCTTGCTGGGTCAACATGTTTGTATACTGTAGACAGTGTTCATTTCCAGATGACTTGCATGACTATGTCTTACCTCGTCGAGTTGTGTAATTTTGTTGTTCAGTACCATCAGCATTCAGTCAAGAGACCAACATTCAGGGAGGCCTGAGGAAGGGAGGGATGCAGGGGAAGGTTTCTTCACAACCACAGGCAGACAGTGGACAAGTCTTCCCTCATCTCAAATGTTGGGGTTTTACGATCAATGCAGTATTGTGACTCGTGTGTCATGCCTCAACGACAGATATATAATAGACAGTGATTGCAATCTTTGGCTAACACTCTTTTCAGCATTCCCTGGTAGCTCAATCAAGGTACGTGCCACATAGGGCTGATTGAATTCATGGAGAAGTTGGCATCTCCAGACACTATGTATGGGTTTCCAATATAGATGGGTACCAAAATACCCACAGTCAAAACAGAATAAGTTGTTTGTCTTATAAGGTGGCAATCCCTCTTTTGGCAGCCATTTGAAGCAAATTGACACTACGAAAAGGGCAGTCTAGCCATGTGCTAGCCCCTTCTCCACCAGGCCAGTTACATGCACACACAGAGAAGTTTCTCCGCCCGCCCGCTTGACCGGCCAGGCGGAGAGTGGCTAGCACTAGACTGTGAAAATGGTTACAAGGGAATCAACAGGGACTGGGTCGTTAACACCTCTATTTGCAGATACAGGACACAAGTCTATTGCTTGCTCGCCTGTGGTTCGAGTCCACTCGTTGGCATTGTACAGCTCTAGACAAAAATTGCTGTTCATGTGTGTCAGAAAGACCCCTTCCACAGAAAAGATTGATCCTTGTGAGGAAGGTCATACAGTCCAATGAAACGGCCAGAGTTATCTGACATGAGTGCCCCCATTTTCTCAAAGGCAGCATCTTGTAGAACCCATGATAGGTCTTGCAGCACATTAATTCCAAGGCGTTAAGTAAACTACATGCAAGCAGTACACTTAACGCCTTGGAATAAACGGTATTCTTATCTACATTATCCCCCCCCCCCCCCCCCCCCCCCCCCCCCACCTTTCTTTTGAAGTGGGTGTCAGAACCACTCATGTATGGCCAGTCTTCCAGACTATTCACACCAGGACTATTCACCGGTACCGAGACTAGGTGTTGTGGATGCTCTATGTCTCGTTCCCAGCTCGCCTAGTTGGTAGAGCTGCCAGGGGATGGTGAGAACGGAACACTTGGAAAACACAGACAGCTATGTAAGTCCTTACTGCAGTGTTTGATCTCTACAAACTATATTGCTGGATATAATCCGACGGGTCCAGAGTTACGGCTATAGGCGAGCTTCTGCCCACGCCATTTGATTGTTATGACTCCGAGCCAACAACAAGGATCCCAGCAGCAAGGGTACCAGGTAGCCTCGTTCCCAGGCCCCGCCCAGCTTTTCGTTGCTTCCAAGTACGGAAAAACGGGAGAGGGCCTGCCTGGGATAATTCATCACGTGCGTGACGTCAGGGTAGAGAGAAGGGTAGATTGAAAGTGGGCACACTGACCGCAAATATGGCGCACGAAGCTGGCTCATTCAGTGCTCGACTGTTAGCTGCGTAGAGATCGACGGTAGCCGTGCATTGACAGTCTATGTGAACACTAAGTGCTGAGAACGACTCATACAAACCTGGAAACGGGTCGTTTTGACGTTGAATTCGGCCACTTCTCAGCAAGGTCATGTAACAGCCGTCTTGGTGTCTCACGCAGAACCTGGTGCGATTCCGGAGTCTTTGAGCAGGAATAATGCGGCTGCTGTGTAGTATTGGGCAACGTGATAGCACTGTCAGCTATACAATAGTCTCAAATAAGAACTACACGCACTGGTATAGAATTATAGTATATTCAGGCATGACTTGCGGTTTTGATCGCCCACACGCAATTAAACGTGACGTTTCTCACGGACAAAATATCCCAGGCTCTCCCCCTTTCTCTCAATTTTAGTTCACATGTGGGAGAGTCTGCTAGGTACCAGGATGTAGAGCTCGTTGAGCTCTGTCAAGTGATAACATAGTTTGTGGAGATCAGACACTGCAGTGAAGACTTCTATAGTCACTATTGCCAATGGTGGCCACAGCAGTGGTGTAATTGGGTTTAGGAAGGAAATGGGAGTAGCTTTCAAAGCCACTAATTGCCGTAGCAACAACAAATGGCCTGACATGCAATATGATGGTGGCGGGAGGGAAGGAGATTGAGAGGGAGGGAAGAAGGTAGGGAGGGAGGTAGGGAAGGAGGGAGAATTAAGTTACAGAAACATCTCACCTACACTATCAGCACACACACAACTGCACGACGATCCCCTTTGAGCTGTACTGCTTACGCAGGGCATCAGAGAAATGGCAGTCAAACCTCTACAGGAGAATGGAGACATGACAGTTGTATGACTTAGTCTGCCACATGTGGCTTCTAGTCAAAACCTTGATTTAAGGATCCAGCTTTGGGAAGGTATTACCTGCCAGTTTACAGCTCTAGTTAACCACTACATGTAATGAACATACTTGGCAGCGGAGTAGCTAGCGACCATCGGTGCAGGGACATCCACCACAGCTGAGGAGATGCTAACGTTTATACCACGTCCTCTGTGTGTGGGGGTGCATGGGGGGTGTGGTGAGGGGAGGAGGGACAGGAGGGAGGGGAGGGGTCAGGAGCAAGGGAAGGAGGGAGGAAGGAGGGGGAGGGAGGGAGGGAGGAAGGAAGGGGAGGGAAGGGAAAGTAACGGGAGGAGGAGAGGAAGACGGAAGGGGAGAGGACAGGGTGTGTGTGTACACTGTCAAGTTATAGTTAGACTATGGCCTTGAGTGGTTTACGGAAATAACCACGAGAGGCTGTTTATTTAGACAGCCTCGAGTGGTTATTTCCCATAAACCACGAAAGGGCATAGTCTAACTGGCTTAGACTATAGCTACCTGAATTAGAGATCCTTGCACACTCCAACACTCCAGAATGCGCTGAGCCATGGTCTAATTTCCATAAATGCTGAGTCATCATGCTCCAATTTCTATAAACCCACAGCTGTTGCACGGCTGCATGGCTTCGGAATATAAACCACAGGCGGTGCCTTTGATTTGTATGGCTGCTATAGTCTAATAACCACTCACTTATCGGCCATCTTTGGCAGCAGCATAAAATAATCTGGGAGGGTGAGAGGGAGGAAGAGGAGGATATCTTGATTGTCATCTGACACACTCAAACATTCACTTCACCTGCACTATGGGATGACAGTTGATTTGAACAACTTTATAATGGCACTGTGAAGATATTTGGAAGAAATCATCTCCACCCTTGTTGAAAAAGGAAATAAGTTTCATATCACAACTCACTTCTCCTGGTACGTCAGCAAAGAATTCCAGAAATGGCAGATGCACGTTCACTGCGAATGAGAAAACACTATCATCATCAACCAACCAGAGCCTTGTTTCCATACCAAATGGATTGGGTGAAGAAGGGGGTGTGTCTGAGAGGTATATCATATCAGTCAGGCATAGACAAAAGTCCCTCACCAAGAACTACGATGTCGAGGTCCTGCAGGTTCAGCTATCTGTGGGTAGATCTCAAAACCGCCAGAGAAGTCAACAGGAATGATCCGAACTTCACAACTGTGGGGAGTAAGGGAGGGAATTCAACATAATTATGTGGATGGGGGATGAGGGTAAAGCCACTACCAACCAACTCACTGATCTCATCAGCGACTAGCTGGAGTTTGTCCTGAGAGCGACTCATTATGACCACATTCAGCCCTTGCCTATAGCTAGCTGTAAATGAAGCAATCCGTAATCAATTCACTGAATAGCAACACAACGATGGGACAACAGACTGGCAACAGAATGAACACATTGGAACCAGCCCACCTGCCCATGGTCCATATTTCTTGAGGTTGATTCGAGAGATGCCCCACAGAGCCAGTGAGCAACGTTCCTGCAGAGAAGAGAATTAGAAGCTGGTCTATCCAGACAATTGGTCCTACATGTCCTAGTGACCAAATTGGTCCATTCTCTGAGTGTCTGAAGCATCTCCACAGCGATCAAAGACTGAAGGTACGGCCTGGGAACGAGGATTATGTCTTACGACAAATCTAAGCACACCCACCCCAGACCACTACGGGGAATTCAATAGTCATGGCTCTCGGCCAATCAATGTCTGAGTAAAAAGCTTCACTGCTTCAATGGAGGCCCTACGAGGCAAGAGGAGAGGTTCTCAGCCCATTCGTGCAAAGAGTCAGTTGCAACAACCGCTCACAGCAGAACGTTCGAACAGATCCACCAACTGGCCGAGGTACTCCATCACTTCGTCCACCTCACCTCAACCGCGCTATTTTCACGCGAGACCCTTCAGCTCGAAGTATATGTAAGAAATTTTTCTGCAGCCGTAAACGAATCGGAGATTGCAGAACTAATTACTTCCGGTACGTGTTGCGGTTTGACCCGTACGTACCCGTACGTACCCTGACCCGGAGGTATGTACATGCGATTAATTATGCAAAAATGCGTGGGGGCGCGGTCCACCTGGAAGTCGCAAGATGGCCATGCGGGTGTTATGAGTTTTTTAGCCTCAACCAGTGCTGGTGTTCCACTTTGCAGGGTGTGTGCTAGAAGGGTAAGTTAGAGTCGCCTCCTGGCCAGATCAGCATCTAAGGGTATGCACAGTCTGATCCCACACACTAACTATGTAGTCTGGTAAAGTCTCGCGTGGCCATACCCACCTGGAAAATCTATGCATGTGTAGTGGCATTGGCCTCAACCCCTTGAGGTCCTCATCAACTTCTTGGGGGAAGCGTTGGGCCTGATCGAAGTCTTAGGGGATACACGGGTCCTGATTGACCTCTCGGGGGATCCTCTTGAGAATGGATTCGTAATGGCATGATGGCATGGTCTGACCTATATAGCCTCGTTCCCGGGCCCGAGACGGTGATGAGAAAAGGGCCTGGTTTCCACTGTTTGCGCGTGCGCTAAATAGCGGTGGAATTCCGCCTTTCTCCTCCCTCTCTCGGGCCTGGGAACGAGGCTAGGTCTGACCATGTCATTACCTGTGTATTCCCCACGTTGATCAGGACTTATGCCATTACGAAGGCATTCTCCAACGGGTTGAACCTCATATTCTGGATCAAGTGTTTTGGTACATGCACTGTATTACCAGCCTCTCATTAGTTAATGTGGAGTGGTCCGCGATGAGCCAGTGGAGTGTGTCACACCTGAAGTAGGGTCGAAACGTTGCATTGAAATGATGCACCTGGCTCATCACGGACCACTCCACATTAACTTATGTACTAGTTTTCAACACTAGTGGACCCGAATTGAGTTGTAGCGGGCACTTGACTCTTGCCACAGCCTCTCATTAGCTATACATGTATACATGAACGTGAACAAACGAAACCCTTAGGGGACTCGATCATGGGTGCATGGCATGGTCGTGATCAACCCTCTGTTACTAGAAGTACGTGTTGGGATGTGTCAGCCATGATTGCTACATGTACATTCTGTGTGTAGGTGCTCTTGGCCCAGTTGCTGTTGGCCCAAAGATGGTACAGCTCAAGCCTGGTGAGGGAAGACGGCTGCTTTGATGTGGTTACCCATGCTGACTTACTGCCCCCCGTCATCATCTTGGCTAGGTAGAGGTGGAAAAGATCAACAACATTGGCATCTCAGCACACATTGACTCAGGCAACACCACCCTCACAGAGAGAATGCTGTTCCACACTGGCAGGATAGGCTCCATGCACGAGATGAAGCAGCAATCACTAGCTATGGTGGGGTCACTGGCTGGTGATTGGTTCACGCTGATCACATTCTACCCCATGTCCTGTGTTGTGTGTGTGTGTGTGTGTGTAGGTGAGGGGGAAGGACAATGTTGGAGCCACTATGGACTTCATGGACCTGGAATGACAGAGAGGCATCACCATACAGGTACAGGCTCTGATCACCACTGAATGCATCTGAGAATTGCATGTCTGCCGTCTTCATACCCTACACCTCTTAGTACAGTAGCAAGATCGACCATTGACTTGAGCGGATTTGGTACCAGATCTTCCCCTCTGTACTTGCATGATCTAAGAGCTGAGTATGTATGGATTTCTGGTCTTCACTGGCTCCCTCAAGTAGGAAACCAAACTTGAGGGAGGCAAAGTGTTTAGAAGTTGCCACTTCAAAAAAGTAGTTCTGCAGAAGGTGGCTTCTTGCTAGGGATTCTGCAGCACTGTTGACATCGCAACTCCCCCACCCGGCATGGGGCCAGAATCCAAACTGAAATCAATTGCAATGTGGCCTGCAATAAACCAGGAGCGCATAATGAGGTCATTATGCGCTCCTGAATAAACTAATATTACATCAAATTGTTGTGGAATTGCTGTGTGCCTCCTGACACTCCTTCACAGTCACAAATGAATGGCCCGTACACACTCACTCATACACACTCACTGGTGCACACATGCACACAGTCGGCAGCCACTTACACAACATGGAAGGATGTCAGCCTTCGCCCGTGCCATGTCTTGTGTCCTGGAGCCCATCATGTCAGTGGAGTGGTACGTGGCCCCCACTGAGTTCCAGGGAGTGGTGATCTCAGTGGTCATCAGCGGCTCCGATGCCATGGAAGGGTACTTCACACTCTACTGTGAGGTGGGAGAGGAGAGGGGGTGTGGAGGGGGAGGGGAGGGGAGGAGAGGGGAAGGGAGGGGAGGATAAGGGAGTTGAGGGGGAAGGGAGGAGGGGGAGGGGAGCAGAGGAGAGGGAGTTGAGGGGAAGGGAGGGGAGGATAGGGGAGTTGAGGGGGAAGGGAGGAGAGGGGGTGTGGAGGGGGAGGGGAGCGGAGGAGAGGGAGTTGATGGGAAGGGAGGGGAGGATAGGGGAGTTGAGGGGTAAAGGAGGAGAGGGGGTGTGGAGGGCGAGGGGAGGAGAGGAGGAAGGGAGGAGGGGGAGGATGCAAGGGTGCGTAAGGGGTAGAGAAGAGGCTAGAGTATGTGGTGTGGAGGGGAGAGGAGAGACATTCAAGAAGGGATTAGGAGGAGGGGAGGAGAGAGAGGAGGGCAGAGAAGGTGGGAGGATAGACGAGGAGGGGTAGAATGAGTGCTCGTCTTGGTGGGTTCGTCATCCCAGTGGCTTGCATGGTGCCACCTGATGCTACTCTGTTTCCTACCGCAGGTGCCCCTCAATGACATGTTTGGATATGCCACTGAGCTGAGGTCGGCCACACAAGTGAGTGCATATGAACCAGAACAGAATCTGTTCTGGTGTTCATTGATTCTTTCACCAGTGAGATATATAACACGATGTTTCGACTACTCTGTGCTGAGTCTTAGAGTGAAGGCAGGATGTGACAAATTCAGCTACAGGTAACCTCGTTCCCAGGCCACGTGGGAACGAGGCTAAGCTAGAGGAAGCGAGTGTACATTTGGGGGTATGACCTGCAGCCCATAAACCTGAGCAAGGGAGAACTGTATCCCACCGTCATAGATCAGAGAGGAATCGATGGCCTGATGATACTTGGGACTCCCCTGCATTGACTGCGTAGTTGTTTGTTAAAACTTTGTCAGTGGTTGTGGTCAGAGACCTGCTCTACCAAGTTATTACCGTGTACTGTAAGAGTGGTTCAGTTCGTGGTAGAGTTCCTGCAGCCCTTTGTGTTCCTAGTTCCTACCGATGTAATTTTGGTGACTTACAATGCATATCATGACAGACTGTCGTGGTACATGTACATGCGTATTTACGTGCCTAACAGCTATGCTGCAGTCAGTGTGTTGAAGTGTGCAAATACTTATAATTTTATGGGATTGGAGGCACAGCTGTTGTTGTTGTTGTCCAAATGACGCTAGCAGAGATATTTGCTATAAATATTACAAAGTTTTGAGAGGGAGCCCCTCAAACATTAGATACGACTGATGACTGTGTGAGACTAATGCCTCACAGATCTGTACCCTATAGCTAATGTGCTTTTCAGTGCCCCAATTATCTACTCCAGATCATCATAATTATGTTGGTCACATGACTTGCCACACATCCCTCCCACAAGGCAAGGGTGAGTTTACAATGGAGTACTGCAAGTACCAGCCGGTGCTGCCACACGTCCAGGAGGAGCTGGCCAAGCGATGGGAGGAGGAGACTAGGGCCAGGAAGAGCCGGTAGCTATTGGAGGACGGCTGGACAGAGGTGTTCAGACATAGGGAGTTAGTGCAGAGGACTGGCTCAGTATCAACTGTGTAGTGAAATTTAGTCATTATATCAGACCCTATTCACATGGTAATGATTATTATTATTGTGACTACAATAATACCTCCCCCATCGACCCCCTGACGTATACTACTGTCAATACTGTCGTATACTGTCAACCGCTATACATGCAGTTCTGGCTGACCTGCTGTACCATCGACCTGCTGTATATCAGCCTGCTGTCCAGCAACCTACTCCACATCAGCCTGCATGCTGTACCACTGGCCTAGCTGCTGTATGTTGTCTTATCTGGTTCGGTTCATAGAGTCCATTGGAACACATCATGTGTTACACTATAATAGAAACTGCTAAGACGCAGATTGGATGAGAGTGGTTACAAGAACTACCATATTAGGGAAAACGGAAATGTACAAAATGCATGTGTAGCTACTATAGGCTAGAGAGAGAGCAGCAACAAGGGAGTGTCTCCAAGCCCAAGAGCTGTGTGCTGAATATAATCCGAGGTTTAAAAAGTGTTATAAAGTGGATTCTGACATGAAACAGAGAAGCTAAGAACCGGTTCAATGTCTTGGTCTCTTAGCAGAGGAACATTGTACCAGGCTACCAGCCATCCTCAGGGTAGCACTCAAAGTTGCGTGTGTCTCCTGAGTGGGATACTCGTGGGATGATGAAAGGCTGTTCGGGGGATGTGTGTGTGGAGGAGGAGGAGAGGCAGTTAATTTCATAACGCACGTCATACTCCCATACGTCCAGTCACACCCACAGCACCACTCTCTCCAACCCCACACTCACTCACTCCCACCCCACTCACCACCCACCCCACACTCACTCCCACAACACACTCACCACCCACCCCACACTCACTCCCACCCCACACTTACCACCAGTTTTCTCTGCAAGACTGCGTCCCAATCCATTGCCTTGAACCACTTGTGCTGCTTCACGTCTTCCACCCCTTGCTGCAGAAAGGAATCAGGACAGAATCGAATAGAGCCAGGACAGTAGATTGAAACCAGGGCAGTAGAATGGGAATGGAACAAGGACAGAGATGAGGGAGCCAGGACAGCGCAATGGAACCAGGAAAAAGAGGAATGGAACCAGGACAGAGAAAGTGTGAATGGAACCATCAGATGGATTCATTAGTGACAAATTCCAATAGCAATGACACATCTTGGAATCAATTTGGTTGACATTATTATTTGAGACAATACCTGGGTCAAATTTCATGCCAATATTATAATATTGGAACACCAGCTATGACTGTATAGTATCCCTTACCCTCAAGCTGCCAAGCCTTCACGTGATGTCTCTCACAAGCAGCTTCTTAATGAGGTCCTTTGCGCTTGATTCCAGGTGTTGTGTAGCCTCGTTCCTAGGCCTTCCGCACCTCCAGTTTTTGATCGCTTGCAGTATGCCTCAAACCCAGTTACGCCCCTGGATGATCTCTGGAGCTAGATACTCCGGGGTACCACACGGTGTGTATGTCCGTCTGCAGTGGGTGTGTGTGTGTGTGTGTGTGTGTGTGTGTGTGTGTGTGTGTGTGCGTGTGTGTGTGTGTGTGTGTGTGTGTGTGTGTGCGTGTGTGTGTGCGTGTGTGTGATTATGTATGAACTTTCTTAACCAATCAACCTTTGTATTCTGAACCTGATCATGGCTGGTGTCACTTGCAACACAGGCTCAAACCACAACCACAGATCTGACCCACAGGCAGCATAGCATGCAAAACACACCCACTCCCCCATGCATGTGTGTATACTGAACACTGTCCCCTCTCTCATTTGAATTCATTATTATAACCACCCTGTAACTAAAGAAACCATTTTATTGCTGGATACCTGACCTTGAGAATCAGGAACCTTGTCTCGTACACCACTGCCCCTGGCACCCCCTATCCCTTGCACCCCCGCTCTCCTACACCCCTTGTCCCCTCCAGAGACCTTAAACCGGAGAACATTCTACTGGACAGCACAGGCCACATAAAACTAACAGACTTTGGATTTGCCAAGGTAGTAGTGTAGGCAGGGTGTATGAGAGAGGGGACCGAGGGTAGGACAGGGGACAGCGTGCCGGGGGCAGGGGGTACCAGTGGCAGTGGTGTAGGTAGGGTGTATGAGAGAGAGGACCGAGGGTAGGACAGGGGACAGGGTGCGTGCCGGGGGCAGGGGGTACCAGTGGCAGTGGTGTAGGGGTGTATGAGAGAGAGGACAGGGTATAGGAGACAGGGGGACAAGGTTAGTGTACATTAGCCTCGTTCCCAGTCCCACACCCAGCTTTTCGTCGCTTGCAGTACGGTAAAGCGCTTAACCGTACTGCAAGCGACGGAAAGCTGGGTGTGGGACTGGGAACGAGGCTAAGTGTACATCACGCATTATGCAGCACAAACACATGAATACTGACAATTAAGAAGACTTCTAAACTCTGTTACTGGTCCAGCCCAGACACTCTGAGGTCAGGCCTTGAATGATTACTGAAGTGCTGTTGCCCACAGCACAGGCAGTAGGTGGTACACACAACAGTGGAACCAGCCATGCATGTTGCTATGGTGATACACTCATGGGTATTTCTCTCCACATTGTTACCCCGCACGCGCATGCGCGAAGCGGGGTTAAGCAATCAGTTTTGTCTGTCAGTCGTCTGTCAGTCGTCTGTCAGGTGGAAAAAATTGAAATCTCGCCACATAGACCCTCAAAAAACATCCAAATGGAGTCAAACAATAGCAAATAGCAAAAAACTGCTCTATGTGTACCTGACTGAAGTCAAGGCGCTCCGTTTCGCTGTATTTCGGCTATTTCCTACTTTTCATAACTATTCATAACATTGGCTCCACCTCTTCGTGACTTCAAGAACAGGACACGCAGTGCATTTGGAAACTTCATGCTTCGAGATGACCGCTAGGAAACAGTGCTTTCTCACGATCTATGTACTTCACAGACATCATGGCTATTGTTTCGGCTGTTTTTTCCAGCTATTTCCTATTATTCGTAACATTTGGCCCCACCTCTCCAGCTTCACAATATAGTATATACGGTAAGCGGTCACTCCCACACCTTGGATATGGCCATACACGAACACAGTAAATGCGATAGCAGCCCTGTTCACCGTTGCGCATAGGCAGAGATGTCACGTCGATTGTAGCTGCACTGCATGCATCCTGGCCTGATGTTCAGCGCGGGGTATGTGTTCTATGAACACCTCTAGTTCAAGATGCTGCTGGTAAGTGCGTCCACGGCCAAATCCACACTCAAATATGATGTGGTATGCTCTTCAGAACATTGAAGAACTCATCTTTGGGAAACACTGCTTCAAGCATTTCAACACACAAGTAATTAACTGTTATGCTGTGAAGTGGGTGTTCCTGACACAGGTGTTTCAGGACCCAAACAAGAAGGTCACTGCTCACCTGTAGACATTATTCTGGCTGTGAAGGTAGTCGAGTGCCATGATGATCTCAGAAGCAAAGAAGAGCCGAGGTTGGATTGTCGAAATGGTGTGCTGTTCTGAGGTATGTGACGAGTTCACCACCTGGAACGTACTCCAGGAGCATGTACATTGTACAGAAACGTGTTGTGATAGGTCCAAATCCTGGGTGGAGGGAAGGAGGGAGGGAGGAGGGGGGGAGAGGAAGGGAGGAGGGAAGGAGAGAGGAGGAGGGGGAGAGAGGAAGGGAAGAGAGGGAGGAGGGGAGGGGAAGAGAGGAAGGGAAGAGGGGGGAGGAGGAGGAGGGAAGGAGGGGAGAGAGAGGAAGTGAAGAGGGGGAGGAGGAGGGGAGGAGGGAAGAGGGGGAGGAGGAGGGAAGGAGGGGAGAGAGAGGAAGGGAAGAGGGGAGGAGGGAAGAGGGGGAGGAGGGGGAGGAGGACGGGAGGAGGGGAAGGGAGGGAGGAGGAGGGGAGGAGGAAGGAAGCAGGAGGAGAGAGGAGGAGGAAGCAGGAGGAGAGAGGAGGTGGAGGGGAGGAGGTGGAAGGAAGGAAGCAGGGAGATAGAAGAGGAGAGGGAGGGAAGGTTGTACAATGAAGACACACATGGTGACAACGAAGGGGTGCACAATGGAGGTATATACACCACTGTACACACAGACTCACATGTTGACGATGAAGGGGTGCGCGATGGAAGCCAGGATGGACTTCTCACTGTTGACGTGCTCCACTTGTCCCTGCTGAATCACCTCTGCAATGGTTATAATCTTGAGAGCGTAGAACTGCCGCGTGGGGATGTCATGAGTCAGCACCACACCACCAAATGTGCCTGTGCCTGAGTAGGGTGTGTGCAAGATGACTAGCGTAAAGTAGTTTTGTGGTCAGGGTGTTCAGCTACAAGGAGCTGGTCCACCCCAACCTGCAAATATAGCTCTGCAATGCTGAAAACTGCTAAGGGACAACCAAATCCCCCTCTTCCTAGGACATATTATCACACTCTGATGATGCAGGACGAGGAAGAGGAAATGATGTCATACGTATGCATGTGTGTGCATTTTTACTTTTGAGTGGCTGGATGGCTGTAGCATGATGAACACACACTGTTACCATGCACAGAGAGACTGCTGGAATGGCCATCTCAGTTTACTGCTCTGATTACAATGACATGACTAGTAATGCAGAGAGGAAATTGAATCCACAGGAAAATGCACATACCCGCAGGGATTTCAACCCTGAGTACTAGTCAGATACTCTTACCACTACGCCAGTGGACCCATGGCAGAGGAGCAGCACACAAGCTGCACATGGCAACATTGCGTAGAGGCCTCAGACCAACTGGTTCTCGCTCTGATCGGCTGGGCTGCCTCACCTTGTGGAGTCCCCTATGGAGGAGTTGCAGGACTGGGAGGGTTGACCGTACAAGCGCATCCCCGGAGCGGATGCTCTCACTACTTAAAAGCAGTGTACATACTCTATTCTCCTGTTCTCACTCTGCATGTTCTAAACCTGTCTAATACAAATTACATTGCAGCTCCATCTGCCCCATGGTACACTAGGAGATAGAACATACAGTGGGATATGGGGTCCAAATTGGGTACGTTAGATTCTGATAGCAAACTTGGACATCATGCTCAGCAGTTTCCACTCGGCTGCTTGAGTTCAATTAGCCATGAGGACAGCACGAGATATTTGAGATCAGATCAGAGCAGGATTGTATACTTCACTGTTTTGTGTGATCATCCCTACCTTGTTTCCTTGCTTTTTGCTGTTCTGGTATCCTTACGAGCTACATTATTGAATGTTTTTGATTACTTGTTTATGTCATTGTTTTAGCAGCAGGCGCATGTTTGAGAAATTTGCCATCACAGAGCTGGTACTTACACTGCTTGCAATGGCTGAAGAATGAGACCCAATCATCTCAAGTCAACCCTTTTCTGGATGGATACTAAGCCAGCGCTCCCTGTCTGAAGACCATAATATTAGCTAGCAAGTGGTAGGACGTTTATATATTGTTGAGTCTTTAGATTGGCATTCACCACTCTCACAGAACACAGCACAAATATACGCAGTGTTCTTATGAAGTACCTAGTAACTAGTTCCAGAGCAAGTTCCAGACAACACAACAGCGCAAGGCACTTCCAATTCAGCAATCGTGAGTAATACTTACGTATCGTTGCTAAGTGATCGTTTAAGTGTGCATGCGTACAAACAAGAAAATGGTGTGACAAACAAAACCATAGTTATTAAGGTGGCTGGCAAGTGATTTTGGAATTAATAATTATTATGTCATCTAAAATATTATGTGCCAAACCAAATGTGGTATTCAAACACTTCATGGTAAGTGCTACTTATGTACCAAGCCAGGATGTTCTGGAGCAGCAAACAAACGGAGACAGCGACAGCTGCTACCACCTGGTCAAGACTCGCAGGTTGCGACAAAGCGATGGGCTGGTGCACTGCTCGGTGTAAAATGCTGCTATTTCGTGCGAAAACCATAATGAGAGATTGAGGCGACGCTGAGCTAGCCCGACTAAGAAAGAAAGACGAAAGAAGAAGAAAGAAAAACAATTTGCCCGTTTTGCTAGCACCTGGTGTGGTACTTTTGTGATGATTATTGGTGACGCGAGGATCGAGTCTTGTTGGTCATGAAAACACTCAAAGACGAACGGTATGTGGTTATAAGTATGGCTTATACTTGTACCGTTTCTGAGATTTGGAGAAATTATTGCGTGTCTGTCGTATCCCTACATATAGAGTCTACCGACTCTATGATATTACTGTGTTCCCCAGGATGAAGAGTGGTACCGGGTATACCAGGACTCGGGTCGATAATATCCTGCCCAAAATGCTCAATTCATTGCATGTTCGGGGTCAAAAAAACCTCGATAATAATAATGGGCATGCTCTGGAGTTCCTTGCACCGGTATGAATTGTTGGGAGATGGAGCTCTCTTCTCCTCACACCTGGCCATGTTGGCCAGAGGCAAAGGTAGATAGGTGAGGTCTCTCAAGGATGTGATTGAATTAGCACACCTGTCTCTGTACACTAATCGAGTCACCTCCTTAAGAGACCAACCTGCTAATTAAGGTCTGTATGTCAGTGCAAGGCTGCAAGTCCTGTAGTAACAAGACTACTAGGGGAATGCAGGACATTGGAGAGCGAGCCTGAGCGAAGTGCATGTCCGTGCAGGACATGCAAGGAACAGTTGCATTCACATGAATCATTGACTGTCATCAGAATGTGACCGGGTAATGAGCACAGAAAATTTAACTATGGCACTCTTCAAACGTATAACACTCGTGCACATCATAGCAACTGTGAGTCAGGTTAGCATAATTTCAGTATAGGTAGCTAGTTAGCTATGCCGGCCATGGCGGTACGTGTAGGTCCACGTGCTGTCTCCGTCTTTGTCAGTGTCGCCGAGGAGGAAGAATGTTCATGGTGCTCTAGCAAAATAATGCCCTCGAGTGGTCTCCATCTTTGTTGTTGCCATCGTTTGTCAAACAGGTAGCTACACGGTTGGTCGAGCTCGTTGAATTTATGCCCATGCAAGTGAAATTCGCTGATTTAAAATTTACAAGATCCAACCAAACAAGACACGTTGACACATACACACACACACACACAGCGCAATGAAGTCACGCTAGTGTGGGGCTCGCTCAGGCTCGCCCCAACTATTCATACCTTGACATACATAGCATGCCAATCGGTTAGGGTAAAAGGTTCATAACACTAATGCCTTATGACCCACACTACATGTAGCCTCGTTCCCAGGCCTCCGCCCAGTTATCTCACAGCCGTGGAGACGTCCGGGGGCCAAGGCTACACGTACTTCAGCTAACAACCCAGAGTTCAAGGCTACAACTATACGTGTATGGGGCAGAGTACAAGACAAATTACCATATGGGCTGTTCGTCACTTACTAAATTATGTCTTGTTCAAAGGTGCCTATAGATTACTGCCCTGAAACTTGCGGCATTGATGAATCATAGGTAAGGCTACAGAACCTGTCTGTCAATTATGTGACCGGCTACAAGAAAACCTACCACTCGCAGATTTTCATGAAAGTAATAGTCAGCCTAGAGTTTGTTGTCAACTTGCACTATGTGAAAGCTTGCCTGATGCACTACCATAATATATGCCAGACTTAGGATGTAGGATGCATCCATGATAGAAAAAACAATAATCATGTACCTGTCACAAAATCATGTTGACTAGCAATTACATTGCAAGTAGCCTCGTTCCCAGGCCTGAAAAGATGAGAGCAGGGCCTGTATTCACAGTTTGTGAATGCATGCTGAGGGGGAGGGGCTTGTGCATACCAGCCGGTGGTTCTTCTCTCTCCATTCGGGAATGGCCAGGGCTAATGTTGGTGGTAATGAATCTAATGATGCACTTGCGATACAAACAACGTGCCACACTCATCAGTTGCAAGGACGCAACTTCATTGAATTCCACAGGATATCCTACCAACATGGTACATCAATGCTATACATACCTTGAGGCTGGTGTGGTGACGAAGGCATATTGCAGGCCCTGCTCTACCAACAATGACTGAACAGCAGGCTGCACTTCAAGGGAACCGAGCTTGATGTCCTGATCGTCTGTCAGGATGTAAACTGCATGTGTTGAGGAAGGCAACTTTACGGTATGCAACTACTAACACACCAAATTTACAATTTTCATCTTTGTGTACTTACGTTAGTCTCGGAACCAGACCCTTCGCGCGAAGGGTCTGGTTCCGAGACTACTATCTTACGTCAGCCTCTTTTCCATTCAATGTGACTACTATCCACCCAGTGCCCCCCTAAAGCAATCTTGCAGTGGAAAAATTTAGCATGCTGAGGCTGGGAGGCTGCAGACAATGTAACGCTGCTATAGACTCATACCGACTTCTATTTCGCCGCAAAACGAAAGATTATAGCCCCTTCCCCCTCTTGTAAACACATACATGTACACTTGCAGACAAACCGATATTTGGCTTTGAGGCTGCATGGGTGTAGGGGGAAAGAAGCAAAAGCCACAGGACAGCCACAGATCTCACCAAACCGTAAACGCAATCACCTGAAACGATCCATCATGGGATCCGGAGGACTCGTACTCTGACGATCAAGTTGGAGTTATACAAATTAACTCTTTTCAGTACGAGAGGGTTATCCAGCATGGTTAACCATATAGGCCATAGGGCCAGAACTGGGGGCGGGGCTACATTCTTGGAGTTTGCAGTCTGTGATAGCTAGCATGTTGCTCACTTCGACGTTTGTCATCTGCTGTTTGGCTTGTGTGCTGCTGGCGGGAGGAGGTAGAGATGTACGGTAACTGAAAGTATGTAGTTGAGTAGCTTTTGCCCAGACCACTGGGCGTGGGACTAGAGTTTGTCATTACAAAGTGGTTTTTGGTCCGGCAGGAAGTAGTAGTGCTGAATGTGCATGCATGTTCGTTACCTATGCGTAAAGTACTTCCTGCCGGACCAATATCGATGTTGTTGTTGTTAATAATTATGTGCTCCTTATTGTAGCACCAGAAGCTGAGATTACCACTGTCTCATTCCTTGTGTCGGTGAACTTGACTTGGGGTAACTGCATCCAGACTGTCAGGACCCCACACCTCAAACCCAACCAGCAGTGGAACGAGACCACACCTATCACTGTTGGGAGCTGTGACAATGGATCTCTCACCATCTAGTGAACGTATGTCACAGGCCCAGGCATATTGAGTGTTGTATTCAAAGACTGCTCAATATTGATCTGTTCCGTAGGAGAAGGTAACCTTCTACACAACTGCTATCGGGGTACAGCCACCCTCCTGCAGCGGGATTACAAGTACCTCCCTCCTGCCTGGATGTTTCATCTCTGACTCCCAGGAAGGCTGGCACGTCACCATTGGCTCCATGTTCTAGACTGGGAGGTCCTCAGACATTGATGCATATAATTAGTAATGCTCAGACATTGATGCATATAATTATATGCATGGTTAAATCACATAGCTGATTGGTCTCGGCACCAGCGTGGATTGCTTCCAGCTGGTGTCACGCGTGTGATACTGGAAGTGATCCGTGCTGGAGTTGGTTTGGGTCAGGACTATAATAGCTGCTATGACCTCAACACTGCAACGGAATAAAATACTGTGTCATTCTTTCTAAGCAATTCCACCACAGGCCATGTTCATGCCAATTTGTAACCAGCCTTCATTAACTCTTTCTTCGCGAGGTTACATGTCCTGCTTTTTGACCTTTGAACCCACATAATTATGTCATCAAAGAATGAAGCTGTACACACACTCACCAATAACACACCCACTCACCAGTAACGCACACACTCACTAGTAACACACAATGCACACTCATTTTCAGTATCGGCACACTGCACAATCACAACTTTGATTACGTACACAGCTGTATCATGTACACTACTATATGCCTACATCATAGCCTTGTTCCCAGGCCCCTCCTAGCTTGTAATGAACGAGGGTGTACTGGGGCTCAGAACAGCAAGAAGAGTGAAGGCACCAGGTAACATACGTACCACACATATGTAGCTAGCGGGGGGTGACTGTCATACATACCAACGTGTAGATGGTTGGCAAAATATAGCATTTCGTTCTGACTCGGACAATTTTGCTATTTGTAGGCTATGTCTTGGAATTGTACCAGACCCTCCCAGCTTTGTGCGACGAAAAACTGGGCAGGGGCCTGGGAACAAGGCCACATACATTATGCATGGTCTGTGAGTGTGATTGAGTGGCATATGCATGTGTGTCAGTGGTGTATAGCTGAAGTTGCCGGGGCACAGAGCTCTTGGGCATTTTTCCCAACCCCCCCCCCCCCCCCCCCCTCCTCCCTCCCTGCCAAAGAAAAAGTATCAACCATCTCGAGTTGCTTCGGGTGCTGTTTTAGAGCCAACTGACAAGATGCAACAACGAACTCACTGGAATGAACTGTGCTGTGTACTGATCACAACCCTGCAATGCTACTACACCATGTGCTAACATTCCAATACAACAATACGACAATTACTTTCAACCAATGCCATGTGCTCATGCAATTAAACCTTTAACTCATTGCTTGTGCCCATAGCTGAGTTTCCTGGGAAGGCCCATAGCTGAGTTTCCCGGGAAGGCCCATAGCTGAGTTTCCCGGGAAGGCCCATAGCTGAGTTGTCTGGGAAGGCTCAGGTGTGGCTATGCCACTGATGTGTGTGAAAGAGAGAGAGCAATTGCACGATGTACAGTGGTGGCCTGCAACACACAGTCATTTTCTAATTAAAGTGTTAACAGCACCGTTTGTGCCGTGTACACAGCGAAAGGAGCTATCCTCTACCCAGCCTTGTTCCCACAAGGGGAGCCTGCATGGTACACAATTTCCTAACCTCCAGAACCTGTGTGGAAGAACCAGCTGTCACCGACTTGGGACAACTAGCAGGGAGCTGCAGGGAACTGGACTCACAGGGAACAGCAGAGCTACTGGTATTTTATTTAGCTTCCGAAAGTTGCTGTTGGGAGGAGAATGGCTTCGGTGTGCATGGAGCAGAACAACCACATTGCTACTCATTGACAATAGTGTGTATACGTCCTAAGGGCGATATGTCACCCTAGTCCAAGATGTCATAGGGGGACGTGTGGTCTTAGGACCACGTGTCTGAGGGACAATTTAGGGTGAGAGGAGACATCCTGTCCTGTGACACAACAAAGGGACTGAGTAGCTAGTGGGGAAGGAATGTACTGCACTCAAGACAGAGCAGAATGTTGCAGATCTGCAATGTGAGCATTATCCACCCGAGATGTAATCAACTGACCCTGTTGCGGCATTATCCGCCTGAGATGAAATTAGCTGTTGCAGATCTGATATGTTATTCACACTAAACACACTGGCCGATTGATGACATAATGCGAATCGTGTTAGGTGGCATGTATAACGTTGGTTACATAATGATTTGTGTGATTGAACAACATTATAAATAACGCTATTCACCTGTTAGAGTCATGATTCTCTAGCTGCTGTGTTCTTGAAGTATGTGGCAGTCACTGCTATGTGTCTGGCCAGAGGAGTCATATCAAATCTTGGCAACCAGGTGATCTCTCCACATCTGAATCACACTCCCTCGGACACTAAAGTGAGTAATTAATACATGTATGTAGTTGAATAAGAGACATCGGACTTTACTACTCTCTTCAGCATGAGGCTGCCCTTGACATAGACTCGTACCCGGCCCCTGCCGACCCGAAGCTAGCTCAGTATTGAAGATAAGGTCCCCCCCTCACTAACCGTATCAGCCTTCACTGGGTCCTACTGTGAGAGCGAGGTTGTCCCAGACCCATGCACCGAGTCCCTGTGTGGTAGGAATGGAACCTGTGTGCAAACCCGGGGTGGCAGGGTGGCCAGGTGTGGATATGTCGGTACAACGTGTGGAGAACAGCGCGACTACTGCAGAGAGTCTGGCATGCCGTGTGACCATGGCCGCTGTAGAAATGAAAGTACATCTCCGTCCTGTGTGTGTGATCCGGGGTACTCGGGTCAACGCTGCCGATTGACAGTAATTTCTGCATCCCTAACCCTTGCCAGAACAATTCCACCTGTGTGAGTCATCCTAGCAATGAAACATTCTCGGGTCAGTGTCTCGGTGGTTTTATGGGAGAGTGCTACGAGATCAGGACTGCTGATCCGTGTCACCCGAGATCACAACCGTGCGCCAACAGTGGGACCTGTAGCGTCAACGGAACCAGCATGGTCTGCACTTGCCCAGTGGTTACCATGGAGACCACTGCATGGATGATAACTGACTGACTCTCCCTGTTTTTTTTTTTGTAGTAAGTCTATATTTATACCGTTTCAAATTTCAAATTTCTCAAGGAGATCTCAGATTTTTTATGTACCTTGATGCAATGCCATGTAGTTTGTACAACAGTTTGTTCAGCATTGTGCTATTTTGTGATGAATTCATGATTACAATGCTGGAATCATCTGACTTGAAATTGATATGCCTCTGATTGGCCAGCCATTGTTCCCATAGCAGTAGTCAAGTTGCAGCTTGCATGCACGCATGATGGCAGCGCCACCTAGGCACTCCTCACCTCTGTAGAACACAGCTTGCTGTGTGTGCATGTGTACATGTGTGGGCCGGATCTGGAGTCAGGGTAATCCCCCACAACAAAATTAACCCTCATGCATTCAGATTAAGCACATAAGAATCTGACAACTGGCTGCAAAGTTATAACAGAGAGGCTTACTTGTCCTGGAGTAACAGCCAGCATGGGTTTGCATGGTCACACTGCACTCTCAAACATCCTCTAAATAGTGAACAGTACAGTTTGAATCAAATTTCAAAGAGCTGCTGGCCGGTAGCATAGCCTCATTCCCAGGCTGTCTCCCGCTCTACTTTTAGCCTCAGTTCAAACACGTGCGTCACATAATATGAGGTTAAAACGGAGTGGGAGAAACCCGAGAATGATTCTAGCTGCTGCGAGAGCATTATTGGCAGCTGATGAAAAATATCGCAGCTGCTTATCTCTATAGGCGTGTTTGTTGTACAAACAGACATGCATCATACATGTACCTGTCTGCCAGTGTCTGGTGATATTTCCTCTAATGCTTCTGAAACAGAAAGACAGCATGTGCATGAGCTGCTGATCCCTCAGCTAGTGAATCTGGTGCACACATCACCTACTAAGTGGCTGTTGGTGTCTGTACCGCATGAGGCATTCCAATGGCTCTCCCGGCCCGTCCTGGTGGGGCAGGCACCTCCCCTGCGTCAGACCCAGCGAGGGGGGGAGGTGGTGAAGGAGTGACAGGAGAGGGAGGGGTGAGAGGCACCCTTAATCTAATCACAGGTGACAAAAAGGGAGGGGTAGCATCAAAAATCTTCACACTAATCTCATTCCTATCCCAGGTATGGAACCTACCACTGTGATGGTGTTGTTCTCTGGGTCCTTCCCGGCTACAAACCAAGCGTTGGCCCTCCCTCCCAGCTTCGCCCGCTGATTGATGGTGAAGAAATGGTGGCCTAGAGAGAGAGACCAACCAAACATGCACACTCATGCAATGTGCACACATCGCTAGCTTGTATGCCATCAGAAAGAGGAAAATCGTAAGTGCACGCATGTGTGTATTTTGTGTGCTAGAGTTGTGTGTGTAACCAGGAACTCCTGGTGCAACTGGAATACATTGTAATTGACGCCAGCACGTAAATTGAGGAAGTGATAGTCTCGCAGGCCAGACTCTTTTCCTGTTTGGGGGTGTGGCCGGAAGCGCGACCATACCCCCAAACAGGAAAAAGAGTGGCCTGCGAGACTAAGGAAGTGGCTGATGAGAAACGATGATTCTGTGCTATAGGAGTCCACCCACCTCCTGGGATGACTTGTGCATCTACTCCACTGAGACTCAACCATCTCCTGATAGTACAACACGTACAGTGGGCAGCAGAGGATCCTCTACCAGGTTTGCAGCTACCCTGGGCCCCATCCTAGGGAATCTCAGCACATCCCATGCATCCTGCACGCCGAACGACTTGCCCAACTCTGTGGGCACCAAGGCCAGCCATCTGAAGCAGTCTCTCCCTAGGCTCACAGCTCAGGGAATCTGGAGTTTCCGCTGAGCACTCTTCATCGCGAAGTAGTATACCGGTAGTATTACTAGTTTACTAGATTACACACCCACTTCCAATTCTGATATTATTGCCTCATTCCCAGGCCTCCGTTCTAGCATAAACTTGAGGTTTTGAAAGCCTGACAACGAGGCTATGGCAATCTGCTGGTAAAATTGTGATTATTCAGTATCGTTAGGAGTCCATAACTGGAACTCCTCGACTGCAAAAACAGGGTAGAACGTCATACTTCATGATCACGACCCATAGCATACATATTGACAATGAGGTTCACACTTTGGCGAAATGATAAAATGCTGATCTTGCTCTTAAAAGAGATAATACGAATCATAAAAGCAATGAGGTTAGATCACTGTTTGCTTGATGCTGCTGCTGCTGCTTTAAAAGGCTGGGTCAAACAAATCGTGCTCCCATCTGCCATCAGCTCGTGATTGGTGAACTTTCTCATTCCTGCATATGTGAAAAAGTGTGGCATGGAGAGTCAGATTATGCTGCCAACTTAGCAGTAATTCAATGTGTCATAACAGGAGCGCATAGCTAATGACGTAATGAGTGGAAGGAAGGGAATGAGTGTGCAATCACTGCGCAAAGATAACTTAATTTCCACTGTTTGCATGCATATCAAGACTAGGATAACTACTAGAAGAAAACAGAGAAGAGCCACCCATTGGTAATGAAGCAGATAGTGACAGACATTCAGAAAGAGCTGTATGACGATGTAGTTGATCAAGCCGCTTAACAGCCGAGTGGATGTCTTAGCTAGTGGAAAAACGTCCCCTCTGGTTATATCCTCATTGCAGAAAGTAAATGGCATGATGGAAAAACAATGATGCATGTGCATGCTAAAAAACAGTTATGTGACTACCATTGGTTTCAATCTTTAGCATGGTCATTGCATGCCCCTTCTCTTCCTTCCGCTCTTTTCATCATCATGCACTCCTGGTCGTAAGTATAGCAGTCTATGCAGTTCAATTAACCCTTTCCTGGATGAATTAATTTGCGTTTCACCATGGAAATTGAATAGCGTTTACTTAAAAATTCATAGCGGCGCCGCTGTGCGGCAAACTTCCTAGCAACCACCTATTTTTAGATAGCTGAGCTATTTATACACATTATGTCGTCATTTCTAGCCCCATAGAAAAAACGTACACGGCAAAACAGAGATTTATTTGACATTTTCCATGAATAAAATGATGATTATTATTATTTTATTATCATTATTATTAACAACAGCACACCATACAAGCATTTTCAAGAATACAGCACTTGTGGATTGTTATGCTACCCTCCAGAACCCCTCATATCACGCCAGGAGTCCAAGGAGCAGACAGGACCATCAGAAAGACAAGCCTAAGAACGAGGTTTTCAAAGACGACTAACACGCCCTCAAATCCAAGGAATAGAGCTCAGAATCTTTGGAGTAAAGGGTCGTAGCCCACAGTGCTGGTTCATATTTCATCACTGGATTGTCCCCAACCTGCATGTTTGTGTGTGCATGAGAGAGTACCTCCAAACACTCCATTTTGTCAGCAGTGACATCAATGTCTCTTACGTTACATACACCTATCCGTCCCATTTCCTTGTCGTAAAAAGGACTTGCAAAGGTCCACACAACATACTGCTATCAACAGGAGGACCTAGCTTTGCTAGTTTGAAGAGAAAGACTCTGAGACTCTTCTCCTAATAATTCCTTGTAGAATGTACTGGCTATGTGTAGGGGGGCTGTGAACTGTACTTGAACTTGCTCTCCCTTCCTCCCTCGCCCTCCGTCTCTCACTCACTCTACTGTAACCCTCCCTCCACGGTACCCATCCCTCCACTGTATCTCTCCCTCTCTCCCCCCCCCCCCCCCCCCCCCCCCCCCCAAATCCCCTGCCATTCACCATACCATGTCCTCGTTCCGTCTTTGTCCTGTCCTCGTCTATTTCGCTGTTCCGTCCAGGGACAGACAGGTGACCTGTTACGTACTATGGGGAGGAGCTGGTTGATCCACGAGGGGAAGGGGCCGAGTTGGACTGCAAGGGACTGGACTACTCCATGCAGACCTTCTACAGACACGGAAAGAGCTGGCGAGCCTTGAGAAGGGGGCAGGACTGCTCTGTATACTCCATGCCACGCCTACAGAATACATTCACACTAGGAATAATACCTATTCTTTCCTACACATTGGCGGATTACTAAACTTTATATCTAGGTTCTACTAAGTGTAGACTTACTCGAGGCAGTGTCCAGATCACCCTGAACCGTACTAGGGGGAGGAGAGTATCCATTTCTTGATCGTCTCTGTCGCCGCGAGTGTCTCGATTTGCGTCTTCGTCTCCATCGTCTACTCTGTCGTGATCACCGCGCTGCACCGTCCTCAAAACCGTCTAGGAAGGTAAATATGGACTTCTCTTCGTCCGAAATCGCTGTCTAATCCATCGTCCAGGTTGAAATCGAAGTCATCCAGTTGTTCAAGAACACCGCTTACAGTATACATGTTGGCCATCTTGAAATTTTTGACACTAAGTGCATTTTTGCGCATTTGCCCTTAGTAACCGATGCCGTAGAATGTTCTAGAAAATACCACGTGCTTGAGCAACGTTCTGAGCATGCTCAGAAAGTTCTTCGCGACGCTAGGGTACAAAGTGTATTTTATGGATTTTTGTAAAGACGCGCATGTGCTCATGCCGGATATATCCGGCTACATCCAGGAAAGGGTTAAACACATGAAGGAAGGAAAGCTACAATGTAATTGCTCCAGCAAAAAATACACCATATTGAGGAGATGGATTCTTGCATATATACAAATCAAGCCGATTGCGGGTCACATGGGCAGTTTACCATTGCTTCTTTGCTACGTACGATAATGGTATTCTCATCCCAGCATTTGTGACACTCCTCCAGACATCCACCCAATGTCCACTTGCGTCACTGCACGTGACGAGTTACCAGGCCTCCCCCCACGTTAGTACTGCAAGCGACAAACGCTGGGGTGGGAAGGCCTGGGAACGAGGCTAGAGCCTACCATGGCTATCCATTGCTAAACTTTCAGTACGTTTACCGTTGCAATCACAACACTCAAGGTACAATCCTGTGCAGAAAACAATCCCTAACAAGTGAAGCTCAATAGCCACCAGCTGAGACAACCAGATTAGCCCTTTACCCCTTATCACCTGAGGCATTAACCCTTTACCTATGCCATTACTAAGTACACATCATTTGGCAAGTAACCTCCTAACAATTATGCTTCACTCAACTTGCGACGACAGGGAAAACACTAATCCTAAGTCTGGAATGAGTAGCTATGATAATATTAATTCTCAGAGCGCGATCGGCGTATATATATGCCTGTCAAATCTTCTGCTCAGTGCGAACAGTGTATTGATACGCCTACTGCCATTTCACAAGCTAACTCAGTTTGCTTGACATAATTCCAATCACAGCGATTGAAGTCTACACAGCGATTGTAAGTTAAACGGCGAGAAGCCTTAGAGATGTGTAACCAAGGCAATAAATTGATCAGGAGTCGCGTGAGCGGAAGTTCAATATTAATGATCGCGTTAAAGTCATTCGGGCAAAAACAGGCACTCTTGGGGTTGATGCATGCGTAATTTCTGGGTGCATACAGGTGTTACCGGGGGTAGAGGGGTTTACACGACTAAAAGGTTACTTATTTACTCCCAAGTACAACCTGAAAGTTAAGCTCTAATGTACAGTGTTTTCCTCACCGGAATCCAGCCTTAGGTGGGGACTGAAAGAACTTGATTGGAGTGGTTGGGGTGATGGGAGACTAGAGGGCGCAAAAAGACCATGTTAATCTTGGGGGTGGAAACTGCACCTGTACAGTTGATCATTCCAGAATGCTGATCATTCCAGAATGCTGATCATTCCAGAATGCTAATCATTCCAGAATGCTGATTATTCTCTACCTCACTTGTAGGACAACTAGAAGCATTGGTAGTAACGTTAGTGGAACCTTACCTGTGGCTGTTCATTTATTATACCAAGTGCCTCAGCAAAGCGTTGAAACTTGGGGGTGGGAGTGGTAAAGGAGCACAGTGATACCAGTTCCTGTCTGGAGTACTTCATTCAGAAGCCGCTGCAGTTAAGTAGGAAACATCAACCATGATGTACGCACATACCGTAATCACCTACCCATGGATGCTAAACACATACAGCCAGCGTACATTGTGGATTCAATATGGCCCCACAGAGGGAATACCCGGAAAAAGGAATCAACAAAGCAATTTCTAGCGCAAATGTGATTACCAGGAGACGGGGTGTTGGCATCAATCAATCTAACTGCCAGTCTCTTCACATGTGAGCTCCTCTGCTGCAGAAACTGGGGTGGGATATACGCAACCAATTATCACGTACCTGGACAGTTAACTTATCATACATTCTGATATGGCTATTCCCATAGAGAATGTATGGCATGCAAGCCAGAGCAACGAGGGTGATATTTTCTCATCTCACCCTAGTTGCTCTGTGGGTTATCATCGCGTCCCCCTAGGGCATAAATGTTATTGCCATGGTGCCAATGCATTAATGATAGATGCACAACACAAGGAATTCAAAATGAAGGATATAGTACCAGTTGCATGCAAGATGCTGGCCTGGAACCTTACTGCTGCTATATAGAGCGGATGGAGGTGTGGACCAGGCGTGGCTATCTAGTAGGGGGCTGCGGCCAACTTACTCGGGGCTAGGCTCGCGTATCAAAGAACGACAAGAGGCCCGTTTCTCCAACTGCAAACCAAGTCATGGTCGGCCATTTCAGGTTGCACGGTAAGTCCCACGCGGCCTGGGAACGAGGCTGTACCGCGTACCATTAGTACGATAATAGAACTGTATGGTACGCTGATTGTGAGGCGCTACTGTTGCCAAGTCACGACCGTTACCAAGGCCGCGATATCGACGTGTTCCTATAGCAGCAGGGTCTGGAAACATGATAAATGTATTATACAGTGTGTACTGGGAAACATCACTCGTCTGTTGCCGTATTGTTACTCGTGCCTGCGGCACTCGGCAATAGACTCATGATATTTCCCTGCACACACTGCAGAGGTCGAAATAACATGCGGTCATCGGTCAATTTCTGTGCAAAGTGACAGCACACTAATGCACTTGTTGGGTAGGCGTGACCGAACAACATGCATGAATACAATCATCTAAGTGCATGACCCGTACCTGGTAGCCTCGTTCCCAGTCCCACGCCCAGCTTTTCGTCGCTTGCAGTACGGTAAAGCGGGGAGGGCCTGGTACATCTTCTCACGTGAGTGACGCGGAGGGTAGAAAGGGGTTGAAAGGGATAGAAAGACCGGAAGGAAGCGTGGGCGTACGTGGGTCTCAGAACAGCAAGAAGAGCGAAGGTACCAGGTAACATAATTATACCACACGTATCTAGCTAGCGGGGGGCGACTGTCATACTCACCGAGCGTTGAACGTGTAGATGGCTGAATAACACGCAAAACGCAGCGTCTTCGTTCTGAAAATTTTGCCATTTTTCGGTTACGTCATGCTCACGTGAGAAGATGTACCAGGCCCTCCCTGCTTTACCGTACTAAGCAGCGACGAAAAGCTGGGCGTGGGACTGGGTACGAGGCTATGTACCTGGTTCGAATCTGCCAATTTCTTTTCTCTCTTTATGCACGAGTTCTAGTCAACCAAATTCTTTTTTTTTTCCCAATACACATATACACACAACCAACATGGATTTGAATCTAGCTGGAGAACACACATTCATCCTCTTGTGATTTCTTTTTGGTGACGGGCGCGAGCATGACCTAACATATTTTGTAAATGTCCAATCAAAATCTAAAGTACTAGGACATTTGACCGCTCAACATGTAATCCTTATTTCGACCTCTGCACTGTATAATATATAATTATCAGTATTAATATACGAAGTTATCATACACCTACGATTGGATAATGTACAGCAGTCAATGGGAAAGCCTGGTACGCAAGCGCAGTTGATAAAAACCCGTATTTTGTACAGTAGGTCACGTGAAAAATCCGTATTAGTACTGTTGGTCACGCGAGAGATCCGTATTATGTACAGTAAGTCACGTGCGCTACAGCAAATCTATGTCAGAGACTACCTGGACTAGCTGATACTGACTACCTTTTGGGCTCCTGAAGAGGACTGACTTACATCTCGATACTTCCGGAAGTCGAGGTTGAACTCGTTCGTATACTCGGGCATCCCGTTTGAAATGGACCGTACAACTGCCAGTCATCAGCGTGGACCGACCGTACAGCTGCCGTGGCTCCGCCTTGGGCTTGGTATGCAGGCCTTCTCGCCTAAGCGTTTGAAGCGTGCCGTACTAACGCGAAGGGTGAACCAGAACTGAAAAATATTGTCGCCAAGCAAGCTATGGTAACGCGCATTCGCTATGTTCATTGGTAGAGGAACGTGCAATGAAATTCCAGGTTTGTATGATAAAATCAGTATCACCATAGTACCAAGCTATACCGGAAACATATCACTCGTTTGTCGCCTTCGGCATTGTTACTCGTGCTTCGCACTCGTAACAATACTACGGCAACAAACTCGTGATATTTTCCGGTATAGCTTGGTACTATGGTGATACTTATATATTATCTAGCAACTCGTGAGTGCTCATTTCGTTAACTCCACAAAGTCATACAAGCTACTTATATTGTGGTTTAGATACTCGCTCATTGTCTTCGAGGCCCCGCTCACACAGGGAATCAATGCACTGACCCAAACTTACAGATTTCTCCCACTTTTGAAGTAACTTGGTGCAACCCTCCACATCAGATGACAGTGACCCACGAATGAATACAAAACCAAGGCCAGTGTTCACATCTGCAGAGGAAGTCAGAGGCAAGCTTACAGTCAAAGTGTTTGTTCTGCGTGCATGCAATGATCACACTATTATGAGCGTCTCTGTTCTGTACTATGCAATTGTTCTGAAGTACGATAGCTTACTCAGCAATATCAGTAAGGGGCTAAACACACCGACATCTAGGTAAAGCCTTCCAATAAAGAAATCAAAACCTTGTCACAGATCTGAGAGCTTCCACTTAGGGTTTGGCACATTGCAGACGGGCTATCACCAATTCTGTAAAAGCTGTGCACACAGAATGACGACTAGCATGGAGGTACTATGCTGTACTATGATCGCTGATTCACACCTTTCCAAGTAAGTGGTTATACACCCACCGACATTTATCTCCACAACCCAGGGTACCCCTTAGGTCTTAACACCTTAAATTTGCACGTGACAATAGTGACGTAAAAATGAAGAAGCAAAGGTATTGTGTTAGTTACACTTGGAAAATAGTCCAAAGTATCTTACTTGAGTAGCTACATGTACATGTATCTTGTGACCTTGTTGATTCTCGCCCAATTCTCGAGCAGTGAAGAGCATCTAAGTGGCTAGACTGGAGCTAAACTTTTGATGCCTCCAGCTCCCTGTTCACCAGGCTGATCACATGCGCACGGCTCGGTTTACAACCATATGAGAATCATGAATAAAATTGGAACAAATCCCTTCAGCGAGATCTGATTGGTCAGTGGAGACGAAGTGCAATGTTTGCTAAGACCTTTGCCGTGTGCCCACTTGACCGGCTGGGTGGAGTGATGAATCAGCAATCATGGTATGGAACTAGCCTCGTTCCCAGGCCGCGTGGGAGGAGAAAAGACGGCCTGGTATCCACTGCTCGCGCAAGCGCCGCTATTTCCGGTATATTTCCGTAAAATTGTAATGTTTACGTTGTCATTCCACGTGGATCACATCCGGACCGAATATTCAAGGTCTAATCTACATACACGCTCAAGTCAAAAAGTTGCTGCAAAGCATTTCTGTCGAATCCGTCATTCAGAAGGGCGACCCAAGTATTCCGCTGCTCTCTTCAGTGATGTAGGATTGTGTGAAGATTGGCGTTCTCGTCTGTGTAAGTTACTTCTCATGTCTGCCGTGTCCATTGACAGTGGCGATGGTTTACCTGCCGTTCCTGCGTAGGCGAAGTCAAGACAGTCAAACGGAAACTCAGGGCACTTATGAAGCAGATTCCTGACAGTGTGGCAAGTTTCCAGACACCTTACACGCACAGAAAGCGCTTTTCTCACTTGTTTCTTTTCGATGATACGGAAGTGAATCGGACATATACGTATCAATTTTACTGACCATTTACAAACGAAAACGAATTCCCAGGTTTTTCTGGGAATGCTCGCGCATGCGCAAGCAGTGGATACCAGGCCGTCTTTTCTCCTCCCACGCGGCCTGGGAACGAGGCTAGGTATGGAACACGCTCATATGAGATGTCCACACCATAGAATGATCATGGTACACAAACAGGATGTAAAGTGTTTGTACCCCTCTGTATATAGCAGTCAGGAGCACCAACCTCTCAATGCACGCAGTTCACAGTCATTGACATCACCAATTTCCTTGAACATTTGTTCCATGTACAGCTTAGGCTGGTTGAAGATGCCATAAGGAACACGGAAGAGAGCACCCTGCAGGAAGACATACATGAGTCATCCATGTGAAGACCAGTCATGATCACAGTTCATCCCTATTTCCACCGTTCAGCCTCGAAATGATGGGGAGAGGATTGAACATGTCATAACAATGTCATCACAGAGGCTGGAGTAATGGGGGGGGGGGGGGGGGGGGGGGGGGGGTAAATCAGTGGACTGGACTGGACTAGCCTTGTTCCCAGGCCGTTTTGGGAGGGAGAAACGGCCTGGCAACTTCCGCAAGTTCAAACTGTATACAGACGTAACGTCACGGCAATTGCATACCTCATTCAAGCAGTGAAGTTCATGTGATACTTTCACCGGCTCTTTCAATTCCCCGCTCGTGGAAACAACTGTTTGCGCAGGTTCTGTGACGGAAGGCAAGCAGAAGACGAACGAACAAAAGTCGTCGTGCAGAGCACCTAAACTAGCGTGATCGAGCGATCAACTATTGTGATGAATGGGCGTGACTGCGACGTTTGAATGCATGACGCACTTGTCTAGATTTATGCTTAAAACGGCCCACATGGCTCCACTGAACATCCAAGTCCAGACACAGCCATGCTGCTTAGATCAACCTTCCACCTCCCCCTGACCCACCCTTTGTGCTCACACAGAGTTCATAACAACTAGTGGAATGCAGGACATTGGAGGGTGAGCCAGAGCGAAGTGCATGCACCGGGACATGCAAGGAGCAGTTGCATTCACATGACTGTCATCAGAATGTGACTGGGCAATGAGCATAGGCCACAAAAATTATGGCACTGAACATACAGTCGTACACATCACAGCAACTGTGAGTCAGGTTAGCGTTTATAGCTGAAGCAGTCTAGCAGCAACATGGATAATAATTATAGCCTCGTTCCCAAGCTCCTCCCCAGCTTTTTGTCGCATACTGTACGCAACAAAAAGCTGGGGAGGAGCTTGGGAACGAGGCTAGGATAATACACACTAACGGTAGTGTGTATTATCCATGAGAAGCAACATCACCGGCCATGGTGGTAGGCCCACAAGCAGTCACCGTCTTTGTCTGAGCGTCCCACAAAGGAGGCAGAATGTTCGTGGTGCTCGGTAGGCCCACGAGCAGTCACCGTCTTTGTCCAAGTGTCGCCACTGAGGAGGCAGAGTGTTCATGGTGCTCTAATGTCCAAGAGTGGTCTTTGTTGCCATTGTCCATCGAACAGGTAGCTAGACGGTTCACAATTCCTTGCATCGAGGAGGTGCAAGAATTCATTGAATTGCTAGAATTCGTTGAATTTGAATATTATTGTGCACGTGCAAGTGAAATTCGCTGATTTAAAATTGACGATAATTGCAAGATCCAAGCAAGCAAGCAAGCAAGCGCACAGCGCAATGAAGTCATGCTAGTAGTGTGGGGCTCGCTCAGGCTTGCCCCAATAAGAGTGTGCAACTGCCATATGGTATCCATTACCACCATCTCAGCAGTATTGGCAAACAGTGTGGTAACATGTACATAGGCTGAGTAAACTCTGTGGTAATCACAATTTCACACTTAGGGGGTTCAGCTGCTAAACTTCACCATTGATTGTTCTACATCATACTGGGAGATGGTGGTAATTGATACCATATGGCAGTTGCACACTCTTATTGCTCTTGATATCGTGCAACATACAGAACCTCTCAAGGATATATAATATTATATTGACCTTGAAGCTGAGTCTCATATAGCTAACAGGGTTTATAGTCATGAAGGATTTTACCAGCTGTCTGCATGACTCTGAGCTGATACCAGGTCGTGCCAAAACACATCACATCTTTTTTGTTAACCCTTTGAGCATGAACAGCGTATCAATATGCTTGAGTACCGACTGATCCAAGGCAATTGCAAAGGACTGTACTTAGTGATGCCATATGTAAACTAGCTAGGTTCAGGCAGGGGTAGATTATTTTGCTAAAAACAAAGCTGCTTCGATCAGAAAGTAGTGACAGCGAGGCCCGAGAGAAAGACAATGGGGGAAATGTGGGTACTTGTCTAGCTAGTTTTATACAACACTTGCTCTTAGGATGCTAGCTGTACTAATACACTATACTCAGTGAATCAACACAACACAACACAACACAAGATCACCATTTTTTTTATCGTATCTACGCAACTGATTTCTGTGTACGCACCTCGTGGGTATACACATGTAGGGTTAATGAAAATACAAACATGTACAACCAAAGGTCCTAGGAAGTCTATTGTGTTTGTATATGTAATAGGATTGTCCACTGTGGTATTTAGGATTAATAGCACGAGCAATGCAGTCAGGAAGTGTAAAATAGCACGAGGCGAAGCCGAGTGCTATTTACTTCCTGACTGCATTGCGAGTGCTATTAATCCTAAATACCACAGTGGACCATCCTATCACAGATTAATCCTACATCTTAGCTAGCTACATCACAGTGGTTTTCTTAGTGTTGCTGTTGGATGGTGAAACTTGGAGCGTCCTCGACACGCAGCAAGCAGGCACGGTTGGTAGCAAGCACTAGCGAGCGACTCGGGCCACGGTCGATCACGGCATGGCATGAGCGTCGCTTCACGCAATAGGCGTGGCTGTGGTTGTCGGTCCTGGTTCGGTACAGGTTTGGAACCAGAGCGTAGCTATATACATCTCAACAGCGCGTGCGAGCAGCTCGTCTACGGTGTATCCGCTAGTGAAACTTACTTTGGAGGCAGTCGCTTTCTCCGCTTCAGCCGTGCATGCTTCCTTTTTCAACCCTACAACTGAAGTAAGCTGTAAGCTGCCTAGCAACCAGGTTCTGCAACGGCGTTACTAAGCGAAGTATTCACCAATCAGCTTTCTATTACAGCAGTACCTCGACAAAAAAGTGTAATACCAATCTGATTGGTTAACCAAGTGGTATATCAGATTAATGCGTACCGTGTAGTATAGAACAATTATATTGTAGGTTTCATAGATGTAGGATTAATACTAGGAATATGCATGTGTAGTGTCTTTGACATGCACGATTGCTGGCAATTACGCATTCCATATAAACAGGTGTGGTTTCGTGGGCCAGTGCAGTAAGGTGCGAAGTTCAGTTGACTGAAAAGATGGAAAGCGTCTCCTCGAGGAGAACGAATGCGTTAGCTAGGTTCTGCATCCCTTGCCTAATGCGAAGATCCACGCTGAGTTAGATCATTGCGGCGAACGGTTCTTAGCAGCAAGACATTCTCGTAATATGCATCATACTAACGGCAGACCTCGCCTGCCGCGGAGCGGTCGAGCGGGGACAACAACTATACTTCAATGTAATACTGTGATATGATTGGCCAATTGAAGGGGTTTATTATCCCTGTGATTTCACTTATACACCTGTAATTTCAATTATACACCTGCAAATTTCATGTACTTCCAGTGTCATACATTTATCATCATAGATACCTCTATTGATACATTGTACAGTCAAGGGTGCATCGAGCCGCCAAAGGCGGCGAGAGGGCATACAATGTTTGTAGACGGCAAAATGCTGTGTGTTACTAAATACAGAATTCAGCATAAGCACGTGATTCATAGACGCGCGCCCCTTATATATTTATGCGGTCACTTACCACTCTTCTAGATGGTGGCATTCCGTCTGCATCGTTCGTCTTCGACGAGGACCTAGCTACCGAGCTCCACAGCAGCACCTCATGAGCCCTTTTGATGCTATCATTCCCTCCCTCCAACTTACGCAACAGCAAACGTCGAGCTGGTGTCGAGAGCGGCGAATGTTGGTCTTGCATCCGGCGATACTTTCTCCGAATCTGACCGGTAGGAGAGGCACCCGGACTAGAAGTAGTACTTGGGCTAGAGATTCATTGTCTTTCTTTGTTTTAATGGCATTTCCGTCGAACGTCTGTAACCATACCGTGCACGCTATTTCACGTGCTTAACCGGAAATGATACTTTTAGTAACACTCAGCACTGTGCAGTCTATACGTGCACTATAGGAAGTTGCATGCCCTCTCGCCGCCTTTGTTGGCTTGACGCGCCTTTGGTACAGTTCATGATTGGGTCTTGCACGCGAGCATCTTGCGTGTGAGCGCTGTAGCCAGACGAGTACAGATAGCATGGAGCTGGACTTCGGACTTGGTCGTCTACGTCTCACAAAAAATTCCTCCGAAAGTGTCATGGGGCGGGGCGTACTTGGTGCATCTGGTTCTGCTTCGGAGTCACAGTCCCAAACATGAGGCACGAGTCAAGTAATCAGAGTTGTCGGTTAGCGGATGGCGAGAGCAGCTGCTATAAAACTCTCCCATCTCTGTGCTAAGTCTTTCGGACTGAACAGTTTCGGTTGCTAATACAGACAGCGATTTGATTGGCTGCCAGCTGTATAGTATAAATACCTTAAACGATGAAACCCTTGTGGCCTATGGGATTTAGATACCCTTGGAAACCTATATTGATTGTATAGGCTCTCTATCCCATAGACCCCTCAGTTTCATCGATAAAGCATCCATTGACCACACAAAATGGATGCACTACATTGTACACCAACAAATGAGCTTAAAGAGGAGAAGTCATCAAATATACAGAAATAGGCCACACAGTATACAGTTTGAGCTTTGAGACTAGCGCCAACTAGATGATATATAGAGTGACGCTATACTTACTCTCAGGAGGTCAGGCTCATTGATTTTCCCAAGCACCATCATCCGAGCCTCCTGAGAATGGCAGAACACACACACAACACACATCATAGCAAGACAACAGAGCTCTAAAGTTTCAAACAGCATCACATACTCAACAATGAGTGCTATTCCCACTACATCCACACTTGGGGTCACATAGAGCTCAATATCGACAAGAGTAAACTACAACTACACAGCACATGGTCATGCGTCTTGCTTACAGTGCATTGCCTCTGGTTCCCAGTGATCATCAACACTTTCTCCCCTGTCTCCCTGTACAGGACCATCCTAGCACCTGAGATAGCCTGAGAAGAGACCACTAGTCTAAACACAGAATGTATGACGACTACAATTACACCATGCACGCATGCGAAGCTAAGTAATCAGGGTAGAGGGGAGTAGGGTCCTAGAGGGGAGGTAACCTGCCTGGATCAGGATGGTCCCGAAATGGGGAGACATACATGTATATACTTGGGAGAATACCAGGATAAGGGGGTCACCCCTCCTTCCATCATTGGAATACGTAAGAACCCCCCACAATACTCCAAGGAGGGGGTACAGGTAGTAATGAGGAGAATGTGGATATATCGTGGTGTTTCATTCAAGCTCGCCCAATCATATATCATCAAATATACCTCAATCCGACTCATGTTGCCTTTCAAAAGCTTGTCCACTTTGTGGGGAGGAACATCTATTTCCAAAGTTTGTATTGAATCCTCCTGCAAGTATTACACCAGCATGGCATTAAGATCAGAACTGTACTCTTCCTTGGTAAGACTGCAATCGTAAGAAGTGCGCAGTATATGCTGATGTTGCTGAGCTCTCTTTGTTTAGCAGCTGCAGTATGGCCCAGTATGGTAACGTGGTATAAGGCTCTGCTAACCTGCAGCAGATGTCTCAAACATTTTTGAGGGCATGATGTACAGAGAATAGAAGTAGCAGTGCTGTAACAGTCGGACTGAAAACCACTACTGTAGAACATACTACTAAGTTAGCCCACAGCTGCAGCCTGCAGGAATACATCAGCTAATTCAATAGGCAACTATTGCGTTATCACCAGTTGGACACACCCAAGTATGGTATATGGTATCACATATATACCATACTGTTCCATAGAAAATGTATTGTGATGAGCATTTGTAAGCACTGCGCCCACGTGCCAGCATGTATCGGAAAATGATTCGAGAAATTGGCTGACCAGAAATTTTTTGCCACAACGTGTGAATCAGAGAAGTGGTTGTGGAACAGGGGTACATGAACCATGCGAACTTAAGCGAGTATCACCAATGGACTTAGTCTAGTTCCCAGGCCTTCTCACCCCAGCGTTTGTCGCTTGCAGTACTAACGCGTGGCAAAACTTGTCACATGCATTGACGTAAATGGATGTCAGATGGACGTGTGGAGGAGTGGCACATTCTTCAAGCCCATGTCCATGCTGCACACAAGGCCATCTTCAAGCTTTGAAGCCAGTTCTGGTAGCACAGTATACAAGCGTTGGAGTCTAGCTACTGTGTTATACAGCCCCAGACTTACTATTGTGTAGAAAGTCTAAAGCAAACTTCATCACTGCGGGTATCCAACAGTCGGACGCTTGAACTCCAAAATGTGGCTGTATTTCCTGGCTTCAGACCTTTTGCACAGCTGTGGGGCAGCACTGTGAACCTGAGAAACATCGCCAAGAGCGCCCGATGTCGACCCCTCAGTCACTGTTGAATGCCAGTCCGTTGTCGGTTATCGATCGCATAGTGCCTGCTCTGTACGCACAGCTTTGCGGTTTACTCGGGAATGTGCCACTCCTCCACACGTCCACTCAACGTCCACCTACGTCACTGCATGTGATGAGTTTTACCAGGCCTTCCCCCCGCGTTAGTACTGCAAGCGACAAACGCTGGGGTGAGAAGGTCTGTGAACGAGGCTACAATGGACTCATGACCTGCACTCTTCAGAACTCATAACAGGGCAGTAGTTCTTCGGTTCAGTTTAGTGAGAAAGACATCCCTGGAGCGCCACTAAGTGGCTCGCTTCCTGGAGAGTAGATAGTAGCACAGAACTATACTGTCTATGCTGTATAAATGGTCAGCCATATATCAATTGCCTTCCACAGGGTTTGGCTGTCGACCACCCCCTCTATAAGCTGATGCAGATGTGTGAAAACTGCATGGGACCCATACAGCGGTTTGCTGAGATCTTGCAAATTCAGCAGAAACGAAAACCGCTACTGAGCATGCGCACACACTGTTTTTGAAATACTGCACATGCTCAGTAACAGTTTTCGTTTTGCTGAATTTGCAAGATCTCAGCAAACTGCTGTAGGTGTGTGAAAAAAGGGATCTGGTCAAGGTGCAGAAGAAACCATGATAGCTATTGAACTCAAATTTTAATGCAAAGGAGGTCCGACACAATGACATCACAGTTCATTTGCTCATGCTCTAATGAGCATTCCAGAACATCCCAAATTCTGAAGCTATCTGGCTGGTCAAAAGTACATACATCTTGTTGCTCGACCTGCATTCAACATGCCTTTTGAAGGTCGGTCGACTGTACTTCTGATGGTAGTTTGACTAGCCAGATATAGCCCAATTCCTGGGCAGTTCCCACCTCTAGTCTTTGATTTCTTGCATGCCTGGGACATCTGGTCACGTGGGGTAGACAGTAGGGCTGAGCGATTGTGGATTTGGTGATTATTGTATCCACGGTTATTGTATCCATATAATCACGATTATCGATTATATCACGATTATGCTAAAAAAATTCCGTTTGAAGGAGACCTGCATATATACACCAAGCAGTCACAAGGCGATGGTGGACAGAAGCCATGCTTGACTGAACCCACAGAAGCCTTGGATAGAAGCCATGGCCACGCAGTGCTTATCTATTCATAGCCCTGATTATTGTATTCACAGTCCTGCTAAGTATACTCATGAAAACCCATAAGCACTTTTGCGCGGCTGACTAATATCACGATTAATCACATAATCGAAATAATCGCTCAGCCCTAGTAGACAGACATATGGTTGACACCCAGAGGCGGTGGTTGATGAAGCTATTTCTTTCAATGTCAGTTTGAGGGCTGGAGCCCAGAGCGTTCACAATAATACTGTTTGTTGTTCACCACAGGTCAACCTGAAACAGGAATTAAACTACTACGATAGGGCACAGGCCCCTCATGTATCTACCATCTGTCTACCTGATGTCATCACACAGAACCACAACTCACAGGCCTCGCCCCTCTGTATTTTGCATACTGCTATACTAGATGGAAATAGCCTGGGATTGAGGCTATATCATGTGTACATTATCCTTGTGACATGTACGTACTTATAGAGCCAGAGCTATGTAGTGGAGGAACTTAAGTCAGGGGTGGGATGTACACCCCAACTTCGGCTTCCGGTGGTGAGAGAAGTGGTCTACCTCAATGGAGTACATAATCTGCTCACAATAAGCAATCATACAGATTCAGATGCTAGACCACAGGTCACAGGAGCTACACTTACCAATCACTTTTCATACCCAAACTCAGGTTGTTACTTCCCTTCTGGTGAACCCTCCCACCCCTATCCTTTCTGCTCATGTACATTGTAGTAGACAAAAGGACAGAAAGTCTCATGGTGGGGGTTTTGCAGTCATTAATTTCTTTATTACACTCCTGGTAGGGGAAAAATTGTGCCGCGTAAATAAATAAATAATTAATATAATGTTTGAGTACTTAGGATTGGCCTATAGAGATTCTGACTACACCACCGTGATCGCTATCATGTACTGACCTGAACGTAAAAGTTGGTGCTGAAACTCACCTTGGTGGTGGAGATATGAGAGCTTTTGTCTCGCCGTTGGCCACCATTGCTCGAGCGCTCTCTCGACTTCCGGTGGCAGTACCGTTCTTAGGAAAGGCACACGAAGATTCTGTCCACACGTACACGGCTGTGATCGCTGTCGTTCACTGACGCTTATATACCGAAACTCACCGTGCTGGCTAAGTTGTGAGTGCTGTAATAATGTCTTGTCTTACTTTTGGTCGCCATTGCTCACGATCGACTCGAGCGTGGTTGCTACGTGGTATGTGCGTTAATTAGAACTATTGCAATGCTTGGCTTGCGCTACGGCGGTTGCAACGCGGCTACTTTATGAATGGTACTTGAGAGCACTCTAAATAATTTGTGATCTTCCTTGTATATAGCTATCATGGTGATGTGTGATAATTGGAATGAAATGTCACAGTTAGCTTGTGCTACCGTTTAACCGTGGCTACCAGGAGTGCGGTTGCCCCTCGTGGTAAGCAAAATCATTTCACAATTCAAGGGGTGGTCACCTACTCCAATATGTGCTCTGCTGTACTTAGAGCTCAAACAGGTCACAATCTGTAAAATTGCATGCTTGTGACCGTGTGACCATGTTGGTGAACTGCTGGTGACCCTGAGACCGTGGCAAAAATCTACCAAGACTGTGACTTTTTGGTAGAAATATATGCAACCCTCATCCACACCTACATCCACTGTTTATATAGATGGTCACAATCTCAGGTAATGGCTCTGATATGGTGTTTATTGGGGTGACCACCCTTTGCTCATTACAGCACAGTCCGAATCTAGCATTCTTAACTACACGAGTACAGCGCTCTGCTGGGCACCTCCTATAGTTTGCAACTCACTGGACCATATATGTGACCCTCTAAGCATAAACCACCCATTCACCGCATTTTGTCAAAACTGAGATAATTATACCATCAGAGAGCACGTTTATTGCTGATCACAATGGTAGTTTAATCTTTCCAATCGGACGTACACGAGCAAAGTTATGGGCGCTTGAACGTTCTCGATACGCAAGGTCATTTCGATCATACGCGGTACTTATAACGCGCATAAATTCCAAACGCGTAGGACTTCCGGTTTGCGAAGCCATCGAACAATAGCGAGCAAGTATGCGTTCAATAATCTCAAGTTGGGGACGGGAAGTCCTACGCGTTCAGTTGTTACACGCGTCAGAAGTAGCGCAAGCGATCAATATTCGCTTAGGAGCTATTGAACTTTGAACCCTCGTAACGTAAATTCAATGTTTGCGGTGAATGGGTGGTTTATGCTCAGAGGGTCACATATAGTAGCCTCGTTCCCAGGCCCACACGTGAAACACGGAAGTGGGCCTGGTGACACTTGGCAAAATTCCCATAGGTGCTGAGCTCAGCAGTCTTGATTTCGGGTAGGCGAATCACGTACGTCCATTGCCAATTACTGTGTGGTAATTACATTCTTTACTCCGTGAAAAAGTGTAGCTGTTTGATAAAACCGCTTTTGTAGCCTTCAAGACTCACCTCTGGTCGCTCCTTGGCAAGGACGTTTTACTTAGCCATCACCAACAGCTATCTTCTGTGTGATTTCAGATGCATCCAAGCAAGAAATGTAATCGCTTATGCAATTAAATTATGCCGACTGAGCACATACGGGAACTTTGCCAAGTGTCACCAGGCCCTCTTTCGTGTTCCACGTGAGGGCCTGGGTACGAGGCTAGGATCATAGCATTCATATACTACGTATACTTAGCTTGCAGACAATTTCCAAGATATTCTACAAGCTAAATTAAAATTGCTTGGTGCCATCCGCAACTGAGTGGTGTGACTCAGGTGTCCACCGTTCATGGAGTTTCTATTGACATGGAGATTCAATGGGGACCAGGTGTAGCAACCCAGGGATGTCTGTTAGGAGGGGTTACTCTAGCTGCAGGTGACTTTGACATCAGCATCCTCACCAAACAAGGAATACCGTATGGCGCTTACATTTCGCGGGTTTAAATTTTCACAAATTGCTCTTCGCGAACATTTCTTAGAAATTTTTTTCGCAAATTCGTGTGTAAGAATGCCACACCCACACAATGGGCTTGGTGTACTGCACTTGAAGACTCCTGTGCACGCTGAACTCAACTACCACAGACCACTTCGTCGGTGCGTTGTATTCTGCGACTCTCTTCCCCACTTTGACGTTCTCGGAGTTCGTTTCAGATACCTGAGTGTTCCCCTGACCTTCGCCGCACTGGATCGAGCTGGCAGCTTCAGCAATGGCAGATATCGCACATGATGGTACCTCTCCAAGTGGCCCTGGAAGCTTATACACTTCGACTACTGTCCATCCTCACTGTTGAAGTACACAAACAGAGCCATCAAGCTAGCCGTCACGCACGTACGTTGGAATACTGTCCACGTAGCCGTAGGTGCACACGTGTCAAAAAGTTTCGTTGAAGTAATTTCGCGAATGACCTGTAATTCGCGAAATTTAAGCGCTATACGGTATAAGTCATGACCTCCTCTTCATACGCATGCTTTTAACTAGATGAGGGGCTGCAGTCCTACCTAACACTACAATAATAGTCCTTGCCATATGGCTCAAAACTGTTGCAAGCTGATCAGCTGGTTTGCATTCCCTCGTTACAGCCTTCAGAAAGAAGTCCTGAGCTCCTCTGAAAGTGCCCTGTGCACCATCAGGACCGAGAAAGAATAAAGCAATGAGTGCAACTCATATACTTCAACAGCTGGAGTGAGAGATACTACAAGCAAGGGACCACTGCCTGTGGCAACTCGGGCAGAAGGCAGAGCCTAGTAATTACATGTACCCAGGACTACAAATGCCACAGCCCCACTGCTCAGGCGGACATGCATGCTCACAGTCCCCGCTCAGCGGTGACAAGTCACATTTCTCAAGCCCAGAACTGCTCCCTTCCCACCCACCACACAGCCCCAATGCTCAGAGGTGACAAGCCTAGTTAGCACAGCACAGCTCAAATGTCTTGGCAATGAGCCCACCACATAGCCTCAATGCTCAAGCTCCACATGCAGCACCCCACAGCCAGTATGTTCAGTAGCATGAGTTCTGGTGCACAGCTCCAGAAGACCCCCTCTCCCACCACAGAGCCCAATACTCACAGGTAACAAGCCCAATGCACAGCCCCAATGTCTGGTCTACATGTACGTACACTTGTGTACGTATACCCACCACATAGTGTCAATGCTCCAGCCCAGCATCCAGGGAATTTCCACAACTACCACACAGCATAAGCCCCGGCTGTTGTACAGCTCCCTCGGCCCCACTTACCCATCTACATGTGTAAGCTACAGTAGGTGGCCCACAAACCAGCTAAAAATGAAATGAATAAAAGGTGTACGAAATTGGGGGTGTACCAATTAATAGGGGGTAAGAAATTACATCTGCATCCGCAAAGCTCACGTCACCTACTGTATATTTCTTCCAAGAAAAAATGAACTCCAATCATTTCGTACACATAAAAATAATTCGTACAGTGGGTAGGTTTGAGTTTTATCATGGCTGATGGTGGCGACGGTGGAGCCGGAGGAGGTGAAGGGCCCTTGCGTTTCTCGAAGAAAGACAGCAGCACAGCCTTTTACGTCGTCCAGGTGTACTTCTCAGGCTGGCCGCCATTGCTCAAGCACACGTTTCGACTGTCAGCTCTCAGGAAAGGCCCGTGAAGATTCTGACTGCACCATTGTGATCGCCGTCCTGTACTGGCACTTACCCTTGTGGCGAAACTGTGAGTGCTGTAATAATTTTTTATCTTCCATTCGGCATCCCTTTTGCTCGCTTCGACAGCTTGTGGAGGTCAAAGCGTCTCGTGCCTCCTGCATGGACTTCTACCATTGAGACACTTCGTACGATTCCTCAATTTGTTCGTACAGCTAAAAATGAAATGAATAAAAGTGTACGAAATTGGGGGTGTACCAATTAATAGGGGGTAAGAAATTACATCTGCAAGCCACTGGACATGTAGCCAACTAAACAGCTAGTGCCTGCTCGAGCACATACCCAGAGTCATGCCACTCACACAGCAAACTAAGCCCCAACCATGAGCATTCTGGGGCTCACGAGTTGAGATGGAAGTAGTGGTAGGGGGCTAGCCTACGTTTTGGCTACATTTGTGAGCTTACATCTGATAGCCGGTATCTGGATTCTAGTGGTGATGGTGGGGGGATGAATGGTCTGGTGATTGTATTGATTTTGCTGGAATAACTGAGGTGGTCAGATCCGCAGGGCTGTTCATGCCCACCCCCCAAGAACAAATCGAAATTATCATGCAATATGGCAGAGCTCCACCCAAAGTCACAGAACAACTATTGGCTATTCCCTCCAGGAGGTACAAACAACCAGTGAGTACATCCTGACCTGGACTCAGCGTTGTGCCTCATACACACACTGGAAAGTATCACCCTACATTAGTCACTACCCTACATGCATATGTCAACCATCATTGCAGGTTACACCATAAAACTATATCAATACATTAGGCCAAGCAAACTTGATTCCTTGTCTAGCGTCCCCGCCCGCATGCTTTTAGAGGGGCCGCCCCTACAAGGATACCGGATGTTGAAGGCAGCTATTTTTTGTCGCGCGTAGGTCTGTAGGTGCTAGTTGTGCAAAGTTGGCTCTTCTTGCAGTGATTTGTAGAGCAACACGGCTTTTTGTATGCGTTTCTGTAGTAGCTTGCAATCGTTGCCTGGTCCGTCGTGAGTGTTGAAACCTTCGCAAACAAGTTCAAGGTTCTTGAAAATTGAGTAGGAAATGAGGAGGAAGTGGCAATGAATTATGGAAATGAACCGCCCGCCCGCATGCAATAGTAGGGTTTCCATGGCGCTAAACAAGCAATCAAGTTTGCAATCAATGTGCGTGTGTGTGTGCGTGACAGAAGTGGGATGTTTGTGGGGCGGGACTAGACTAGTGATGTGCGACCTTCTTACTTCATTTTTCGAACTCCGCAAAGATTGTTCAAGAACATTGGGCATGGGCTGGAACAACTACAAGCGGATGTAATGAGGGAGCAGCAGTACTAGTCAAAGTGGACGTAATGTGGGAGCAGCAGTAGAAGCGGATGCAATCAGGGAGCAGCAGTTGAAGCGGACGCAATCGGGGAGCAGCAGTTGAAGCGGACGCAATCGGGGAGCAGCAGCCGACGCGGACACAATTGGGGAGCAGTTGAAGTCGACACAATCAGGGAGCAGTTGAAGTTGACGCAATCGGGGAGCAGCAGCTGAAGCGGACACAAACGGGGCGGATCGATGCGATCGGGGAGCAGCAGCTGAAGCAGACGCAATCGGGGAGCAGCAGCTGAAGCAGACGCAATCGGGGAGGAGCAGCTGCAATCTGGGAGCAGCAGCTCAGTGCATGCACAGAGAGATGTCCAGCGCCAGATTACTTACATAGGCGAACGAGGGGGAAGTAGCTGAACGAGCGAAGCGAGTGAAGCTACATCAGGAAGACCCCGACCTACAGCTGGTCGGAAACAGACTTGTCACTTTTTAGTAAGGAAAGGCTCAAAAAACCTCCATAAAGTGCATCAACTGATTCAGTGACACCACAACAGACCAATGCCCTCACACCCCAGGTCCACTGTTCCAGCCGACTCCAGAAGCAGCTAAGCATACCCAGCAAGAGACAGTCCCATTTCCACTTCCCACATGGGTCAAATAACTTGGACTAGAGTATACTCAATTAGAATGACTGTGCGATTTAACACATACCGTATAGCGGGTTATTTTCGTGGGGTGCCAATATTCGTTATTTTCGTGACTCATCGACAAGTCACAAAATTTTCAACCCATAATCGCGCTGTGCAACACGTAGCTAGGTGCCGTCGTTCAAGTACACTGTACGGCTCTTCGTAGCTGTACCTGCGTGACTGCATCCCATTGACAGTGTCCTCGATTGATAGGATCCTCTATCACCAGCTGTCCGGACTCCCTCGCGTTGTGATCGATAGATGACTGGAGACCGGCGACTAAAAACGAGGCCAGTAACTTTCACCACACCAAATCGATCAATACGGTTGCCATTCTCGCGTTAGCATGTTAGTTCTTCTCCAACACTGGCCTCCCACATGTCTTTTACTGATGAACTAGCGTCGCATTCACGCTGTACAGTGAAGCGCATGAAGCGCAATGTCGTTGAAACTGTACTTCGGCCATCAAACTATACTACGTGCTAATTTTCATAATACGTCATCCGCGCCGATAGCGCTAGCGCGGGTACGGGTGCCACGAAAATTAGAACCACGAAAATTAATTCTGATGACCGTATCCAGCATTTCACGAAAATTTCCACCCACGAAAATAACCCGCTATACGGTAGTCCGCCACTTCTCCAAACAATTATTTTTTAATTAAGAGGCCTTCACCAGGTGAACCTGTAGACTGTAGTGTTACCTAACTACATGTATCACAGCAACATGCATGCAGACAGGGACGGCTAGTGGCAGCTGTGCATTTGTTCTGTGACAGAGAAGAAAAGTGACGTGTTGAATGTACAAAAGTGACGAGGGAGGGGAGGGATTGCTGAGCAGAGACTATTCAGGCCATGTAAAAGCAGGGGACCACAATCCCTGTCAATGTTAGAAATACGTTCCTACGGCCCTGGTACAATACCCGAAAAGATAGGTATCTACCAGTCCATCCCACCGATAGGCACCTGCTAGACTCTTCATGGTTCCAGGTTTGATTCTACCATCTCATGTAGTGTATCATCTCCACAATTTCAACAGCAACAAAAAAAAATTCTTTGCTACGTGGTGGGGGGGGGGGGGGGGGGGGGGGGGGGGGGGGGGGGGGAGCCTGGGAATGAGGCTACATTCCCCTGAATGTGCAGCCAACTTTGCTAATAATTTTATAGCTATCTGTAATTTGCTTAACCAATCCTTTGGCATTCTGATTTGCTTGCTTAGTAAGAGTGCCTCATACAAGTATGTGACCAAGAGGAACCACACCAACTTGGTCTAAAGCGGGAATATGTAAGAGTCTTTATTATAAGACTAACTGAACCTGAACGGATGACCCCTGAATGCTGCAATCTGACCGGATACATTTCATGTTGCTGAACCGAATATTTCGCTTTATCCATGCAGCATTTTGCCATATTGGTTCAGCTCTTCGCGCGACCGGAATAGGCGCTGCTGATTGGGTGGAGTCAGTGTTACCAAAGACGGCAATGTATTATTAGCTGTTGTTTTTCTGCTCAAGCCAATGAAAGCGGACCTCAGCAAGAGAGTGTTTCGGAGTATTATTGTCCTGACAAACTGCTGCCCAACTCGTCAGAAGGCCTGACGTAGGCTTGACTCAACCCCTAGGTACTGCCATGTCTGTCGATCGAAGAAGCTAGATCTGGACGACAAGTGAGAGTATATATTATCCACTCCTTAGGTCGGGAAGTACTGGAGAATATATTTGGTTCCTGGCTTCTGTATTGGCCCTACCTGCGGTTGGGCCAATACTGCCAGCCTTGAACCGAATATTCTCCTGCACTCGCTAATCCGATCGGTCCGGTCGGGTTTTCACCACGGCCACTTGGAACTGATAAGTACATTTTACTGGTATCAGGAAAAAATTAGTGTCCTGATGTAATGCCTAATTGGATTAGTGGAAATTCCAGGAATTGAATTTCTACCAATAGATTAGATGTATATCAGAGGAGGTTGGACACAGTCATGTGACCTGCGAATTTATATGGCGGTTTACAATACCGAATTATGTTCTCGGTAGTCTTTACGAGTATCTCGACAAACGTGGCATCATTCGAAAGCGTACATTCCAAATATGCCGTCAACTCCCGGGTCACTTTGGCTGTACGGCCTCTTGAAGGATCGGCCACGCGGGATGGCGGAGAAGACACACTCCCGGTACTCCAACTGGAAGCCTTCCCAACCTGAAGCATCTTCAACGTACTCCTACCTTTCAAACTCCACAACTGCAGCTTCACTTCTCGTTGGCAATTTCGATTTCGCTCAGTCCCTGGCCATATTGACTTGAGAACGAGGCTGGCAAAGTTAGGAACGTAAAACACACAATTATTTCCATTCAAGTGCAGCACATACATGTAGTCACGTGCGCAGAAGATGTGTCCAACCTCCTTGAATATGTATGGTGGTTTAATTACGGGTAGTGTCACACTAGTCACTACTGTCACACTAGTCACTACTGTCACACTATATATTCACGGTAGTCACTACTGTCACACTAGTCACTACTGTCACACTATATATTCACGGTAGTCACTACTGTCACACAACTTACTACTGTCACACAAGTCACAACTCCTACACTAGAGTCACGGTTGCCACTACCGTCACACTAGTTACGGTACTAACTACTGTCACACTGTCACCATTGTCACACGAGTCATGGTAGCCACTACTGTCACACTATATACACGACCAAAATTAATGTCGCGGATACTATTTATTTCATCACGCCATTTACTGCGGCTACTATTCAAGGGCGGCCACTAATCGAAGGCGACGTTTATTATTAAACTCAGCATAAACAAGGAAGCGAGGAACCAGATTTGAGCACCACGTATGCACAGAGAAGAAGTTTTGTTTCAGCCCTGGGCCGTGCGATACCGTCATAAACGCCAAAGCCATTACTGTCACGAAGATTTCGCCGGTCACATGTCGCTCGACCTCAGAAAACGGCAAACGCTTAGACAGCTCTCGGGGATATATATATGACCAACAATCAGTTCTCCTCTCTTCACACTCACAGCGAAACAGTCACGGTCCTCGAGGGCTAGACAGAGCGCTTCGATTGATCACCGACCGTTCGAATACTAGCCGTGGCTACTAAACAAGGGCGGCGTTTATTTCATGCAGCCCTTCTGGAGGTGCAGCTATTAATTCGAGGGCAGCCACTAATCAAGTGCAGCATTTGATCGCGGAAATATGGTAGTCACGGTAGTCACCACTGTCACACTAGTCACCACTGTCACACTAGTCACTACTGTCACATTAGTTACAGAATTAGACATTAGACAGTCACTACTGTCACACTAGTCACAGTAGTCGCTACACTGTCACACTAGTCACAGTAGTCGCTACACTGTCACACTAGTCACAGGAGTCACACTATTTAATCACGGCAGTCACTACGGTCACAGTAGTATGGTCACGGTAGTCACCACTGTCACACAAGTGACAGAAATCACTACTGTCACACAAGTGACGGTAGTCACTATACTGTCACACTGGTCACTTAGCCTCCCCACACGCACAACACGGAAGTGGACCTGGTGACACTTGCAAAATTCCCGTATGTGCTGAGCTCAGCAGTCTTGATTTCGGGTAGGCGAATCACGTTCGTCCATTGCCAATTACTGCGTAGTAATTACATTCTTTAGCCCGTGAAATGTGTAGCCGTTTGATAAAACCGCTGTTCTAGCCTTCAAGACTCTCCTCTGGTCACTCCTTGGCAAGGACTTTCTACTTAGCCATCACCAATAATATTAACAGCTACCTTCCGTGTGATTTCGAATGCATCCAAGTAAGGAGTGTAATCGCTTACGTAATTATGCTGACTGAGCACATACAGAAATTTTTCCAAGTGTCATCAGGCCCTCTTCTGCGTTCCGCGTGAGGGCCTGGGTACGAGGCTACTGGTCACTGTAGTCACTACTGACACACTGGTCACTACTGTTACACAAGTCACTACTGTCACACTACTAGTCACAACTCCCACACTAGTAAGGTCGACTTGTTTTGACCTCTGGGGGAGGAGTAGTACCTCCTTTGAATGGGTACAGACAGCATGTAGGCTCTTGGATGGGATCAGCATAGAAGGTAATGTGGTCTTCCGGCAATCACTTGTGATCGGCAACTATCCAGCATAGTCACGGTAGTACCTCCTTTGAATGGGTGCAGACAGCAGTGTGACAGTGTGAAAACCCTTCCAGGCTCTCCGCGCTTGTCGTACTGCAAGCGACAAAAGCTGGGGTGGAGGCCTGGGAACGAGGCTATACTCAGCGATTGTAAGTTGAAAGGTGAGAAGCCTTAGAGATGTGTAATAAATTGATCAGGAGTCCCACGAGTCATGAATATTAACAGTCGCATTCAAAGGGTTAAGTGACTGGTCTGATTGATTGATTGAACCTTGAACCTAGATCCTTCATTCTGCAGAAAAGCTGGCCAGGATCCAGACATATTTTCCCTCTACTTCTCACTTTATCCAAATGCTTAACTCTTGTGACTAAGAGGCCAGATAAGTAGCTGCCAGCCCTTACTGCACCGATAAACTCGGGCCTTTCCATGGTTCTTGAGTGGATATATACTTGTTGCTTATACTATTATGACGTACTACACATGGCCGGAAACAGCATAATTTGTAAACATTATAGTACCATACTGAAGGGGACCCAATCTAATGATGAAGTAACCTTGAATCAAATGTGCTAGAACCCAAGAACCAAGTGACCATGTTTGCAAACTGCAGTTACTAATGCTTCTATGATATTTTGCCAGAAATATACAGTGCTTAAAAATTTAATGCCAAAAATACGAATTTTTTCAATTTTATGTGGGAGATTATATATAGGTACATACCGGTATGAACGGAGATGGTCCAGCTAGTGACACACTCTGCTAATGGTACCTATTGATTTTCAATGATGCCAATTGCTAAAATTCATCGTTATAAGTCACTTCAAACCAATCTAATTATGTTGTTTTACGAGGGGCAACCGCACTCCTGATAGCCATTGCAACGCCGGCTGCGACTCGCCGGCGCCGTAGCGAAAGCGCAGTTAGTTCCAATTAACGCACATGCCACGTGGCAACAACGCTCTGTCGATCGCTAGCAATGGCAGCCAAAGGGAAGACACGAAGTGATTACAGCACTCACAACTTAGCCAGCACGGTGAGTTTTGGCATGCAAACGACAGCGATCACGGCCGTGTGGTCAGAATCTTCGTGTGCCTTTCCTAAGAACGGTACTGCCACCGGAAGTCGGAGAGAGCGCTCGAGCAATGGCGGCCACGGCGAGACAAAAGCGCTTGTATCTCCATCGCCAAGGTGAGTTTCAGCACAATTATTATACGTTTGTCTAACTGCATGATAGCCATCACGACGGTGTAGTCAGAATCTCCGTAGACCTTTCCTGCGAGCTATGAGGTTTGATTATTTACATTACATTACGCGGCACAATTTTTCCCCTATCAGGAGTGTAATGATTGGTTATACACTAACATACCTTCAACAGGTATCAACACAAGTGGTCCGGTAGCCTCGTTCCCAGGCGCTCGGTATAATTGGGGAGAGAGCACCTGGTTTCCACTGTTCGCGCATGCGCGGCTCCCCTGGTTTTCGTGGGGAACTTGGAAACTACTGTTATACTAGTCTGTGTTGCACGACCGTACATTTACTGAAACACGGGAGTCATTTTACACCTATAAGATGCAGCTCTGTTCAACCAAGCCGTGCCGTACGACTTCGGTAAGATCGGAAAGCCAGGACGGTGCTGAGGACGAACAACTGGTAGCAATACAGAACGTACATAATGGTTAAATACGGCAACTTTCTGTGGGGTCTTACTGGGTCTCTATCGTGCTTCGCGTCCACTTCGGAAAGGTAGAAGTGGCGTATCGCCATCCACAGACTTCGAAACCACGTCCTCGCATGATGCTGGAGTTGTATATTTTACCGAATATTTGTCCGTGTTATTACAGCTTACGTATCTCTATGAATTTTACGGAGAATGTAACGGAACTGCTCGCGCATGTGCGAACAGTGGATACTAGGCGCTCTTCTCCCCAATTACCGAGCGCCTGGGAACGAGGCTAGTGGTCCGGCTATTGACACACTCTACTAATGGTACCTATGGATTTTCAAGAATGTTTGCTAATACCTTGTTTACACGACACAAAAATAACCGATCCGTGCCCAAGATAACCGAACCATACCGCGCTCGTAACCGTGCCGGCGTGCGTTTACACTAGATCAAAAATAACTGTGCTGAATCAATTATTGAGGGCGTGATCGAACACGTGCGCATCAGTATAAGTGCTTCTCTGGAGCTAGCTACTGTGCTAGAGCCCTCTATGGCTACCTTGCGTTTGCGGAAAGTTTCTCGATCTGCTGTTACGATGTATGCGTTCGTTTACAGAACACCGGCTGTCGGAGTAGAAGCCACACCAGGCTGGGTACGACGTTGTTCATTCAACGCAGAGCAAGACAACATGCTGTGCTTGTCATACTTCTTTCTCAGCTATTATTGGCTACTCTGAAAGCACCGAGGAGAGAGTGGGTTCGTCTCAGGTACGTTGTATACTCAGTAAGTGCTCACTGTGGTCATACGGTCTTCGTTAGGTTCCGGTACTGGATTGAGACCGCTAGCAGAACGGTTCTAACCGTGCTGGCACGGCACGGTTAGGTGGTCCAAGAACGGTTATTCTAGCACGGTTCTAGCACGGTTCAGTACAGTTCAGTTAGCGTTTACACAGCAATTTAATAACTGTGCCAAACCGTACTCAACCGTGCCAGCACGGTTGTTTTGTGTCGTGTAAACGGGGTATAAATTTCATTGTGAAAAGTCACTTCAAACTAATCATCTAATCTTCTATGGGGAAAATGTATTGTATTACAGTAAATGATTGCTAAAAGTAACTTCACAGTCAAAAGTTGGGGTGGTCCAGGCATTTTTGCACATGGTACATCAGTACCATTGGTTTCAGGGTGGAGCTCAAAAGTCACAAACTGCTTGTGTGGCTTTGATGCAACTCGGGTAAATATTCAGTTCTACGTAGCACAACAGATTTGAAATTGCTTCACCTTCAATTCTTTTCCATTAAAACTCTTTAGGGCCCAAATTTCTTTCTCTAGGTCATTTTCAGTCTATAGAACTTCAACATACCCTAATTTCTGTTCCCTGGCATTGCTAGGCTCGAAACTGCACACACAGGTAATTTCAGCATATACGTGACTTAACCACACCCACCAATTAACGGACTTGCAATCAAGCCTCCCGAGAAATGGCAACCCGCTGTAGCTGAAAAACGTGCGATGTATGCTGGAAATGGAGGCCCTACAAAGTCAGACGGCTACTTTCAGACCACATTTATGCCAAAAACGATGGAAATGGCCCTCCCAGTGCCGACCAAGACCTTTCTACCGCGGAGACCAGACACGGCCATGCCCTCTGGGTGCACCCACCCACCTCCCTCTGTCCCACCCTTTCTGCTGTCTCAGAACCTATCTCCCAAGGACATTGCCGGAAGTCACATGATGAAGCTGAAAGTGTTATGACGACATTTGGCGCTATGGGCCCTAAAGGGTTAAGAGCCCTAACTAGTCAGTAATATAATTCATAGCCCTATATACTCACCACTCATTTCACACACGCGCTGGAAAGCCTTCAGAGTAACTCGGTGGGATGTCTCATTCCGCGGAGAGTGAGCAGGGATCCTACGTTAGCGCCCCTAGTCCGGGGGGACATTATTCACTCCGACACCGGTACAGTTCCAGGATCAGGTGAGGGATGTTTTCATTCTCGTCAACGACTTCTTTCACGTCGTGCAGTTTGACCGTCTTTTCCTCCTGCCCTGTCTGAGGGTCACGATCAGCCATGGCTACCAGCGCAGCTAATCACCTGCATGCGGTTCTCTTGACCTTTGCCCCGAAGCCAATGGAGGCTACACTTAGTCTCGTGCCCAGACCTTGTACCTGTCCCTAACGTCTGGGATCGAACGAGACTACGATCACGATACACTACTATAATATTGGAAGTCAGTTTACGGACGTTTACGGATCCTGCTGAGCTTACATCTTGAAGCTGCATGCACTCAGACGAATGCTGCTCCAGTCAAGCTACCACCTGAGGTAGGGTTAGAGTTAGGGTTAAATGTTGTACTCTCAGAAGAAGCTCTTAGGCTGGATGTCGAGAGCAAGCATCCGGAAGAGATGTGGGCATTAATTAGGACACAACGCTGTGTGTGGTTTGTGGGAGATTGCCGTGTAAGGCTCTGCAAAGTTGTGTTAATGGTGTCTTAGAGTCCTATGCCCATTGAGTGCCTGGAGGAATGGCTTGTTATTTGGAGGAATGGCTTGAAAAGATTTGTGGAGACCCCTTGGTAAGGATGTGCAAAAATATGGTGTGTACAGCTTCAAGGGGAGGTCACGTCCATAGATTCTGCAGTCACAGCTGCGACCGCGGGTCAAAACTTTGACCGCTCTTTTGCGCGGCTTGACCGTTGACCGCGCTGATTTTCGAGGCTTTGACTGTTGACTGCGCTGATTTTCAGACTTTGACCGTTGACTTTGCGATAGTATACGGAAAATGCGTAGCAACTCCACCCCTTCCGGCCGAATTCCTTAGTATACGGGTTGACCGTACGCGGTCGCAGCTGTGACTGCGGTGCTTATTGGCGTGACTGCCCCTTGCAGCTTGTGATTATTGGGGTTTATACTGGGCTATGCCCTCAAAGGGATGTAAAGGAAAAAAGTGAAACATTTTCTTTCAAGACAAGTACCGTATGGCCAGAAAATTTGGCGGGAATTAAATTTGGTGGATTGGCTCTAAAAGGCTGTGAATTGCATTTGGTGGATTAAAATTTTGGGGGATTTGGAAATTTGCAGAGTGAGAATGATGTCATACTTACTAACTGAACGGCTGCGATGGAGTCCGAGTTTGCGGTACTGTGTTTGAGGTACCACGTCTACAAAAACCTCTGGGATGCGAGTGTAGGAGAGGAACTGCCATGGGAGTGGTACGCAGTAGCAGTGATGCGAAGGAGCGCCATCGTCATCGGCCATAAACCCATGAAGATATCAACTGCTTGCTTGCTATTTCTGGCCGATCAGCTGCTTGCTCACTATTTCTGGCAGATCAGTGAGAGAAGTACATTAGTATTATGAGTGCTTGCGGCGAGAGCTAGCTCGAGCGTTGCTACGAGACCCCGCCCACAACATGTCATGACAAAATATTGGCGGAATTTAATTTGGCGGTGCGTTCGTAATCCGCCAAACCGCCAAATTAAATTCCCCACCATATTTTCCGGCCATACAGTAGTTTCATGTATTGCCCCCAATTACACAGGGATCATGGATGAAAACACTCCATCATCTCAGGCAGCCAGAATGTCGAGAACACTTTGCCCTGTCAATGGACGAAATGAAGGTACGAAGTGGCTTATTTTTCAAGAAAGACACTGGCGAACTCGCAGGGTTCTGCAACTTGGGGAGAGGTTAACCAAGATCTCGAGAATCTTTCCAAGTCTTGACCTCCACTTCAACGGCAAGTGCTACCCCAGCACTAGCAGATGCTGGTGTTCATGATTCGACCAATTTTAAGCCATCTGTTTCCTTCCCAGTTGCCATGTGAAGCTGTACCCAGTCATTTGGGAAGTTGTTGAGGTACTCGATCTGCATGGCATTCCTGTTTTATCCTTGACGAGTGACGGAAACAGCCCGAATAGACGATTTTACCGTTTATGTAGCCTCACCAATGCTGGACCAACATACAAGACCAAGAACCTCTACCTTGAGCGTGAGCTGTATTTGTCTGTGACCCAACGCATCTTCTTAAGACGGCAAGGAATTGCCTGTCGAACTCCTATGCACACTCCCAAGAGCAGGAAACTTCATGTTACATGTAACTACGCACAGTATCACAAGTCAGTCAGGCATGCATTGCAATAGTGCCGCAGGCATGAGTGACACTACGGAGTGTATTAATTCATGCTTTGGCATTCTTATTTGTTTGTGTAATCAAGGTAGAAATGGACAGTTATCTGTGCTGGTTCGAGTCCCACCATGCTATCCGAGATTTTACTTCTCTCCCAGTACATGTAGTTGACTCACCTGTAGCCTAAGTATAGCCTCATTCCCAGTCACACGCCCAGCTTTTCGTCGCTGCCGTACTAAGCAGAGACGAAAAGCTGGGCGTGGGACTGGAAACGAGGCTAGCCTAAGTAATGAGTAGGTGTGTTTTTGAAGGCTTCCTCACATGATACAGTTTACACTGCATCCTTCAAGGGTATGTAAAGTTGGGGACCTGGTTTGACAGCCATGGCGATTATGCCTCCAGCTTTAACCAAAATGTGGGAGTGCTGCTCACTCTACTCCACAATGGCAACCCTTTTGTCAGGAAGGTACGTGGGTGGAGTCGTTAGTATATTGGCATCACATTGCATCATCATTACAGATTTTCTTTCTCTTCTACATGTAGGAGTTGACCCAAACGAGTGCGTTAAATCTTGAAGGAGTTTTAACCTGATACAGTTCACAGCACATCCTTCGGAGGGTATGTACAGCCGTCGGTCCCGGGGTGCTGGTTCATGTTAGCATTCAGTTGCTAGTTTTGGTTACCTCCTTAGCCAATCTGTGGTGGTCTCCCGTATAGATGGGAAAAGATGTGAATGACACATAATTATTGTACTAGTACAATCATGACACCCTTACATGACTTATACAGGCACAGTACATTGAGCTCCAGCGTCGAGTCTGCAGACCTAGTGAAACTAGTTGTTGACCAGAAGGAGGATGTCAAGTGAAGAGAACGAAGCAGGAGTCAGTCAACTCTGCTTAGACATTGGCAGAATAAAGTATTTTCATTGTCTCTTAAAATTCTGTGTTTCTTCTTCGTTTCTGTTTTACCAATTGTTTTTTATCTGCACTATGTATATACATACATATTCTTACAAACATATTATCGTGAATTGTCTTGGGGGTTGCATGACATCATTATTGCAGTATGCGAACAATAATTCCTGGTGTTGATCTTAATAATGGCCTGCAGTTTGATCACTGCGATTCATTACTACAGCTGATAATAATATTCCATGAATAGCAGCTCATGCATGCAATTGATCCGAGTCTCCCTATACAAAGAGGGAAATTATGGGACATAATATGCACTGCATGTACCACCAAGTCCTGGTTGACACACCATATTATGACCTAATCTTCATAATTATGACAATAACATGTCCTGCAGTTAACTTATCCGTGTGTAGAGTACACATAATTTTATGGACCCGCAATATGTCTTCAGCAGCTACACCATGCACCATATGCAGACATGCTGGATACATGGCCGGGGATACTATAATAAGCTGTAGCCCATGAAAGATCTATCAGCAGTTTCAGATTTCAATGACAGTGTTCCAGAGATACAAGGAAATTTTAATGATGACCAGAAAATTAATGATGATTACAATTTGAAATGAAACATAATAGACCAGCTTTGGGGTTGATGTGCCCTTGATAGTCATACTGACGAGAGTATATCGATATCAACTCGGCTCATGTATCACTATCTGGCTAGGAGTTTAAGGCAATGCAAAACAACACCACGTGACAGAGATCCTTGGGCTGGATACTGGCACCAACTTGATACCCAGGGTCTCCAGTGACGTTTCCTGTGTGGTTGTGGAAGCACGTGAGGGCACCACTGCTAGTACTGCCACACATGTTGGTGGCTATGAGGTCTGAGGTCTGCTTGCAACACTTGGCTAAGGAAGACAATTGCTATTCCCATAATTTGTCTGTGTGTTTGTATGTATACCATGTGTGCGTGTAGTGTGCATGTATGAGTGTGTGTATGTGTGCATAATATTATTATGTGTGTGTGTGCGTGTGTGTGTGGTGTGTGCAGTGTGTGCAGTGTGTGCAGTGTGTGCATGTGGTGTGTGCGCATGTGGTGTGTGTGTGGTGTGTGAAGTGTGTGCATGTGGTGTGTGTGCATTGTGTGTGTGATGTGTGAAGTGGTGCATGTGGTGTGTGTGCATTGTGTGTGTGATGTGTGAAGTGTGTGCATGTGTGTGTGTGGTGTGTGCATGTGGTGTGTGTGCATTGTGTGTGTGGTGAGTACATGTGTGGTGTGTGAGAGGAGAGGGGTGAGTAACAACTGCAGATCTGAAGATCAGAGGATGCACAAACAGTGCATGTCTGCAACTGAGTCGAACAGACTTACGCTACACTCCACAGGAGTCCTGAGCTGGTTGCCTCTGTGGTAAACTTGTTATTTCGTTCTGGTTTATTGCATTTTATATTGTTAGCCGGCTAGCGGACGCCGCAGCGGCCGCCGCTGTTTGTCCTTATAATTTGTGTAGAACACGTGTTCTGTTAGTTCTCTCAGTTTTGTCAGTTGTGTGCTGTGTACACGTTGGCCATTTTTATAGAGACAAATTTAGCACTATTTAAGTTGGTCGTTACTGGCTGGGGGTTTACTAGCCGCGCTTCTCAAGTTACCACAAGTGGCGACGAGTGATGGGATTCGTTTCAGCGCATGATGGCTAGTACCGTTGTCTATGGCCGAATGCAGTCTTTTGTTCCGTCAACGGAATCGATTTCAGCCTACTTGGAGAGGCTCGATTTATACTTTACTGCTAACGGCATCGAAAGTGAGAAACAGGTCCCCGTTTTGTTGACTGTCATCGGACCGGAGAACTACACTCTGCTCCGAGGCCTGGTCGCCCCTGCCGCTCCTAAAGACAAGACCCTCGAAGAACTGAAAGCCAGTCTCACAAACCATTTCAAGCCCAAGACACTCGTGATCGCTGAGCGTTTTCGGTTTTACCGAAGGACTCAAATTGTCGGAGAGAGCGTAGCCGAGTTTGTATTAGCTGCACTCCGGAAGCTGTCCATACACTGTAAATTTGGAGATTTCCTCGATGAAGCCCTCCGTGATCGTCTGGTCTGTGGTTTGCGAGATGTGTGGTGTGTGTGCATTGTGTGTGTGGTGAGTACATGTGTGGTGTGTGAGAGGAGAGGGGTGAGTAACAACTGCAGATCTGAAGAGGATGCACAAACAATGCATGTCTGCAACTGAGTCGAACAGACTTACGCTACACTCCACAGGAGTCCTGAGCTGGTTGCCTCGGCAACGGGTAAGTGATTTCCACCCCCAGTTCCATACAGATGGGGACAAGAGGGAGAGCAAAGAACCCAACAGACACACAGAGAAGGCAATATTTATTGACTGGTCGTGGAGCCGAGAAACCTAGAAAGGAGAAGTTTGTGCATGTGCAGCAGAGCCATAAACTGGATTCAGTAATGGTTCTGTTCCCAGCTCTCTCCTTAGGAACCAGCCTGGGACTGATATACATTTTGTAACATGTCAGTCCTAACATAAACTGACCTCAATTAACTTAACCAAAAGAGACAGAGGATGGCCATTGCGAGGGTGATGTTCTTGGTGTAGTCTATGATCAGACCAGCCATGGTAGCACCCACCAGGCCAAGGAAGATCATCGGAGCTCCCCACAACCCAGCCTCTTTCTGTTGCACGTGTGCATTTGTGAGAGTGTACGTGTGTGTGTGTGTGTGTGTATGTGTGTGTGTGTGTGTGTATGTGTGTGTGTGTGTGTGTGTGTGTGTGTGTGTGTGCGTGTGCGTGCGTGTGTGTGTGTGTGTCACTACAAAGAACTAGAAAGTCACTATCACCAAGAGTTCACTTGTAACATCAGTATAGCCATAGGGACAGAGGATCTGTGGTTGCAGAGTAAGGAAGGCGTTGAAGAGTCCTGCTCCTGATCCCCATGTCACAGAATGGCCAGCTGGCCAGTGTTTGTGAGAGTAATATTACTAGCACAGCCAACCTTTGACCTTTAGAAGAGGCTATGATACACAGGGCGCTCTCCTACCTTTATCAAACCTCGGAAGAAGGCATGCAAGGTTTGCTTGTCTGGCTCAGCACTTGGGGCTAGTGGGATGGGAGGTCGGCTCCACCAGAACACTACCACACCCAGGGAAGCCCCTACACCAGCTGGAATAGCATATAATTATCCATAGCTGCAGGGTGTGTGTGAGGGTGTGAGGGTGTGAGGGGTGTGTGTGTGTGAGGGATGTGAGTGTGAGGGATGTGAGTGTGAGGGTGAGGGATGTGAGGGGTGAGGGATGTTATGATGTATGGTGCTGCCAGTTGCATCACAGCTATCCCCCAGGCCCAGAGGGTTTCCTACACAAAGACAACATTCCACTGTTCATTGTGTGCACACGTAGGCCATAGCCATAAACCACAGCCGCTACAGTAAGTCAGGTCACAGCACGAATTCTCGGAATCAGAGTGTTCACATGGGGGAAGGAGGGAGGGAGGGAGGGAGTGAGTGAGTGAGTGAGTGAGTGAGGGAGGGAGGGAGGGAGGGAGGGAGGGAGGGAGGGAGGGAGGGAGGGAGAGCAGAGGTGCATGAGTGTCGGATAATCTTACCTCAGCATTAACACCTCTGCCTAGACTCACCTATCCAGCAGCACAGCAAGGCTGGACTGGATATCACCCACGCGCCATCCACCTCACTCAAACTCGTCGACCCTGACAGAGACTGCAGACGCCCTCTACCTAGTACACAGGGGCCATATTCTGGTGGGAGGACGCCTGATGCATGCATCGTCTTGACAACGTGCTTCAAGGTGGATCGGCTGCTCAAGATTGTCACTGTAGAGCTTGCAAGGTAGACAATTCTCTCAATCACATTGTCATGGAGGAGGGGAAGGGCAAACTTCCACTGTTGCTTGTAATGGGCCAAGTGTTGAAGGAAGAGGCAAATGCTACGAGTTTCTTCAAGGGATTGAAGATCAGTGACACACTCAAATATGTCCAGTGCGTGGCGGAAGAATGCACAGCAGCGTGGTAATATTAGAGCGCTACACGGTACCTCTTAATCCTTCACCCATAGAGTCCAGTCGGAAAGCTAAGTATTGTAATCGCTAATTACCTACGGTGTGGGCACTGACACAAAGGGAGGAGAATACTAATGTGTACAGTACACCTGTGAGAGGGTTAATTATAATGTGTGAGCTTCATGGCCACACCGGATACCGTCTCAGTTCTTCGCTAGCTAGGTCTAAAGTCCCCTATTCTGTGTATTTTTACTTCCCCTGAGTCACTACTGTATGTGCTATCCATATGTCTGCCTGTGTCCTCTTGACAATGCTCTTATTTGCACCCCTTTATTATTGCACTGCATTTTGTTCCCTTGTTGTCTTGTACGCCTACATACCTGAGATGCTTGATACAATATGCCACTAAGGAAGCCCAAGACCACCACAGAGGTTGCTTATTGTTGATGGCACCAAGGAGCCCGAGTAACAGCGCTGGTCTAGGAACGAGACTGTGCAGAAGCGCAGATTGGGCCTATGGGAATTGGGGATCCGGCTAAAGCTAGCGCATGGGCGCATAGTGTATTATCTCATCACGTGATCATTATGCGTGGTGGGCGGTCCTAAACGTCAGGTCCTTACCCGATTTCCGTATAGTATAATAGCTCATGAGAGAGAATGCTCTAGCTCAATAGACCAGGCTAGCCATTCAAAAATTAAACATGAGTGGCAACTGCACTCCTGGTAGTGTCACTGGCAGTTGAAAGATTAGGCTACCCGTGGGCCACCATTGCTCACTTCTAGTGTCATTGGTAGTACGTTATAACTTGTGCATTAATTGGGATGAGCCATAAGCTTAGCCTCGTACCCAGGCCCTCACGCGGAACGCGAAAGAGGGCCTGGTGACACTTGGCAAAATTCCCGTATGTGCTGAGCTCAGCAGTCTTGATTTCGGTTAGGCGAATCACGTTCGTCCATTGCAAATTACTGCGTAGTAATTACATTCTTCACCCCGTGAAACGTGTAGCCGTTTGATAAAACCGCTGTTCTAGCCTTCAAGACTCACCTCTGGTCGCTCCTTGGCAAGGGCTTTCTACTTAGCCATCACCAACAGCTACCTTCCGTGATTTCGAATGCATCCAAGTAAGGAATGTAATCGCTTACGCAATTATGCTGACTGAGCACATACAGGAATTTAGCCATGTGTCACCAGGCCCTCTTCCGCGTTCCGCGTGAGGGTCTGGGTACGAGGCTACCATTAGCTAGCCACCTACGAGCAGCCTGGGAATGAGGCAAACACTCAGACCTCATGCAGAGATGACTTGCTAAATTGAGGCTGGAGCATTGGCCTTACTGCATGATTGAATGATATCACAATGGTAGAATGTTCATGTGTGCCTACCTAGCTAAAGTACTAGTACTAGTTCTTTTGAAAAATTCCACCAGAAGTGCAAGAAGGTATACTTCCACCATTACTAACAGGTGCCATGTGTGGCACGATCACTACTGTGATTATTAATTTTTACCTTCATTCACAAAGGTTCATTGCTGCCCAAGCAGCAGCCCAACCAGGTCACGAGCCGACGTCGCCACCACATTGACCTGCATTTTCTCTCGACCAGTTTTGGTACACACAGACGCCCGGACACCATGCGATGATTCTGGGAACGAGACGAAGTCAACACCGACCTCTGACCTCCAGACCTCCTGTTACGCATGTGGGCGGGGCTGTAGCTGACAGGCATGGATCGCAAGCACTGAGATATTTTGTAGAGCCGGCTGAATGTTGACTATATCCAGCAAATTCTCGTAATCCAAGGGGCACCTTCTCTGAGCAATCTATCGGGGATTCCATCGGGCCCAGCTGCTTTATTGGGGTCAATCCTACATAGCTCTTCATATACTTCACTCTGAGTCAATACTACATCCCTACATCACTCCTGGTAGACCTGAGCTCCTCCTCAAGCACTTTTGGTCTTCCCGAGTGAACACTGAACTGGGTTGGACAGTGATTTTTCTTTGTTTCATGAAAGCCCATCTTCGAGGAGTTGGTTGCCGCGACCACAGTCTTGCTCTTGAGATCCGCATGAGTTAGTTTTGCACTTAGTCTGGTACCCAGACCCGGGCCACGCTAACTGGGAATCGGATGGAATGGAGTCTGGGAACAAGATTTTAAAACCTGGCCCATTGCAGGTTTCACGGTTTCAGTCATCAAGGTTGAAGCGGAGAACTTGACATGGCAGGGGTAGGTGGACATAGTGGTATTTTCAGTGTCACTATAATGTATGATTGTTGTACATGTAATAGACGATTTCGACATAATTTCTCTTAAGGTAACGGAGGGGGTTTCCGGACAGTAGGGGATTTCCGGACACTGCCGCTCTGTAGTAGCAGTTTTTGCCAACAACTGCACAGCGTTGGAAAGTTCGAAGGTAGGGTATGCATGGGGCAAGTGGAAAACGCGGATACGGTCGGACGCGGACACGGACACGAACCAAAACTCATTTTTGAGCCCTTTGCAGTGTAGGACAGAAGCTAAACATGGTTATTCATTCGTTAAAGTTGCTTGCTTAGCCTATTGAACCGCCTTTCATCGAGTCAGCAGAGGTCAAAGGCCACGTGCATATTTAATAAGCTTCAACAATGAAAGTTCGAGCTTCGATCAGCCATCGTCATAGATGGTATAGGAATATTATTTCTGCTTCCTATGCTTTGTCAAAAGGCTTGAGTTTGGTTTCTACAATAAATAAATGCTCTTCTAGTCTTTTCGTTGAAGCTCATTAAATATGCACGTGGCCTTTGACCTCTGCTGACTCGAGGAAAGACATGAAAGGCGGTTCAATAGGCTAAGCAAGCAACTTTAGCGAATGAATAACCATGTTTAGCTTCTGTCCTGCACTGCAAAGGGCTGAAAAATGAGTTTTGGTTCGTGTCCGTGTCCGCGTCCGACCGTATCCACCTTTTCCACTTGCCCGTATGCATGCGCACTTACCATAATTCGGAAGAATTGCTAACGGAGCGAATGTGAGGGGCATGAATGCCGTGTCCGGAATTAAAAGACTGTCCGGAAACCCCCTCCGTTACCTTACCTTGGGGTGTGGTTGTAGCTACAAAAAGCTAGAGCTAGCCACTGGTGGTGCTATGGAGGGATCAGTTGGAATATTCGGCACCGGAGGTCAGCTAGTACCTGCCCTGGCCCTGATATATCTACCCTAAGTATTGAACTGACTTCTGGTACCGTATATTCCAACTTAGCCTCGTACCCAGGCCCCGACCGCCCAAGAAAGAAAGGGCCTGGTATCCACTGTTTGCGCGTGCGCGTGAAATCTTGGGACTACCATGTTACGTCCGTACAACCACGACGTCAAAATCGTTTACTACCGCTATGTGGTCCGTGCAACTTTCCTGAACAACGACGGAGTTCGACGATTGAGCGCTCTCCTATGACCTTCAGTGACTAAGTACCTCTCCAGCCGGAACAGGTAGCCTCTATTTCGGCCGTTTGCACAAAGAAAGACGATTTTACACGGCCCACCCACCGAGTTTGAAATGTCTGTGTGACACGAAGGATTATTGTTCGTCATGGACTGTGAGTTAGCAAGAATCACTAGCAATCCGGGGCAGTATATCGCTAGTAGTCGTGTAGTTCTGGTGATATCCCGGCTCGATCAATCTTGTTCTGGTAGAGCTTCACAGCATCGGCACGTGGCCATGTCCTGCGTCATATGCCCCTCCCCCTTCGTCTTGGCCTAGATAATTACGTGCATGTGCAAACAGTGGATACCAAGCCCTTTCTTTCTCGGGCGGTCGGGGCCTGGGTACGAGGCTAATTCCAACTGATCCCTGATCTCTGCGGACAGTCCCGAAGAGTGGCGATCTTTATATCCGTGACCCACTCTCTTGTGAAAATTAATTGAGTTTTGGTAATTGATTGTTGACAAGCATGAAATTGCCATCACCAATAGCTGGTCTCCCTGGGAGACTGAGTACTGCATACAAGTGTTTTTGTGATTATGATACAGTCCCTGTAAAGCTGTGATTCTGGCCATGGGTAGTACTCCAAGCACCAAGCCACATGATTGTGTATAGCATATCTACCGGGGTACAGTGCTGGCAAGTGAATATGTACGGTTTGCTTGGTCTGGACTGCGGAATAGGCAGTCACTTGAGAGTAAGAGTTGTAGTCCCAGGCTTCACAGACTTGAAGTTTGAGGGGATGTGTCAGGCTGCTGCCAGATAACTTGGATCAGTGAAAGTGCTAGTCAGAAAGAGGACGGGCATGCAGATATAGATGGCTACACTTCCAGACATTAATATTTTGTGATGCTTCCTTTAGCCTGCCATGTGTTGATGGTTCTATGGTCTATAAGTAGCTGCCTAGATATCTACGGCTATCAAAGCCAGCCAAGATATCTATGGCTACTATAACCACAACTTGAAGTGGATCACTTCTGCATGGAGCATGCACAAACTGGAAACTGGTTAAAGTAATGTCTGATGAATAATTTATTCAGCACATTATTGAGAAAGTAACCTTTTGAGGTGGAAACATTGCATCTGAAAGCTGGTGCCATTCCAGCAACCTCATAAGAGGTGAATTCCCTAGGCTTGTTCCCAGCCGGTTTTTGTTCTCCAGTTCTCCTTTATCTCTGTGTAAACCAGTTCACCTCAGAGATCAGTTGTTTACATGGAACAGCCAATGTCTTGCAGAGTGGAGGGACTAGGAGTGGTCTCATTTAATCAGATTAACTTTTGTAGGTTATCACTAGGTCATGTGTGCATGGGGATTCATGTAAACTCTGGACTGGAACTAGAGTGGACTCCTCTTTTGCCTAAAGTGTGTCGGTTTTCACCCTGTGCTCATGCACGCAGCAGGGATTAGTAAGTCGGTTTGTGTCCACCTGTCAGTTTGAGAGCAAAGAATCAGCAGTTTCAGCAGTGAAGGTCTTTTTGAAGGCTTAGTATTACTCCGTATACTACCAAAGAGTCACATAGTCACGTTAGATTTTTGTGATGGTCACAGGGTCACCAGCAGTTTAGGATGGTCACACAGTTGCAGTGGGCCTTTGGGCATGGGGCTAAGGCTGATTCATAGGCGCACACACATTCTGCGGCATACATGATTATGCTTTGGGCTTAAGAGGCAAATTTGTCTGTGAAGCTTAATAGTCATTTTGGTCCGTGATTTGCATTTTGCAATTGCACATGTGATTACATGCAAAGGCAAAGTGGTAGTTCTGCAGAGTTCCAGTTTCATAAGTCTACATCTTTGAGTCTGAGACAGGTATTGAATGCAAAGCACTGGCGTTACTGGGTGAAAAAGTTTCCACGCTTCGCACGAAATACTGGTCAACACCCCACAACTGTTTTGTGGCCGCTGCGCCCCTCCATACTTCGCCACCCCCCCCCCAACCTTCTATTGCTGTGCACGCCAGTGATGCAAAGATTGTTTCTTTGCTGGATGGATTGAAGTGTCCTACCCCTTCAGTGTTGACTCCGATTCATTTCAATCCTCCAATGTTGGTGAATCAGTGGTGGTATATCATAATGCATGTACAGCATAGTAAAAGCATATTCACGTTTTTGTGAGCATCTGAGCATAGCATATTAACCCTTTAACCACCGAATTCTTTCCACCAAGACAACACATTTTCATGCATTCAGCGCACACCACTTTCGTAGGTGCTCCTCTCCCACAGCATTCGCTCCTCAGCGGCCAAACTTGGTGGGGCCCGCACACATGGAGAGACCCCTCTGGCAATACCGTTAATGATATTCATGACCCCCACAAGCCCAGCAATCGGAGGTCAAAGGTGGATGTCAGCCGGATTTTCGCCCAGCATTTCCCTAAACTTGGGCCAGATCTGACTGATGGCACACCTTACACCACCAATTTGCAGGTTTTCTTGAGGCCCTGGGTGGGGTCTATGAATATCATTAGAATCAAAAATTCTTGGGTCAATGAATCTCATTAAAATCAAAAAACGCCCACCGCAGGCCGAAGGGGGGGCTGCCGCCCCCCCTTCGAAACCCCCCCGCTTGTACGTTTAGTGGGGGAGGCGCGCCGAAATCTGACCAACTTTTTGAGTTCGTGCCTTAAAGTCGTCCCTAGGCCCTCTGAAGACTTTTTGGTCTCTTTTTGGACTGGCGAGAAGCCCTACAAGTGCATAGGGTCTAAATGACGCCTATAGACGTCAATAGGGCTTAAAGGGTTAACCTTAATAGGAGCAGAATGTGCCTGTGCCTACTGACGCAATTCGTAGCGCTCTCTAAATGACAATGAATAATATATACTCATAACGTGATGCAAAACCGACAAATGTTTGGAACAAGTCTCGGGTATATAAGTAGCTGAGGGAAGGTACACCTGACTGTGATGAGGTTGTTGGTAATCAAGTCACACTCTGCCATGTGTGAGTGAAATTTTTGGTTACCATTAATGTTAGCACATGAAGCGTAGGTGCAATGACATCATCAATGATGAAATACTGTGGCATGGGAAAGGTTGTCTTAGGTAATAATAAGGTTATCAATTGTAAGTGCTATTGAAAGGCAAACATACTGAGGCGAGTGGAAAGTATATAGCCATGTTTGAAATTTCAAGGCAGTGCCGTTGTGTGGTCGGTATTTCCAATGGCATGTTGGTAGTGTATCACATGACCAATGCTTGAATGCAGCAATGAATAATCCACATTGACATTAGTCGAAATCAGCTTGTCATGTGGGAAGGTTTGTTTGTGGCGAAGTTGGTGTAGCATATCAAGTTTACAAAATTGACCAGATCAAAGAACATTATGCATTCCAATGACCACATCAAAGGGAAATAAGCCAGGAAAAGGGGGGGGGGGGGGGGGGGGGGGGGGGGGGGGAGAGCACCCCTCTACCCCCTTTGCGGGAAACACGGCCGTGAACAGCCCTGACTAAAATTAGCCACGTTGCCTCCAGTGGAAGAACTATTTGGGCTCCTCTCCTCCCATATTCAAAGTAAGCATGAGCGCATTCGAAGCTTCAGAAAACAAGCAAACCTTTGAATTTTCAATGTCCATCCCACTACAAGGAAAAGAGGACGTAACTGTCCCTTTTCTCAAATCCAGTCACATAATTATGTGCATGTGTTTGCATACACAAGCACATACTTAACTTACACGCACATATATACATGTACCACACATGCACCGTCTTCCCCAGCCAGGAGAGCACAACATCCTGGTCACAAGTGCCTTACCCTATGTCAACCCCACCGTGGCAAAATCTTCGGGTGTGTACTCAGTGCTGACGTCTATGCAAGGTAACCTACTGTTTCATCACAGAGTCGGTAGACTCTGTATGTAGGGATACGACGTACACGCAATATATGCCAATACAAAAAAATCTCTCCAAATCTCAGAAACGGTACACTTATAAGCCTTTATAACCACATACCGTTCATGTTCGAGTGTTTTCATGACCAACAAGACTCCTCGCATCGCGAAAACCCGTCGTGAAAGTACCACACCAGGCACTCGCAAAACGGGCAAATTGTTTTTCTTTCTTCTTCTTCTTCTTCTTCTTTCTTCAGACAACTTAGCTCAACGTTGCCTCAATCTGTCACAATGGTTTCGCACGAAACAGCAGCATTTTCCACCGAGCAGTGCAACGACCCATCGCTTTTTTGCTACCTCCAAGTCTTCACCAGGCGGCTGCAGCTGCCCACTCAATAACTATGGCTTCGTTTGTCACGCCATTTTCACGTTTGTACGCATGCGCACTTAACGATCACTTAGCAACGATACGTAATTATTACTCAAGATCGCTGAATTAGAAACAGTGGGGAAGATGCGTTGACCGTTGAATCAAACCGAAACGAGGCACTCTTATAAGACTGAGGTTAGTCCCTGTACGCATGATTTAGCTATATTATTGCTACCTATACTGTATTCTGTGAGCACGGTGAATGCCCATCTCAACTCTCAACACCCATATGAATGTCCCTACTATAAACTGCCTATGCCATGGTCTTCAGACAAGGAGAATACAGTCATCCATCTAGGGAACCATTGACTTGAGATGCCCGGGCCTGATTCTTCAGCCAATGCTGGAAGTGTAATACCTGAGTAATATGCCAAGGCAAGGACACCTCCCCGTATTGGGTGAGGCGAGAGACTGGCCCGCGAGACTACTGCCCAGGTGCCTGTGAGGTCACTGACTCTTGCAGCAAACTTCAGCTCAAACATGCGCCTGCTGCCCCAAAAAATTACATAAACAAGTAATAAAAAACATTAAAAATGTAGCAGGATGTAGGGATTACCAGAACGGCAAAAAGTAAGGAAACAAGGTAGGGATGATCGCACAAAACAATGAAGTATACAATCCCCCTACATATCTTTTTTCATTATACACGTCGTATATGGAAAAAGATCTCTGTAGGGGGGTTGTATACTTCACTGTTTTGTGCGATCATCCCTACCTTGTTTCCTTACTTTTTGCCGTTCTGGTAATCCCTACATCCTGCTACATTTTTAATGTTTTTTTATTACTTGTATGCAGTTGTCATGTACTCAACTTACACACTGGGTGCAATCTGTATCATGTGCATGCTGGTACACATGGTACTCATTGGTGTAATCTGGTACTCATTGGTGTAATCTGGTACTCATTGACCAGTGTAATCTGGTACTCATTGGTGTAATCTGGTACACATTGGGTGCAATCTGTATTGTGTGTGTGTATGCTTGTACACATTGGGTGTAATCTGGTATCATGTGCATGCTGCAGAAGCAGCGGAAGCATTTTGGGTTTGGTAGGGCAAAATGGGGCATGTCCACTGCTGAAGGCAGTGTGTAGAGGCGCGTAGCACTGACCTGTCTTCTGCGGGAACTCACAGTCATTTTTCAGTTACCTGGATGGGCTCTGTGCTTTGCACTGCACTGCCACTGCTCTCTGGTTTCCGTGCGATCCGTGACTGTCTCACTCTCAGCGTGGAAAGAAATGTACGCTGCGCTGGTGGCCTAATTATAAGGCGACGAGGCTTTATTTCACTTCCTGGCTCCGCCCCTTTCTAAATTGCATATGGTAGCACATAACCAGTTCGCAGCGCTGTTGTTCGCAGAGTTAGCCATCATACTCAACAATTGGCCGGTATGTGTAGACTTCTAGTTATGCTGCAATGCTACTGGACTCGTAAACAGACTTGCTCTCGAGCCTGGTCCCCAGTATGTAGCTATGTATCCATGGAGGAGGACGTTGCCGCTTGGCCTGATGTTTGCCATGGTTTGTCAAAACATTGTTCCGCCGCCCCTGTGCTGGTACACATTGGGTGGAAACTGTATCATGTGCATGCTGGTACACATGGTACACATTGGGTGCAATCTGTATTGTGTGGCCCAAGGTTTATGGCAGATTCACCTTTACGAAGGAAGGCTTGGGTCAAAATTGACGCTTCAGTAGGCTCTACCAGGTCTTACCTAGTTTCGTTCGCAGGCCTCCACGCAGGCTGGCCTTCCTGGCCCACAATGCGACAAGAGCGGAGGACTGGGAACAAGGTCAGTCATACAATACAAACGGGCTGCCACAATGAAGACAAACTTAATTAAAGGTGGTGATCACTGAGGAATCATGGTGAGTCCATGAGAACACATTATACGTTTGCTCTTCAATCCTGCTGGTTTGCTTACCATTCCGCCAGACTGTCCGTGGTGGGTGTGTCGAGAGGCTGGCCCATGAGACCACTATGTTCTCCCCTCGTACCAGGAGACATAATGATGAATAGCATGTCATGACGTCACAGTACAAAGGAATTGGCCACAATTTCACATACGTATAATATGTTGCAGTGGTGTTAGAACAATAATTATTGGTTGTAACTGGAGTGTGCAGCTTAGGATATAGCTAGCCTCGTTCCCAGGCCCACACGCAAAATGCGGACGTGGGCCTGGTGACACTCGGCAAAATCCCCGTATGTGCTGAGCTCAGCAGTCTTTGATAAAACCGCTGTTCTAGCTCACCTCTTGTCGCTCCTTGGCAAGGACTTTCTACTTAGCCATCACCAACAGCTACCTTTTGCGTGATTTCGAATGCATCCAAGTTAGGAATGTAATCGCTTACGCAGTTATGCTGACTGTGCACATACGGAAAATTTTACCAAGTGTCACCAGGCCCTCTTCCGCGTTTCGCGTGAGGGCCTGGGAACGAGGCTAGGCTAGAGTGTCCCTGTTGTAACCACAAAATGTGTGCTTATTTGGAACGTTGTTGAACCACCCTCACAGGGAAAACTACCTGGTAATACGGGACTGGACGGGCACCGTCATCGTCAAAATTACTCCGTGATCGCACCGTATGCTTGCCGTTTTGAGTCCGTGGTGGGAACACTTGAAGACGGACTCGTGCACAGCTTTTTCGCCATTGTTGCTTAGAGGAGTGCCCGTAGGTGTGGTCTACGTAGGAAATAACGTAATATTCAAAACTAGGTGGTTCCCACCATGGAGTCGAACGGACTCAAACGGCAGGCATACGGTGCGATCACGGAACGCCTTTGACGATGAAAATGCCCGTCCGGTCCCGTATTCACAGGTAGTTTTCCCTGTGCCTGCAACTTGCCCCACATATATAGGGCCATACCTGTGAAACACTGGGTGTACGTAGATGCTCGGGTCAGCCCTCGCCCACTCTGTGTTACTGACCTCCGCTGTCTGCTGTCGGAAATTCTGATTATACTCAGGACGGTTAAGTCGGCCTCAATTTTTTCCACGTCACACGGAAGTATGCACACAATTCGCTGAGGTGGTCATATAGTTTTTGGAAATTGAATGGCTGCCGCGTGTAAGCGTCAGTGAACAACAGCGATCACGACCATGTGGTCAGAATCTTCGTGTGCCTTTGCTAAGAACGGTACTGCCACCGGAAGTCGGAGAGAGCGCTCGAGCAATGGCGGCCACGGTGAGACAAAAGCGCTTGCATCTCCACCACCAAGGTGAGTTTCAGCACAATTATTATACGTTTGTCTCACTGCATGATAGCCATCACGACGGTGTAGTCAGAATCTCTGTACACCTTTCCTGCGAGCTATGAGGTTTGATTATTTACATTAATTAATTAATTACGCGGCACAATTTTTCCCCTACCAGGAGTGTAACTAATATTTCAGTACAATCCCCTCAAGATACTCTGTCTGGGAAGTTTGTGTTGCAATTTGTTTTAGGTGGACCCAAACTTTTTCATGTACTAGTGAGGTCTAGTCCTAATGGTGTTCACTCTTACTCCACTTTAGGTACTGCTGGCTGCGCAACTACTGTGTTCTGTACCTCTGTGGGACTGATGAGTATGGAACGGCCACTGAAACAAAGGCGTTGGAGGAGGGGCTTACCCCTAGCAGATCTGCACCAAGTAGCATGCCATCCACAGCCAGATCTATCAGAGGTTCAACATCGAGTTTGACTACTTCAGCAAAACAAGCACACCACAGCAAACTGTGTGAGTAGGCATGAGATGAGTATCAGAGACAATTACAATCTTTTGCAGTGCATTACAGAGGCAATGTAAGGATCTTTCATCTGACTATCTACATACTACCCGCCAGGGATTGGAAATGCTTGTGTTATGCAGGGGCGGCGAAATCCTTTGAACTCCATTGCATTTCGAGTGCTAACCAGCTGTGGTAATGAATACTGGTATCACCTTAACATGTGGGAGTCCCTGGTAATCTTAGTCAATCGTGTCAGTCACGCACAGTAGTACTGCCCTTTTCAGCTCAATTGGAACTTTCAGAATGACGGTTAACGTGGAAAACAGGAAGCAATAATTACCAAACTTGTGTGTAATGACATAAGTATCACATGCTTGCCGCTTGCTCACTGACTCCTAACGTATAACGTACTGTTTGAGCCAGGACTCAATTAAGGTTACAGTGAGGACCAGAGATGGAGGATTGTGTTTCAGCATAAAATTCAAGAGTGAAACGTTCAAGATATTGCACGCAATCTATCAACCAATTTTCAGGACCCTGAAGAAGTTAGGCTCTACTAGGAAGGAAATACAATGCATAGCACTGGAGAGAAGTGAGGTCATACGCAGTGAGTACGTTGCTTAATTGTTGGCTTTGATTGATGAAATGGGATCAGTCAAAGTGAAATGCCCTCCGGAAGTTTGGTTGTGCACTCAGAGGTCAAAGGGCGGTATCGTCCTCTTCCCACATCCAAACAAACATGGGGCAGTTAAACTGAACTGAACATCGTCACGAAAGTGGATGTTCATGGGGCGGGACTAGACTATTGACGCGCGATTATAAATAAGGGCCGTACATCTTCCAAATATTCGGCCATAACGATTGTTTTGTCTCACCTAAATAAAATTCCTAACGAAATGCACAAGTGCCAAATAGTACGTCGTGTGTAGTGTACGATCTCCAGCTGCTTGCAGTACGATCGATAGACCTCTCAATGCCCTTTCTACACCATTATCAGGTGAAGAGCAGATGTGTCTGTGTCTTATTCAGCAAGGGAACTCCTTGGTCTACCAACTGCATGGACGCCTTTGTCTTGGCTGGCGATGTTTGTTCTTTGGGTACTCCACTCATTTTTAAATGATCTTTTTCAGTGAAAGGTTGCCGAAAGATTAGAGATGCCGATCCTTTGGAAGGTGTATGGTCTATACAGAAAAGTAATATATATTATGTTCCGCGCAGCGGGATTGTGCTGCGCATTCTCGGAATTCGGAAATTGCATGTTAAACTCGAGATTGCGCAAAGGTCTTGCACAATCTTGAGACACTTGTGCAATCTCGAGATTGTGCATGCAGTATCTGCAAACTTCATCATGAGTGATTTGTCATGTAGTTGGTTGCCGCTCGTCGAGCTCGTTGCAGTCTTTGGCGGAATGAGAGTGCGATACCGTTCACATGAAAGATCGAAAACGGTTCTGACCAAGCTTGGGTCCACACTCGCTTACCGTGGGCCTGGGACAAAGTTGTAAGCACTGTAACAATGGCTGCTCTGCTCTCTTCAACTCGACTCACCTAAGCCAGTACTAGTAGCCTCATTCTTCAGACCTTCTCACCCCAGCGATTGTCGCTTGCAGTACTAATAACTGGGGTGAACTGCGAGTGACAAACGCTGAGGTGAGAAGGCCTGGGCACGAGGCTACCATTCCAGTCGCAATCTCGAGATTGTGCACGTGTATTTTTTCGTGATCGCGCACTCATGCTGTGCGATCTCGACATTGGCATGCAATTTCAGGATTTCAAGAATGTGCAGCGAAATCTCAAGATTGCACAAATTTCTAGAACATAATATGCTGACAACATAATATGCTGAGAACCATAGTGGTCTAACCCACACAAGTGTGCAGTACAGGTAACGGTTTGAAGTAAAAAGCATGCAATTAATTCCAGACTTTTGGTAGGCCTCAAACTATGCCACACATGCTTTGATAACTAATCTAATATCCTTGTGAAGCATTATAAACAAATGCACAAGCCTTATCAGCTGTGATACATGCTAGCAAAGTCAGCAAAAACCAGCACGTGCAGGAGAACACAAACACAAATCTGCAACAGCAATGAACACAATAGTTTGTTAGCAGGAAGAAAGTTGTACTTGAAGAGTGTACATACAGCTAATCTTCATCAGAAGATTCTGAGTTGGATTCAGAACTAGAGTCTCTTGTTCCTCGATTTAGACACAGATAAAACGGATGGTGTACAGGAGGGACAAAATCCAACAACTCGAGGAGGTCAGATAGTTTCTTTGGGTTGATGGTCCTTGATTCATTGTAAAGAAGAGGTAAGGTGATCCTTCCCATGTCTACGGGACGCCCTTTGGTCTTCCCCTTCGGATCAACCGTCTTCCAGTACTCTGAGTTATTGGAATACTTGTACTGGAACTGGAGTGGCTTGTCTTTACTGACGTGGATCCAATGAATTTTCAGCCATTCAACCTTTCCACCAATGGTGTTGCTCTTGCGGTTAACTATAACCGCTTTAAGGGGCTTTAGAGATACAAAGTCCTCCCTGTTCATTCTGCTCACTCGAAATGGGTTGTTCTGCCGAGCTTGAACAACAACTTGCTCCCAGTCTTCAGGGACATAGATGTATTGTGTCTTCTTTCGAGACTGTTCGACATGTCCGAAATCTTGATCGTTAGGCAAATAGGAATGACCGGAGATCATGAACTTGTGATCAATCCTGGTGATTGAATACTCACTGCTGCTTACGATGTGCATCCACAGACAGACTAAGGTAGATATTCCTATATTCTGCCCCCCTCACGCATCACTGTAGAGGACGAGGTTGGTAGCATCTGTGTCTATCTCTTTCAAATGCTTCAGGATGCAAGACCCAACTTCACGTGACCCTCTCGATGCTGTGGCCACATGTGCATGCACTCTCTGTCAGTGGAACAGTCGTGAATTCCCTGGTTGTACGTCCAGAGTTGACGCTTGTAGTAGACTACTCCAGTGCTGAGCACAGGAGTTGGCAGTGACTTTTCTAAGTCGAAAGTAAACATCTCGGTATCCCTGTGAGATTTTACATATGCTGCATCCTCTTTGAGTTGCTGATACGAGCTTTCTGCCTGCACTTTGTGCAACTCCCACTCAAGGGTAAGTTCTCTTTTGCGAGATTCATCGGACTCAGCCTTGACCTTGATTTTCATTGCATCGCACACTTTACAGGTATCGGATTTGGGACTGCATAAGAGAATGAGAGAGAGAGAGAAAGAGAGAGAGAGAGAGAGGGCAAGTGAGTGAGTGCGTACGTGTGTGTGTGTGGTGTGTGTGTGTGTGGCATGCTATACAAGTAACACTACTGTATGTGCATGTCTGCATGTAATTAGCCTCGTTCCCAGGCCGTTCCCACCACCAGTATTTCATCGCTTACAGTATGAAATGCGGCGGGGGAAGAGCTAGTCACGTGCGATGCCATCAAGTAGACACATGGTAGACACACGGAGGGCGGTGCACAATGAAGAATCTCGATGTCCTGTGTTGTACTGTCTGTCCAATGGCTGGGTATCAGAGCATTCGCAAGGCAGACGATCAATACCGTTCGTTGTTCACAACGTTGAAGACGGATCAGGTATTTTAACGGTTGGTCACTGCCTCCCGTGTGTCTACCATCTGTCTACCTGACATCATCGCACATGACCAGATCTCCCAGACCTTCCCCCGCCATATTTCATACTGGAAGCGATGAAATACTGGCGGTGGGAACGGCCTGGGAACGAGGCTAGCATGTAATAGCACATACCTTCCAAATGAGAGGTTGAACTTCTCGTTGAATACTTTGCGGTAGATCCATTCGGATGCTGCCTGAACATTCTCCCGTTCACATTTCTCTTTATACAGCTGGTACATCTTCTGAATGTACGGATTCAAGAACTGTCGATGCGGGTTGTCTTTCCGCGAATAGTGAGATTTGTAACGAGGAAAGGAGTTGATGTGTGCTACGACGCTGTCTACAGTGTCCGGCTTAGTCTTGTTCCCAGGCTTATGTCTTCCTCTTTGATCGCAGTGAAGCGTTCCACCAGCAGCTTCTTGAGCTTTTAAGGCTCGATCGAGACGCCCGTTGGACACACCATGCATAGAAAGGAACGCTTTTTTGTACACCTGTACTGAAACTGATCCTCTCTTGACGTAGAACACACGTGAGTACTGCCTTCGTGATTGGGTGCCACTGGGGGAGTATCGCCGAGACACTGGCAAAACGTTTACACAGCCACACAAGTAGGCGTTTTGTACATCAAAGTTGACTGTAGCCCAGAAGCCATCAAAGATGCACTTTCTTTCAGTTGATGATAGCTTTTCACAACAGCGAGAGGAACATCCACAAGTATCGTCGACTTTTCGGGCAGCAACCTAGTGTGCATAGTATGAAACAGAATATAATGTGCATGAAGAGAAAGATGGAATTAGGAAGAATTACCTTTTTGCCAGGGGCAGAAGTGTATTCTTTTCCAGCGTTTCGTAGCCCAATCCTTTTGTTCTTTTTCCACATTTGTGGCCTACGCACTCTCTTACGACTTTTAGGGGTTTCATGAATAGACTCGGTATGGTTCTCGGGATCACTCTGTCCCACTGTTTGGCTTCTTGCTCTACCACCATGACTCAGACACCGATTTTTCCCTGCATGTCTGTTTGTCTCAGCTGTTTTGTGTAGAATGTTTTTAACTGTTGTTCCTATGTAAACATGCATGACCTTTGGAAGTATCCTAATTGTGTACATAGCACTTGCCCCCTCCCCCCCCTTCCTTTAGGCTGGATGTAGTGTACAAAATGGGGGGACACTACTGTATTGGTTCAGCATGACTAGTTGGGATGTGTTGTTATGAGGCTCTTAATTAGAGATGTGTGCATTAGGGATGTATGACGAGTTCAACATGAACGATGTCTATGTACGTACATCTTACCAATATACTGCTTCTGATGTGGCTCATTAGCAAGTGTTAGTTACCAGTCTTTGTGAGGTTCCTTGACAAAGTTCACTGATGATTCCATACTCTGCAGGATGCCAGAGGAGACCTGTATCATAAATGTGGTCGATTAATCAATGCTACAGAGCTCAAGATATGTATTGGATATTGTCGTATTAGGATGTTTCTATTCACATTTACGTATGCATACTAGACTTGTACTGCACTGCCTTTGATACTTCATGCTAGGCTCGTATTGCATGTCTCACATTCCAGATACTTTGTACCATGTATGTGTATGTATTGATTCAGGGTTCTATGTAGGCAGGTGAATGTAAGCTTCGGAGAGAGAGATTAATCCACAGAAAAAGATGATCTTAGGTTCCAATCCCAGAATTTATTCTGTGGATTATTCTCTCTCTCTGAAGCTTACATGTATGTAATGTACCTCTGGATTCTCTGCGGGGAATCAGTGGTTAGCCAGGGTGAAGGACATATGGAGAGCCCTCGTATCACACACGCTGGACTCTCCTACGCACTGTGAGCCAACACAAGTAGTGTGTATGAGGGCCCTCCATCCATAACCATGCACTTATTTCATCATTTCTGGCTAAAGTCCATGAGTCGGTGTGTCTGCAGTGTGTCTGCAGTGTGTGTCGCTGCTACTGCAGTGAATATTACTAACCCAGTTGTAATAGAAGTCTCCTATATATTTTCACGGCTTAGCATTAAGGTTACGGGATACTCGTGCGTGTGCCGTGCGAAATGTATTGGGAAATGTATACTTAAGCTCGCTAACCAAGAATCTCTGGTATGAAGAGCGTCAGCAACTTGATTCTGGCGGTGGAGGTACGCTGTCACAAGGTGCTGGGCATGACGGAAGCTTTTTTTGATAGCATATTCCCTGGCAAATTTATCTGCTGTCTCGCTTGAGAAAAGCGGTAAATACGGCTTTTGGTGAACTGAAATGCTCGTTTTTGCAAGGCTATACAGCGTATCGGTAAAAGCTTCCGTCATGCCCTGCACCTTGTGACAGCGCACCACCACCGCCAGAATCAAGTTGCT